>JAVXUP010000456.1:0-464347 GCA_033070095.1 Escallonia herrerae
CGAGGTATGTTTGTACTTTGTAGCCTTTTTTTCTGGTTGGTGGTAGCATTGTAATCTAGTCTTCTTTGGTGTTGTCTGTAAGTATTCAATTCTCTAGCTATATGCAAAGTGCAAACAAGCACTAAAAAAATGTTTGGTTAAAAGCGAGAGAATTATGGCTTCATTGTTCCACATATTTGATTCCAAAGCATGTTTACCCCAATGTTGATAGGAGAGTTCCTGTTGCTCCATACTTTGGTGTAAGCTGCATTATTTTGTATCTCATCTACAAAGCTTGCTAATTATCTCCATAATGGTTTTCACTTTGCACTTAGTACAGATAATCTGTGTTAAATTACACACCAGATGGCCTGCCTCCCATCACGTCCCTTACCAAGTTATTTTCATTTATCAGTCTGTTGCACTGCAGGGGCTTAGTATTGTCTCTTTAGTGCAAAGCCAATTTCCATATGCTTATATTAAGAGATATAAATCTGTTGCAGAGTTGCTTTTTGATGGTCTGAGGGCATTTACAAGGCGATCGCCCAATATGAACTCTCTTGTTGGTTTTGGATCCATTGCTGCATTTATTATAAGTGCGGTGAGACTATTGAGTGCTGAGTTTGATGTTCTCTGGCATTGCTGGATGATTCTTTTTGCTTCCTTCTATCGTCTAATAACACTAAGTTCTTTCCTGTAGATCTCACTTCTGAACCCCGAACTGGAATGGAATGCTTCATTCTTTGATGAGCCGGTCTGTTTTACTCTTAACTCTCTAAATAACTTGCCAGTGAACTCCTTTCTAGTTATTCATGCATCTAATTACTAAGCACAAGTCTGTGCATGAAATGCAATGGCTAAGTAGCATATAAACCGACACATTTGGCAACATGGACATAAGCAGCGACACGACATCCTATTAATCTAGGATTCACATGATCCAAAAGGATTGCCTGAGATGTATCTTTGTCATATCATAAACTCGATAGTTACCTCTGGATCTACATCAATTACCTTTATTACTGTTTGAACTTTGAAGTGTTTTAAGGAGTTAAAAGAAAGGTCTTTTTACTATATCAAATGGATGCTTATGGTAAGTTGATGCTTACTTGACTTTTTTTGTTTGGTATTAAGATTCTGATGCAGGGGTATTCTTTTTTAGTATGCAGGTCATGCTTCTTGGTTTCGTGCTCCTGGGGCGCTCTCTAGAGGAAAGGGCAAGGATTAGGGCATCTAGCGATATGAACGAATTATTAGTAAGATATGCCTTGGATATATAAGTTTTTGGTATCACGATACCTACTTCAGTGCCTTCGTTGGAAATTGAAAGGTTACTCTTGAGTGGGTTTTGAATGATCATGATCTTGTATTCAGCATAGAATACTATCACTTAGCCCTACTCATATATAAAAGCCAAATTCGTCTATGTCTACAGACTATCACTTAGCCCCACTTATAAAAGCAAAATTTGTCTATGTTTACAGACTATCACTTAGCCCTGCACATATTTAAAAGCAAAAATTTTAATTCTACACATTGCGAGACAAGTACATTCTTCCATGTTTACAGACTATATCCGTCATGACTCAGATAAACTATTTAAGTATTTATCTGTGTTTTCATTCTGAATTTTTTAAGTATATATGACCCCTCACCAACCTAGACAAAAATATTGATACTACACACACAATTTTGTGAGCTTACATTTTCTTACATAAGAAGTACACATTACTCTAATTAATGGTGATTTCCTACGTTACCAATTGCGATGTTGAAGATCAAGATCTATTAATGTCATGCATATTGCAGTCATAGTGTGAGGTTCTTTTATTTCAATATTTTCACAGAAATTAATTGTATCCAAGAAGTGTTGAGGCGTGTTTGCTTTCCCAAGCCTTATTTTATGTGATTTGAAAAACCTAGTAACTTGACTCTTGGAACATGTTCATCAGATTTTTGGAATAGCTATGCCATGAAATTCCTGGTGTTCCATAGGTGTACAGAAATATATGTTTAACATGGATTTCCAGGGTGTTTAAATGTGGTACTAGATAGTGCTCTTGTTCTGCTGTTGCCCTGTTGTATTTTGTCACACCATGTTTACTTGTATATTTAGTAGAATCTGAAAGTGGCTTTTTTTGGATACTGACAATGGTGGACAGATAGTAGGTCTAAGTTTTCCTTTTCCTTGTACATAGTTGTTGCCGATATATATATATATATATATATATATATATATATATATATATATACACACGTGAAGTGGTTACTGTTGCTGCATGTTTGATTTCAATATAAATCCGGCTTAACCTATTGCCTTTTCTTTAAGTGGAGTTGACATTTATACATTGTTTTTGTTGTCTGTGAACTATTTCCTGATAAAGTACAACTGGTTGTCCCTGCAGTCACTGATATCAACTCAGTCCCGACTTGTAATTACTCCCTCTGGAAGTAATTCTTCTGCTGATACTGTGCTCTGCGCTGATGCAATTTGCATGGAAGTCCCAATTGATGATATTCGTGTTGGAGATTCACTGTTGGTTTTGCCTGGAGAAACTATACCTGTAGATGTAAGCTATTTGAATTGTGTATTTTAATATTTCCTTTTGCTCAGACCGTTCACTTAGGTCCGGAAGTCTTCACTCATTGCTCACTTATCAGGAAAATAAATGCTTCATATCATACTTTACAGCGTATTTGCCTTCTTCCTAGCATTATGTAACTAAACTGAGGTTTAAATCACTTTTCCACTATTTCAGACGTGGAACCTTCATTTGGTTGTAACTACATTCTTTGAAGTAATTGTCAAACCTGATGCTGTTACTGCTGCGTCTTAAAATAGTCAAATCTGATACTACTACTGCTGCATCTTTAAATAGGCTTCTACTAAATTTCTGTATACTGTTTAGTCAATAAGTTGTTTGTAGCCAAGAAATTAAGAATATGTTTAATTAGAGCAACAAGCTAGCTTGTTAGCTATTGCTCCACAGAGTCAATAAGATAGGCTATATAGGCCATAATCAGGAAATATATGCCTCTGCTTTGACAAAATAGTTCGGACCTTAACACTTCAAAGGCCTCTACGTCTTTTCTTATCTGAATGCAAATGCCTGCATTTAAGAGTTTTAGATACTGAATGGTACAACTAATTTGCCTTCACAGGGAAGAGTTCTTGCAGGAAGAAGTGTAGTGGACGAATCCATGCTCACTGGTGAATCCCTTCCTGTATTCAAGGAGGAAGGCCATTCGGTTTCGGCTGGAACAATAAACTGGGTATTGTACTTGCAGAGTTATAACACCTTTTTAACTTTTAGTACTTTAAGTAGGATTATTTGTTGAGTGTTGACTATAGTCTGGGGCTTGGTGAGATGGTGCCTTGTCAATTCTATCATGTAGTTATCATTTGTTGGAATGAAACTTCAATTAGTAAGTGAAAAGCCCTGTCAGCTTTCTCTTCTGGTTCTTAATCCAGTCAAAATGGCAAGTCATCATGCTTAAGAGCCTGAGACCTTATTTGGATGAGTGATGTGTCAGCTTTCTCTTTCCCTTTGTGCACCTTGGTAGAATACAGCTCTGACAGAAATCAATTTAGTCTAGTTGGCAATTGTTGCGTTGCTAATTGCAACCCCTCAGAATCTTGGTATCGTTAGTGCTGGTCACGAGCATCATACTGTCTTTGATCCTCTTAAACTATAAATTGTGGCACTTTTTAGTGGTGTTTACTCGGGTGAGGACTTCCTCACCTGGCTTTAATGGCTCTAACCAAAAGTCCTACTGTTATTATTTTACAGGATGGTCCCTTAAGGATTGAAGCTTCTTCGACGGGCTCCAACTCCACAATAGCCAAGATTGTTCGCATGGTTAGTGATTTGTCCTTCAGTGATCGACACGATAATGGTACTTTAGGAAAAACTTAAGGAACGGCAAGTGCAAATATATTCATTAACGGTATCTGAACACTTTCACCATGCATACAACATATTATGGGATTCTTGATAAGTCTGGATAACAATGAAATGATTCCGCTGTGAATGTAAGGTGCTTCCTTGATGATCACATTTAGCCCCGAAAGTTTTTAGGAATAAATTCTAGTGGATGGAGAATTGCATTCCTGAAAGTCGACTTTTGGTTCGAGTTTGGGTAATGTTTTCCAGCTGTTTGCGTAATGCTTTATTCTCTTGTTCCCTAAATCTCTTGGGTTCTTAAGCTTAATTTGTCTTGTAATCTTTCTTTCCCAGGCTCATCATTTTTCTAATAAAACTTATAAGCTTGGAATGTTGTCTTTTCCAAGATATTATTATGATGTATCTGTACCACAGATGCTGGGTGCTGCCCATGGTGGCATTACTCTTAGCATACTTGCATCAAGCGGCTGCCTTCCGTTCATTCCTATCTCTTAAATTTGTTCTTTGTTTTATTTTTCAGGTTGAGGATGCTCAAGGGCGTGAAGCACCTATACAAAGGCTTGCGGATTCAATTGCTGGGCCATTTGTCTATAGTGTTATGACCTTATCGGCAGCAACATTTGCCTTTTGGTATGAATGTACTTCTTTACTTGTTTACCATTTGATGACGCCATGCATGTGGAAGGCAAAAGGAGATTGAATTACCAAAAAGTTGGTGGATCTCATTAATAACTATTATTGGTACTATTCCAACAAAAGAGATCTTTTATCATAAATGAAAATGATAATGATCACTGGTGAACACTACTATACTTGCTTTATCCCATGCAAGAATAAGCTCCTTTCCCTTTTCCTGCCCTTTTAAATCACATCATCTATGGAATATAGATTGGATATCTTCTTACTAAAGTTTTTGGTTTTAACTTTTTGCTCTACCTCCTTTGCTCTGGGATTAGTTGAATTTCTTTTAACTTGAGTTTGTTGCTTGCACGTTCCAAAGCTTTTCAGTTTTTAAAGTCCTACAAACCCCCATAGCTAGATGTATATTTGCTAAAAAATAACCCATGTGACATTAACACGACTATGCAGAGTCTAGTTATCAAAAAGAAAATATATGCAGAGTTAAATTTTCCATTAGAAAGCAAAGAGATAGGAGGTGAGGAACAGAACTCGAGATCTATGTGAAGCCTAGTTTAGGTGATTGTCTACTGTATCTTCTTATTTTTCTCATTTAGTTTGAGCTTCACCAGTCTGCCGTACCCACATGCTGTTATTCAAGTTTTTCATCAGTATTTTCCCAGGGGCTGGTTTAAGCCTTAAGGACAAAAGTTATGATCTTCTTTTAGTTCAGTTGAGCTCCTTGGAGATAATGACCTCAATGGAAGCATGGACGGGGCTTCATGTTTTTAATTCTGTCTAAGATAATATGTGTTTTGCTTGCTCTATGCTTTTCTTACTCCTAGTTCCTGTTAAGGTATTACATTGGTACAAACGTCTTCCCAGATGTCTTGCTTAACGATATTGCTGGGCCAGATGGTGATTCTTTGCTTCTTAGCTTAAAGCTTGCTGTGGATGTCTTGGTAAGCCATGGTGTTACTCATGAGCCATTTAGAATTAATAGATTCTTCAACTTAAATGCATAAGCCTTTTGTTCTGAACCGCTTATCTTTTGAATCAGATTCTTGCAACTATTTTGCTTCGTGTATTTTTTAACTCTTTTTAGTTGTGATTTACATTCTGAATGATGGTCATATCTAGTAGTGAGCACGAAGTCCAGTGATGATACAGGTTTTGGTGCACTCATGCTAGATGACCTACTTATGGCACTGTATTGTGAGGCTTCGGGAATAAGGAGGATATCATTGTTACTTATCTGCGTAGTTCCATAGTTGTGATCATGTCTCATACTTTTGGGTGAAACTAATATCGTCTATTAAGGCGTATAATTAAGGTTTAGTTAGAAATACTGATAAAGTTTCCACGTCTCTTATACTTTTGGGTGAAAATAATATGGTCTATTAAGGTGTAAAATTAAGGTTTAGTTAGAAATACTGATAAAGTTTAAATATGAAGGCTGCATTTTTTCAAAGATGGAAAGAATGGCATATACGTATTGCACGATCCGAGTGTCGTGATCTAGCTCTGGATGAGCTTTAAAGGGACTTCAAATGAAACAATTGGCCAAGGGCTTATGTAATCACACTATGGTTAGAGTAAGTGACCTGACTGCAGACAAGCCCCAAATGGATCAAGGTGGTCTATTAAAGAGCTAATGCTGCGAAGACTCATAAATTTCAGTTCACAAATAGATACGTAGCGGTCTTCTACCATGATCCAAGCACTACACAACTAAGAATGTCATAACACCTCCATTGATATAAGGGGACTTACACACTTACAAATGCTTTTACAATGAGTCAATGATTACTTTTCCATGAATTGGAACTCTGCTATGCGGGTCTCAGCTCTAGTAAAGGCCATTCAGTAAAGGGCCGAAGGGTTCAGTAGGGTGTAAAGGGATTAGTGCTTCTGACTCAATTTTTGGTGACATGTTACCTCAGGTCCTCGGTGACGGAGAGAGTGTGGAGAGGTCCATGGCTGAGTTCGTCACCCGACTTTGCGTTGGCACTTCCAGGACATTGCCTTGATATGGCATGTCTTGGCACATGATATTATCTAAACAACCAAGCATTACACATCGTGTTCTGGACTGCACATGGATCTTGTAAACAACTATTTGGCAATTACTTTTGTTCTCTAAGAAAAGCTGCAAGATATTTTAAAGGAATCCCACACAAGGAGATCATGTCATCCTTTGTCATTAATCTTCTTCTTCCACCCCTTCCTATCAAAATGCACGCGTTTCTGATAAGTTCCTAGCAATCCGGAGAGAAGGAAGCTTCATTTTCATCTGTTCAATACAGAAAAAAGGTTCAACATTATGATAGCAAATGGTACCTTAACTTGACCCGATTCTGACTATGATGTATGATGACAAAGGCATTTTTTTAATATACCTCTGTAAAGAATGGAAGTTCAAAAAGATCACTAACAATTCCCCAAGTAGCAAAGATAATGAGATAAATCGTGAAAGGAAATTCTCTTAAAGGCAGTGCGTCCGCTTTTTTTCTTAGTTGACAGCGAAGATGTATCTTTCATACGATTTCATGTCCGACACACATAGAAGGCCCTTGGATCTTTCTTAAAAGAATCGCTTAACTTCCACCCTTCCAAGTTGTAAGTGTCCTAGGTCCATCCCTTAGTTAAAGACCCACAGAGCATAGTAGTTGTGCGCAAGAAAGATCTGTTATTTCCTCTTTTACTTCTTCCTGCAGGCTTTTGAGAATGCCTATTAAAGACATTTGAATGTTAAAGAGCCGTATTTGGCCCGTCTTGTGCCTTTATACCTTCTACTTCTAACTGCCAAAGTCCGATGTCAAGAGAAATTAATAGGGGCACTGCGCCAAGCTTGGTCTATATCTATATTTGTTAAGCTCCCCTTTTTTCTTCTCTTTTGCTTTTGCCCCTCTTTAAAGTACAGCTGCTTCTTGAGTTGGCTTTTGCAATTGCAATCTGTCTCTGCTTCTCGCTTTGAATACTAGTATTTTCTCCCTAGCCATCAGCATGTCTATTCCTACCTCACCCTAACCCCGTCATCTTGGCAAAAATTTCTTCTTCTTACAAGGACATCTAAAGGTCTACATTAGATATGACGAAGCCATCTCAACGAATAATCCCTTTTGTGGCTACCTAGGAAGCACCGACACCTCATATAGGTCGATGTATGGTGTCCGACACCTAGACACCTCACCGACACCTCCAGACATGTGTCCGACACCTCTCAGCGGTGTCCGAATTTATTGATTTATTTTGTAATTACCGGACACCGTGCCAAACCCTCTTGAAGAAGTGTCCACATGTATGGGGCGAAAATAGAATATTCCAAACCTACTTCAGGGTCAGTATGTGATAATTAATAAATCTGGAACTTTTTTAGAAATGAACTTCTCAACCTCATTGACCCAGCAAAAGGTACCTTTCTTCTTTCTCTCTCATCTCTTTCTCGTTTCCTTCTTTTTGTTATCAAAAGCACCCAAGCTTACCAGCCAAAGGAAGATAAGTCAACATTTACGACCTCATTTATAGACCCATCTCGCTATATAAGACCTCTCCTTCATCCTTTGGTCCTGTGTCCTTTTTCCTTCTCTCTTGTTATTGGTGAGACTCTAATGTTGGTACTATTGAGACATTTAGCTGCTCTCTTGTTACTGACTTTCTTTCTTGTTACTGTTGAGACTATTTCATATTACCATCTTTCTTTCTTGTCCATTTTGAATGAATTTCTGCTACTCCAATTGATGTTTAATCTTATTATGTATATGTTTGATATAGATGTATGTATGTATATATGCACGCACAACACATATATATATATATATATATATATATATATATATATATATATAAAAAATTCAGCAGTGTCGTACGATGTCCAAAATCTGATTTTTTGGAAATTGCGGTATCCGATGTCCCAGGCGGGGTTCGACTCGGTGTGCGTGTCCGCGCTACCTAGGTGGCTGCACATCAGCCTAAGCAGGTACATTCAGCGTGTGTGTATGGTGCTTAGTTGCAGGAAACTCCTAATAAAGTGACGTTTCTCTCTCGGAAACTCGCTTTTGCGATCCCAAGTTAAGAGCTCCATGGGATCTCGTCCCAAGCTAATATGGGAACTCGATCCCGTTAGCTGGATAGAGATGCATGGAACAAGTGAGAGAATACCTGAAAATCAAGCCCTTTTCAACTCAATTCCTTGTTTCTCTCCTCCAAGTCTTTAAAATCTCCTTGTCTATTGTTGCTGGCTATGTAAACTATACTAAACAAATGATAATACTCTTTACTCATTTATTTATTCAAGCCGCTCCCAACCTTAGATTCTTCTTGGTGCTTACGCTCCCCCGCCCCCGTTCCCGCTCCCGCCCCCGTCCCCGCCCCCACTTTGTGCAACTAAGGTATGGTGTTTCTTAGCTGCCTAACATTTCAGGTGCCATAAAACATTTGTGGGCCTCATTCCTGTCCTGTAAAATTTTCACAAACACCCCAGAAGCGGACCTCCACTTTATCCAACCTGCTCTCATCGTGGGCAACATCCTCGTCAATCTCTCACTCTATGCATTACTTATTTGAGATACCTGAAAATACTATTTCCAGGTATTTGGTGCCCATCCATCTTTACTTCCTCCCCCGACCTCCTCCTAGTTTACTAAAGTTGCATTTCAAGTACTCACGACAAGATACTAGAGAAATCAAAGATGCTGGGCTGCTGTGCCGCGACGCTTCAGTATGAAGGATCCTTGGAGAACAAGGGAGATTAGTAAGAGAGAAAGGGCAGGAGCAGATATGATTGATACTGTTGCAAGGAAGGGCCCGAGAGATATCTTCTGTAATTCTAGGACCAATGCTGTAAGAGCTATGCAATTCAATGCAAACATTCCCTGAGCTCTATTATATTTGGCGTATTAACGGCGCTTAAAAATCTATCACATCTTGGGTTCCCCCTCTATTTCTAGATGGTCGTGCATGTTCACGTGCACTCAACCTTCAGCACTGTGTACCTGCCGTGGTTTAGGCCTGTTTTTGCAATAAGCTTCCTGAGTCCTGACTACTCTGCTGATGTGTGCCCATGGACCACAAGGCTCTCTCTCTCTCTCTCTCTCTCTCTCTCTCTCCCTCTCTCTCTCTCTCTCTCTCTCTCTCTCTCTCTCTCTCTCTGTGTGTGTTTGTTTGAGGCACGTGTCCCTTTATGCTCTGATGATTCCTTGCCCGGCCTTTTCAGAGCTACTCGAGCCCTACCTTGGGTGGCTAATTACTGTGTTATCCCTGAAAAAGGGGAAGAAGCTCACATGTATAACCTTAGTGAAGAATGAATGAGAAGAAAGCATTGCCCCCTCTGACGGCTGGGTGCTAGTCATGGAGCATTTAATAGGTCTAAGTTGAATGCTACTCCTGGAACATGCTAGTCGAGCCACTTGTGGGGATAATGATAATTGGAGCCACTCGTGGTGTTATATTGTATGCTACTCGCGGAGCATGACATGATAATGGTGACTCGTGGGGCTATAACGAATGCTATGTGGTGAATAGTAAGGAATACTACTTGCTAGCGCATAGTATGATGAGGGAGTTACTTGTGGACTAGTGAAGCCACTCGTGAGCCATTGTTGAATGCTCTTCTTTGATCGTGATGATGTGACTTGTGGGTTATAAGATTTGTAGGCCTTTTGCTTCAATTTCCTATTCACCTTCTGTAGGCTTTATTGCTTAGATTTCCTCTTCACTTTATTATTGCATGACTAGCACGTTGAAATAGATATATTGCTCATACTACACGCACAAGAGACACATTTACATCTATACATAAGAGAGAGAAGCTTTCATTGCCTCTGCTTAAAGTTGACTTTTTTTTTTGTAGGTGGTCTCTTGCCCATGTGCGCTTGGCCTTGCCACACCAACAGCAATCCTTGTTGGCACTTCTCTTGGTACATCCTTAAACTCCTTTGCTTCTTACTTTAGATCCTTTAATTTTTTCATGATCAGGATAAGATATGGGGTACATGATAAAGGGTAGTCGTCCCCTGCTTATAAATAAACACCCCCTGCCCACCCTCCCCAAAAAGAAGAAGTTGAAACACACAGTGACAGACAAGAAAATACATCTAAATGAAGTTGAGGTCATGAATCCAAGTCTTTGGTGCAACACCGGCTAACTTTTCTGGCATTTTTTTTTGTTGGAAGCTTAATTGGCCTTCAAGTTCAGTTACTAAAAGTTTGAGATGTGTCGTGTTAATGCTTATGAATCATCGGCCAATAGCGCAGCAATCTGTTCGTTGTAGACGCTATAGGGAACAAAAATTATGCAGGGAATAGGTAGCGAGTTGTTAATATTCTTGGAATTCTAAAGCATCCAGGAGGGTAAAGAATGATTTTTTTTGTATTTTCCTTGGATTCTTAAAGAATCCTCTATCTCTGTCTTGATATTGTGTATTGATGCATGATATCAAGTATCAGTGTCGTGGTGCATTTGGCAGTACTAAACCACAACCTTTACCCAAATCCCAGCCCTGAAGTTGACATATTGACGCCAAACCAAAATATTGCCAATTTGCCATTACAACCGATATTTGGCCAGAACTCGGGACTACACTGGCCATTGCAATGGCTATCTCACCATGACAAGCTATTAACTAGGAGGCTGCCAAGTGCATGGGCTCCCGTTATCTTTGTGTTGTTATATTAGAGAGTAATAGTAAGGCCAGAAACTAGGGAGAGAGATACCCGAATCAGAAGAAGTAAAAAAGAGGAAAGAAAGTTGTTTGGAATGGAGGATTTTCTTGGGAATTTAAATGTTCATTAGTCAAATTGGTTGTTAAGCCAGCTGTCACCTGGTGTGAGCATTACTTCAGCATTAGTTGGATAGTCATTTTGTTCATTATTAAGCTGTCAGTAGGACAGCTGTCAGTTGTACCAGATTTTGTTAGTTAATTTTGTTGCACACCAATTATGCTGCTTGTATTCTCTATATAAGGAGCTAGAACTTGTAATGTAAAATCAAGACGGTTCCCAATAAAAATTAGGGGTTAATTGTGTTCAATTGAGAAGGCTTCCTCACAATTGGGGAAGATTTTGTTCCTGAGAGTGTTTGTTAGTTCCAATTTCATTTTTGTACATAAAGATGTGGTGTCAGAGCCTCTGATCCTTGGAGGCTCTTAACCCTAGCAGAAGGAACAATATTTTGTCAGTTCCAAAGAACGATTACAAAGGACCAAAGCACAGTTACAGTTAATTTCCCGAACTGTGTAAAAGTTGCAATCAGGATTTCAACAGCAACTTTCTAGTTCAGTAGTGATCACTGATGCAGAAGAAGTGCAAGGATTAGCATTGGCCTTTTTTGGCTCTGAATATAAACAATTCATGTCTCAAGAGAAATATATGTTATATTATTGGAAAGTTGGTGTGTTTAATGGCCAAGGTTTAAGTTTTAAGTTGATAAAGAAAAGAAATACAGGTTGATCTTCTGTAACAGAAAATCTGAGTGCCCCAGATTGAGATAAGAAGAAAGGATTGGTGAATTTTGTTATTTTTGTAGAGCCTTTCCCAGGCTTCACATTTGAATATATAGTTGCAGCAAATCAAACTACGACTTCAAAGGCCTCTCTGTCAACAAGCAAAAAGATCTTGAATAGTGTGAGCTGCCACACATAACCTAATTTTTTGTAGGATTAGAACTCGAGACACAAGAATTACTCATATATATCCCCTATGTATTTCATGTCAAATCCGTTCCATTCGGACATGAACTATCTGAAAGAATACTGATAGAATTCTCACAGTTAGCTCTACCTGTATTATTACTCCCAAATAAGACCCATGGCCTCAACTCCTGTCCATGCCTAGCAAGCTCAAGATAGTAAAATGTTCCTACTACTGAAAATAAAGCTGTTACTTAAAAATGAACTCAGAGTGCTCCCCACGCATTCCAGTTTTTGCTTTTCAAGAGAACTGGCCTAGTGCACAAAACTCCCACCATTGTGGGGTCTGAGGATGACTTTTTCTTTTTGTACTATCTTTCAAGTTAGGAATAGGGAATGGCTATTGGTGGCTTTTTTTGCTGTGCTTATTATTTGTAATTGCAGGTATGGGAACGCTGGTTAATAGCCATGAAGTGTGCATTTGAATTTCAGGGCACTCACTTTTGTTTAACAGGGATTAAGTAAAAGCCTTGTTGACCTTTCATCCTTTGACACTGAGCAGGAGCAAAGCAGGGACTGCTAATTAGAGGAGGAGATGTATTGGAACGTTTGGCAGGCATAAATATCATAACTTTAGACAAGGTAGTGCGACAACTTATATTTTTAATTGTCTAAAATGTTTCATGTCACTTGTGCTTTAAATATGGAAAGTGTGGTCATTAAGTATATGCATTACCCACTGATTTACTTGAGATTGAACCGCTTTTACCACCCCAGACAGGAACTCTCACGGTAGGAAAACCAGCTGTTTCTGCTGTGGCATCTCTAGATCATGAAGAAGCAGAGATCCTTCAAATTGCGGCTGCGGTTGAAAAAACAGCATCACATCCAATCGCAACGGCTATTATAACCAGAGCAGAAGCACTGAATATAAGCCTCCCAAGCACAAAAGGACAATTAGCTGAACCAGGTTTTGGGTCTTTAGCAGAAGTAGATGGACAGTTGGTTGCCGTTGGCTCATTGAAATGGGTTCATGAACGTTTCCAGCACAGAAGGGATCTGTCTGATATATTGCGTCTGGAGCAGGCTGTAATGCCTCAATCATCCAAAGGTAGTTCGTCATCAAAGCATTCACGGACAGTTGTTTATGTTGGTCGGGAAGGAGAAGGCATTGTTGGTGCTATTGCAATATCTGATAATTTACGTCATGATGCCGAATCTACCATAAATAGGTAAATATACTCGCGGATGAAATCAATTTTTTAGGACTTCCATTCAACTTTTTTTATCCTAGACATGTCGGGGTGAGGAAACAGAAAATATTCTATGTTATTTTGGGCCTACTTTAGTCTATCTATTTATTTCATTCTCATTGGGGGTTGGGGGTTTGTTGTGTGGTGTGTGTGTTGGGGGGGGGGGGGGGGTATGGAAACTTCTTTATACTGTCTGGACATGAATTTTGCTTATATTTCATACGACTACTAATAATTTGTACATGTAAGCCTAAATAATTTGACAACACATATTTCTAACTCTTTGGAAAGAAGTTTAAGGAAACTCTTGGCTCCTTCAAAAAGAAATTTCTGCTTTCAGTAGTATTATTCCTGTAAAGACTTTCTGTTGCTCATATTTTCCTTTTAGAGTTAGAAGAAGAATGAATATGTACTGGTGACACTTTTTTAACACCATTTTGATTGACTGCGGTAATACTAAAATTACTTAATGATCAGCCATTTCTACCTGCAACTTTTACCAAGAATATGCCTGTCTTACTTTTCTTCAGTTTTGGTTTACAATTCTAAAATTCCTAAGTTGTTTTTCTGATGTGAAGGCTCCATCATAAGGGCATTAAGACAGTCCTCTTATCAGGAGACAGGGAAGAGGCAATTGCAATTGTAGCTAAGACTGTTGGGATAGAAAGTGAGTTTGTCAATGCATCCTTAACTCCACAACAGAAATCAGGCGTCATTTCATCTCTTCAAAATTCTGGTCATCGTGTGGCAATGGTAAATTTCCAATATTAACACTTCTCTGGGAAATTATTTTTTCAGCATAACCAGTCTGATTAACGTACTAGAACCTTTGCGAATATCATTTAAAAGTGCTTTCGTTTTTTGTTTTAGATAGGAATTTTCTAATGCAAGTCAAGAAAGCACTGCATTTAGAGCACCCATGTCTTTGAACTGAAATTGTCTGATGAACTGCATGGATTGCAACTGGCTTTTATTTGCTAATGTTCCCCACCTGATCTTTAGGCTTTGATCGAGATGCTTATCCTAGAAAATCTAGTGTGCAACTAGAGAAAGCCCAATACACGCATCATCTGATGGTGACGTAACTATAA
Organism: Escallonia herrerae; assembly: GCA_033070095.1. Taxonomy (NCBI): domain Eukaryota; kingdom Viridiplantae; phylum Streptophyta; class Magnoliopsida; order Escalloniales; family Escalloniaceae; genus Escallonia; species Escallonia herrerae. The sequence goes on from JAVXUP010000456.1 coordinate 14,475, forward strand.
TTGTATTCGCTCTAGTTTTACTAGCCATCACATATCCTAATTCTATGGCATAGTTAAAATATGTCAATGATGTGTCTTGTACTTCTGAAGGTTGGGGATGGAATTAATGACGCACCTTCTTTGGCTCTTGCTGATGTTGGGATTGCTTTACAAATCGAAGGCCAAGAAAATGCTGCATCTAATGCAGCATCCATCATACTTCTTGGAAACAAACTTTCACAGGTATTTCATGCATCTCTGGCCATTTTTTTATCCAATATCATGTCTGCATCATCCTGGGTGTCAGAACAAGCTAATTAGGATTGTCGCAAGTCCCTTTTTTTGGGATGATCTCAATTATATACGGTAATATTACTAAAGGTAAATTTGTCCTGCTTCCGAGGTAGTTTGGTTGGTCTTTGCTGGATTTAATTGACTTCCTCTTGACTAAAGTAAGGAGTTATGATCACCGACAATTAAAAAGAATAATAATGATGAAGCAAGAGGAAATTGTGGACTGTGGTTCAAATAGTATGCATAGATAATATAGTATTTACTTGGATATACGCTTGTCCTGCTAGTACGTAGTGATCATATTCTCTTATACCTATTCCAGGGTCTCGTAGTTGCAAATACCCCAGATGATATTCGTTTAGGTAATTAGTATATGTATGATATATTATTTTCTCTTACGTAAAGTTTTGCCACAGGTGGTAGATGCGTTGGATCTTGCACAGGCAACAATTGCAAAAGTTTATCAAAATCTGTCATGGGCAGTAGCATATAATGTTGTTGCAATCCCTGTTGCAGCAGGGCTACTGCTTCCTCAATTTGATTTTGCCATGACGCCTTCACTCTCTGGTGGGCAAATGTCGTCTTATTATCATTTCAGATTTTTATGCATTGATGATGTCTGTGAACATGTAAGTGGCAAAACATACCAGCTAACACACCTGTTTAATGCGTCTTTGGACAGGTGGGCTAATGGCCCTGAGCTCGATATTTGTTGTCACAAACTCGCTGCTTCTACAATTCCATGGGCCTCGGAGGAAAACCTCTACATTTAAGTTGAAGACGGGTGGATAAGCTTCTTCTCTCTTAATTTCAAGAGTTCTAGACTTCATCCTTATTTTGAAAGAGAACATTGATGGGATTTTAGTTCGTGGTTGAGAGACCCTAGCTTTTCCATTTAATTGTTGCCATAGTTGCATATTTTCACTTGACCCCATGTTATGTATGTCTTCAAAGGAAGAAGTGATGTTAGAGGATGAAATTTGGATTACATCTGGGATGGCATCGACTTGTCTTTCTTTAGTTTCTGCGTGGTGGCTTTTCCGCTGTTGTAAAGTAGACACAGTCGTCAAAACATGTTAAGATTGAATTCGGCATGTACATATCGGCTTTCTGAAAGTTACTTTGAATGAAACAATTTGGTGTTCTTGTTACCAACTTCATCTTTTAGTTGAGCTGGTCAAATATCCGTGGAACCAGTTTTTAGGTGACTAAAGTGGTGATTGGATTCGTGTAAGAGGGTTGATTATTCAGCCTGGTGCTTTGGTTTTCATTTGTCAAAATCTGCTGAAGTTATTTGGTTTTGCTGTTTGACCCAACCAGTGCAGATACTCAAAAACTATCCATTTCGTCTGCTCTAGAAAAGCAAATATGAAAGTTGGCATAACAAGTTAAGTCTTTTTCCTTTTCTTCTTGAAATTGTGACCTTAAATCAGAAAAATAAGAGCCCCCCTGTATTATTGAGCTCAGCTAGGAGCTAGCTATAGCTTAGAGAATAGTGTAGCTAGCTGAGCTCAAAATGAAGAGGCTTGGCTGTGTGCTGCTCATCATCAGCCGATACTGTCAAGTTACCATAAGAAATCGAACTCTTCCCTACATACATATATGGTTATAAACCTCTTTGCACAATATCCCCCCTGGCAAAGGTGTATGATGAAAATAACCACAAATAATTGGGATCGTTCGGTGGCAAATGAGCTGAAATTGCAAATGATTTAATAACCACAAATCAGTATCTTTTAATAATATAATAATAATAACAGTAAGGATAACAATAACAGTAATATTCACACAAATTAAGAATGGTAGTAGGTAGTAAGATTGTTTTTCTTTGGGAGGAATTGTTAATTGGGTGTCTGCAGGGGAGCCCACCGGTTGGATGGTTCGATTGAGAGAAGATGGAGCACAAGAAACCTTAAATGCTCTCATTTAATTAGCACGTGACCGGCAACAAATTGTTGTTGGAGACATTTTCATACCAAAATTCTTGGCACGAGAGATGTTATTAAAGTTTTTGGTTATGATGTTTTGTATATGCTGATAGAAGAACCACCAGTGTGTATGTCAATCTTAGATTGTGGCCAAGTAGCCTTTTTCTCAGTCTTTAGAGTGAGTGAGACATGGTAGGCTCATTGTATTCCTTATATTGCATTGTTCGTTCCTCGTGTTTCTTTGACAATTGCATAGCTTCCATGTGAGGTCGTTGGTCGACAGCGGCAATAGCTCAACGTCGTTATGTCATCAAAGATTCACTACCCTTGCGTAAGATATTATGGCTTCCCTCTAATAGTAAAGGTAGAGAGGCCATTACTTATTCAATAGCCTCCAACGGTTTCAGGTATAGACGAAGCTCAAAAGCTGCCTCTAAGTGCAGCAGCGACCAATGCTGTGAAAAGATCCAGAATATAAGAAGCCACATAGTGTCCTTGTGGTAGAAACCTGGAACAGATGTATGTAGAAAGGCTCTAATTTTGAGCATCACGCAATCTACTGATTCCACCCCACGTAGCAGCAGTTGGTCCATAGACTATATATATACACTCTTTCCTACCAAAATGGTCCTCATATCCAGCCTTATAGTGACTTGGGGATAAAAGCTAACCCGTCAAAATTTTGACAGCTTCCGGGCTCATCTCAAGCACCAAACATTCCTTGATGCGATCAAGACCAAACAGCTCGCACGCATCATCAATTGCACTGTGATTCTCAAAGAAAGTCATAAAGTATGACATTTGGTACTCCAACATGAAAAGCCGTTGTTGTAAGGAAGGCCGACTTATCATGATATGCTGCTAACAATATGCATCTATTGACAGCGTAACATATGCTGCTAACAATATACATTTACAGACAGTATAACACATTAGTTACTATAAACATTTACAGACAGTATAACAACATATGCTTGCCTTTCACAATGTCACCTGAGTTTGAGGGCAAAAGACTCATGGTCTATCAATATCATTGAAGAATTGTGGCTTGGAGGCTGGAGAACAAAAATTCTCAGGATTAAATTACTTTGACCAATCTTATTGAGCAGAAAAACTTTATAAAGAATAGTTACTATAAATATTTTCAAAGTCCGGTAAACACAACTTCAAAGAGGGTGACGTACGGTAAAAAGCAAAATCGGACCACATCAACTCAGGTTATGTGACCAAGAGGATATTCTTCGCCTTCAAATATAATGCCATAAGCAACCACAAATAGAATGGTGATGACACATGACACTTACACTGCACATTATCCATGACTAATCTGTGATAACTCTGCCTAATTTATCATCCATTGTGTTTATGGTGTTTACAACGTGCACACATGCTTTGATTAACATGAGGGATAGATGAAAAGATTCAATTATTATATGATAATAATTGAGACATTCACTCATAACCTACTTCAACTTAAATCTTAAATGAGAAAATCAGTGTGAGAGCATTCTATTTTTAATTGCATGACAATGACACCAAAATATTTTTTGAAGAGTTCCCTTCTCTATCCTCTTGATTAGGTTTGGGGGTTGGCGGTGATCTCTTAGCTTGTTCCGGCATGTCTGCCTTCTTCTACGCATGCTTTGAGTGTTTGTTTTTGTTTTCTTTTAGTTGGTTATGTTGGTTAGCTTCTGGTTGAATAATTTGGCGTTACATTTTATTTTGATGATAACAACATATTGATTAGGTTCTAATGTTTGTTATGTGTGTTGATGCTTAATGGGTATACATATTCACACTCATGAATACACATTTTTGGATTGAATAGTAGAAACCTTGCATTAACAATCAGAAACAACCAATTACATGAGCAAAAAAATCATTTGGGAAAAATATCTTGCGCCAAAATTTAAACCGTGGGTGTCTTTGTGTTTGCAAGAGGCGGTAGCGGGGTGTATTATGTTTAGTGGTTGCTTAGGAGACTTTGCGTCTCCCTTTATTGTCTATGTTACCTTGTATTTGTTCTTGGTTCTAGCTACAATTTAAGTGAAGATAGTTGAGTCCGTAACATTCTAAGGTCTCTGTTGGAGCTGGAGGGAGAATTATTGGGGCGTTGATAAGTTTCTGTAAATCCTTTGCTCATCCTCTCGTTTGAGGCACTAATTAGGACGGATGAGTCTGTGCATTGCATATTCACGATTGGTGTTTAGAGATCAAGGGCGGAGTTACATTTCTCTATAAAATTATCTTTTATTAGTGAAGTTGAAAGAAAATAAACCTTAATCAACAATGAGCTAATGTGTTATATAAATAGCCTTTAATGAACTAATTTGTGATGAATCATCTACAGGTGACCGAGAGTTTTCGAAGATAATATTTTAACGCCACTACTTGTGAAAAACTCATTTCTTTGCATCAAAGTTTGTTATCGGCAAATATTTCATCACTATCGGGACCTGATAACCTCACTTGAAGATTATTAAACTAAACCGACCTAGATCATCACTATCATGGTTGACATGGTGGAATGGATTGGTTTAATTTTGGACACACGATCCATTGCCGTAGATATCATCATACAAATTAAAGAGGTGCAGTTTTGCCATGAAGAAACCTACTAGCTCTCACCCTTTTGCATGTACTATTTTAAAGTTAAAAAGAGAGAAGATGTGAACAAACATACAAAAGTCTGAAAAGAAATACTCCTTTAAACCATTTTGCAAAGCTTTTATTTAAGAAATGCATCTGGGAAAGAAAGTTTGACAGCATTGACAAGATTATTATTAATTAAGATTAAAAGGTACGAAGAATGAAATTCTTATAATGTTTCTTTAATCCTTACCCCTGTCCCATTGGTCGTATTATTATGTTTGCAATTGGAGAGGCAGTCTCCAAAAGGAGGAGCATGGCTTTAATACTCTGTGATCCCTAAACAATGCAGCAGCAGCAGCAGGAGGAGGAGGAGGTCGATTGGTGGGGGCCCTCCTATTCATATTCAGTACCGTTTCAGACAAATAATTAAAGTAAGAGGTGGCTCATAAAAGAGTAGTACTCTAGTACCAGTAGTATAAGTGGCAATTAATGAACGCAGGGTAAAGACCAGTAAAGTGGGAGGTTTCCAGACTTTATTTTGGAGGTAATTTGTGAAGACCCTACCCTACCCTACCCTACCCTTGTCTTGGCTTTAATATAAATGTTTTGCCTGGAAATTAAATCAATTTTTTTTTTTTTACAATGTAAGGTACTAACAGTGGCGCATATAAATTAGTTATTTCAAATAAAAGTGTAAATAATCAAACAAAAGTGACATCTGATTTTTTGTTGAGTAAAATTTGTTACTTGCGTAAAAGTGTATTGGGGGCGATGCCATTTACGTACCTTTTAAGCTGTTTAGATAATTTTGTACGGCACTAACTAAAAGCATTAATTCTGCCGTTAACAACACGCAGAAAGATGAGTATGGAGTAACTAAAATGGTGTAAATAGCCTTGTTCTAAAACTTTCAATACCAGCAAAATTGCATATACACTAATAAATATCATTTTAAAAAATTAAAAAAAAATGGAGGACAAGGGATGTGGAAGAAGGAGAGATTCGTTAACGGCGTCAAAGGGGCGTCAGAAGGGGACCGTCAGCCTTTAAGGCAAAAATGAAAAGACCCACACACACACACAGACAGGGCCCTTGTACACACACACACACACTAATATATATATATATAGTGTGTGTGTGTGTGTGTCAGGGAGGCGAGGGGTGGGGGTGGGGTTGAGGGGTCTCTGAGACGTAGACAAATGACCTTCCCGAGGCAGAGAGAGAGAGAGGGTACTGAGCCAGTGTGACAAACACAGAGGGGGTAACTTTCATTGACGGCACGTTAAAAAAAGAAGAGTTTTTTCCCTACCCTATCCGTGAAAATGAAAAAGGGAGGGAGTACCACTCGTGGGCCCCACCTCCCACGCTCCCTCTGGATTTATGTTGGTCCACTCATCGGCTTTACGGTCTACAGTAATAATAATTACTATGACCCTTCTTCTTCTCTTCTGGTCAAGTGTACAAATTACTGGTTACTAGTAACACACGCAGCGCAGTGCAGTGTGTGTGACCATGTAATAAGATTAGTGTCAAATCTCGCTCCTGGGAAAATTATTCATAAGAAGCTCTCTACCCCCCCCCCCCCCCCCCCCCACAGTACTCCAGAGAATATGATTTGGATTAGAAAACTTTGGCACTCTCTCTAAGTTTACACATTCCATCCATCCATCCATCCATAATAGTTAAGAGGATGTTACAGCAGCTCTCTCGAGGATCCTGGTCCCTCCACAGCATTCCATGTACATCCAAAGTTTCAAAGCTTACTTGTTATTTCCTTCTTTTAAGGTTTCTAGACTAGATAGATAGTTTGACATTTGAGTTTTTGTATGAGCGGTCCTCGGATGCTCCTTTTTGTTTGGAAATTTAGGTACTAGAAGCTGATCTACTCCACCCTACGTCACTATGCATTGCAACTCATCTACCCAACCATCGCCACCGTACTAGAGATCCGCCTACCGTTACAGCCCAATCATCACAGATCTGCTCCAATCACTGTCGCAATATCTGCTCAACCCACCATCATTACCATCACCCTCGCCATCATCACTCAAATTAGATACTACAGTCACAGAAAACAAAGAAGAAGCAGGGCATCGAGACCAATGTCACCGACTCGAAGGTGGTGACGAACAACCACACCACCGGGTCCGCGATCACAAAGTCCAAGTTCGTCCACGATCGAGAAGTCTAAGTGGATTTAAATAGAGTTTAATCGTTGATAGTGGGGGTTTTATTTGATAAAGGGGGGTTGGTGGTGTTGACTAGCGGTGACACTTAGCTAGAGGGTTTGGATTGAATCGAACCTAACCAAATATTATCGGTTTGAACAGTTCGGCTACGTAGGTTTAAAAGGTTTGATTTTGTTGGTTTTGGATTGATTTGCGCCAATTTAAAGACGCTGTTCTTTTACGCATTGTTATTGCAATTAACTATTATTAAAAATTAAAGCTATGTTTTTTTTTAAATTGCGCATTATCTTATTACCTTTCAATATTTAAGTGCTCATGTTAACACAAAATATAAGTATTCTTTCATGCACAAATATTTCAATAAAAACGCAAATTTTGTCATTGGCGTATGAGAAAGAATGAGTAAATATATAAGAGATATTGGTCATCAAAATTTTGTATTATAATTGCTCTCATTATTTTTTCTTTTCTTTTAACTTTCAAGTTTTTGTTATTTAAATTTATTTAATACCATGTATGTCAAAATTATTAACGAATGTTATGAAAATAAATGAACGTATAGGTCGGTTTGGGTAAACGTTTCTAAAAATATGAACCATGAATCGAATCAAACTATTGTCAATTTAAAAAATAAAAAATTTAACCGTTAAAATATTTAAACGATTCAGTTTAATCGGTTTTGTATTCGTCCCCAGTAGCAAGTAGAACACGCGCAGCATAACCACCCAGTCTTGGGAGGGAGGGAGGGATTGTTTATTGTTTAGAATCTGGAAAGGAAATGAGCAGAGCAGGGCAGGGCAGGTGGGTAGTTTGATTCCACTGCAGCTGTCCTGCTCTGCTCATTTCCTTTTCAGATTCTAAACACTCTCTCTCTCTCTATCTCTATACATATATATATATATATATATTGCTAATGGAGCACAGTATTAATTGCAACAAATTGAAAATGATGGCACCGAGGGCGGTAATTAGTAACTCCTCCGGTATTAATATCTCACTCTCTTTTTTTTTGTACTCAAAAGACTGGACCAGCTCTAATATAATCGATAGGAAATATTGCGTATCGAAGACTTACATGGCCGCCACATACATCTGAGCTCCTGATTCTCGCACCTATGTCGGGACCAAAGTGCACAAAACACCTGATTCTCGACGAACAACAAATGCGACGAAGAAGACAAACCAGTCCTTGCCTTGTCAACGTACCAACTCCAACCCCCCCTCCCCCACTCTCCCTCAAACCCCTCTAACTAGTGTCTACTGTACTGTTGACTCGCTCGCTCGCTCGCTCGCTCGGTGCTCACCTCAGCAATTTCTCTCTGTCTCACCTGCTGCACACCCTACTCAGAAAACAAAAGGGGGATAGCGACCTATGATGGAGAGTAGGATCACAGCTCTCAAGATGAGAGCAAAACCCCTCGCCTCCCCTCGCCTAGAAGCTTGAAATAACAACTGGAGAGAGAAAGGAACATAAATTGTACTAGTGCCGGTGCTTGCTAGTAATGTCAAGGACTCTCCCCCCCCCCCCCCGCCAAATGAATGATAAAAGTAGGCGGGAGAGAGAGAGAGAGATATTACTGAGATTGATTATAGATAGATAGAGCTGTATGGTTGCGGTGGTATGTTTGTTTTCAAAAAATTGGCAGAAGTGTCTTTTATAACTTTATTATTATTATTATCTTCCCCACCTCCTCCCCCCCCCCCCCCCCTCCCCTTTCCTTAATAATTCTCTCCCTCTCTCACTCCCTCGCCAACCCCACCCGGCCCAGTACACATTTTCTCTCTCCTTTTGCATGTACGTACACATGCATATGCATGTTATAAATGTATATCTATGCATACGCTTTTCTTCTCTGTACTATATTCGAGGCAGAGGGAGAACGAGGACGAGGGAGGGATACTCACAATAAATCTGCTGTATTTAGCTAACTCTGGCACCAGGATGTGATTGAACGAGCAGCAGCAGTAGCAGCAGCTTCTTCCTCTGGTGACCATGGCTTCACTCCCCTCCCCCCACACAAAAAAACCAATACTTGGCACAATTTCTCCTCCCACCCAGTAATTATCCCCCCCTCCCACTCTCTCTCTCTCTCTCTCTCTCTCTCTGTGCTTTTCTCTCTCCCTCTTCCTGTAATTAATGTTGGTTGCCTAAAAGTCCAAACGCTACCTTCCATTATTCCTCTTCTACTTCTCGGGCTACGTATCGTGATGGCCTTCTTCAAAGTTCAAGAAAGCACTTGCTGATTCAAAGCTTTCACCATTTAATGCCCCCTTTGACCGGGATTCCAAAGAAATCAGCTATGGCTTCTCCGTCCGGCTTGCCGATTTTTCTGCTTCTTCTGGTTGGTTTGGGCTTCAGTTATGTACATTCAGATGACGGTGGGTTCTGTTCCTTCGTTTTGTTTGTTCATTTGCCTTTTGGTATCTTTGTCTCTTGTCTAATCCGGCCCTATATTAAATTAATCATTTTTTCAACAGTTGCCAAATCTAAACAAACACCGTTTCGCGGCGCTTCGCTTTTTCTTTATTTGTTTAACTAACTGCTTTCTTTATGTTCTTTTTATATAATACAGTAATAATCAGTTACGTTGTCGTGCTTTTTGGTGGTTGATTTCTAATAATTAATGGTGTGTACTTTGGTGATGATAAATCTGTTAAAGGGGCGACTTTGTTAGAGATGAAGAAGTCATTTAGGGACGTGGACAATGTACTGTATGACTGGACGGATTCATCAGCTTCGGACTACTGTGTGTGGCGAGGGGTAACGTGTGACAATGTCACCTTCAGTGTCATTGCCCTGTATGTCACTTTCCCCTGTGCAGTTTTGGCTAATTTCTGCGTTCCAATTTCGGTTTTGTCATGTTTGTTTTCTGCCGGTGGTCAAGATATTGACTTTCTTTGGGTGGGTGTTTCAAACAACTGTGCAGCAATCTCTCAGGCTTGAATCTTGACGGGGAACTTTCACCTTCTTTTGGGCAGCTCAAAGGCCTACTCTCTATGTACAGTTTCTACATTCTCAACATTCTCTCGTGTGATTTTATCTTCTACTGTTTGTTTCATTGTCAGGTTACTTTCGTGCTGTTTGTGATTTCCTTCTAATTCCGTGAGCAGTGATTTAAAGGGAAATCGCCTTTCCGGACAGATCCCAGATGAGATTGGTGATTGTACTGCGTTGAAAAGCTTGTGAGTATTCGAATGGATTTAGCTTGTCTAAATAGTTCTTGCAAATTTGGAAAACATGATAACAAGTTTTGAGTTGAGCGGAAGCCCATTGTTACTGTGCCACTGGCATGGATCTTGGGACCTAAGACTGAAATTGTTACCCGGTGATAAGTTCGTTTGTAGATGCATTTACCATTTCAGTTGGATGATATCTTAGTTGGGTTGCATTTTGTAATTGTCAGGGACTTGTCCTTTAATGAGCTATATGGAGACATTCCATTTTCCATTTCGAAGCTGAAGCAACTGGAAAGCTTGTGAGTTTCTTCATGTTAAAATTTTTTGTTGTGTTAGATCTTCTTGGTTAATTCGGTGCATTGCTCTGGCAGTGCGTGCTAATTTCTTCTGAATGGTTGTCACCCCCAGAGTTTTGAAAAATAATCAGTTGATAGGTCAAATTCCTTCAACCTTATCTCAGATTCCGAATTTGAAGATTATGTAAGCATTGTTTATCCATTCTTTCCTGTTTCCATTCTTCAAGCAAGCCGGAGTATGTCTGAGGAGTGCATTCCTTAAATGACTTCTTGCAGAGATCTGGCACAGAATAGGCTGACTGGTGAAATACCAAGACTTATATACTGGAACGAAGTTCTGCAATATCTGTGAGTATGCTAATGTTTGAACATATATAAGCATTCTTAATGTAGCTAAATTGGTCTGTCTGGTGATTAAAATTAATTGCGTATTTTGAATTTGCACTTGATTCCCACTTAGAGGGCTGCGAGGCAACAATTTGGGTGGTACACTTTCTCCTGATATGTGTCAGCTCACAGGCTTGTGGTACTTGTGAGTAAATGTATTCTATGATCTAATAACTTGATGTTTTTTGCTTTTTTTCCCCCTTTAGTGTAACTTGTTAATATATCTTGCTTATTCCTATTTTCAGTGACGTTAGAAACAACAGCTTGACGGGCACTATCCCTCAGGACATAGGCAACTGCACTGCCTTCCAGGTCTTGTATGTATTCCTATCATGACATTAAAACACCCAATTTAGACAATGCCTGAAACAGTAATTAATGTATTGTATTCTCTTTTGATTGCTAGGGATCTATCTTACAACAAACTGACTGGGGTCATCCCATTCAACATCGGGTTCTTACAAGTGGCTACATTGTATGTTAATGCATTCCATTTTTCTTAACCTATTTATAAGCATATTATACCTTTAGTGCTTGGTACTTACCAATTATACATAATTTTCTGATCTTATGGCTCCTGTTAGGTCCTTGCAAGGTAACCAACTTTCTGGCCAAATTCCGTCAGTGATTGGCTTGATGCAGGCCCTCGCAGTTCTGTAAGTGCCATCAACTTGCTTATCTATTCTTTCTTACAAAGACAAAAACTTCATCTTCTAAGATCATGATTAGAAAAGGAGAATGCTGTCTAGCTAACTTTGTTTTGTGCCCAGAGATCTGAGCTGCAACTCTTTAAGTGGGCAAATTCCACCAATTCTTGGAAATTTGACTTACACTGAGAAATTGTAAGAACATAATTTGCATTTTTTTCTCATGCAAATTTTACTTCTTCCAATGAACTGTAGTTTCTTTAAGCAGGGCCGAGTTAAGACACATTGTTAAAGAAGAGCTAAATGGAAAGTGAGGCGCTGGTAATTTTGCTGCTAGTGAATATATTGATTTTATGCATGTTGTGATCTGGATATGCTCATGTTGCAGGTATCTGCATAGCAATAAACTGTCTGGATCCATTCCCCCAGAGCTGGGAAACATGACAAAGCTTCACTATCTGTAAGAACGTCTCGCATTTTCGTGTCTTCAGATTTTTCTTCTCATGCTTGCTTGTGTTTTTTAGTTTGATGTGTTCAATATGAGCTATTTTTGTGAGTTCCTGGACCTTTGTTGAGTGTTGACTGATTGCATGTTCAGTTTCTATGTGCTCTTCAGCCTGAAAATGATACCTCCTCGAACTTTTTATTTGCATCATCAGTTATCAAAGTCAAGTGACATCAGTATAACTTTCATTGGCTAGGACCTATATGCATCATAATACAAATTGTTTATGTGATTTGTCCTCTCGTATATGTCTCCAATTGTCTCTTCTGGTTGGGAGGATATATTACCGGCGCTGCTTATGCACTGCTCTGATGTTTTCTAGTCATTGGGGAAATATCAGTGCTCTAAGTGTTATTCTGCAATTGCAGGGAACTGAATGATAATCAGCTCGGTGGCTGCATTCCACCAGAACTTGGGAAGCTCACAGACTTGTTTGACCTGTAATCCAGTTTCCCTTATAGTTTGGCATTTTGTGCTTTCCATGAACAAAGTCACTGACATATACATGCTGCAGAAATGTCGCGAACAATAACCTTGACGGGCCTATACCTGAGAATCTTAGCTCCTGTACAAATCTTAACAGCCTGTAATATGAAAGACCTTACTCCTGCTTTATTGTTCTTTTGAACTTCAATATATCAAAATTGGTTTGACATGTTGATTTGTTGGCAGCAATGTGCATGGGAATAGGTTGAATGGGAGCATTCCTCTTGCATTCCAACGGCTGGAGAGTATGACATATTTGTATGTTCCAATATTCATTTCCTCAATTTTAAGGAGTTTCCATCCGGATTGTAAAAAGTTAGACCTATCGGTATTTCTCTTCTCAAATCAAGTTGTTAAATGGTCCCAATAGTCCTCCATGCTTACCTAACAGGATATTCTAAGTCCTTTTCTTCTTTATGACCAAGTCCTTTTCTTCTTTATGGCCAATGGAACCTGAAGTTTTGACTTTAGTAGATTGCTATTGAGTACTGCTTTCTTGAATGAACTTTGGAAGCTCTGGTATTGATCTTATTATTTTGCTGCATGTCGGAAAGGGGAATAAACTAGCATGATCTTATTCAAATTTAATTGGTTATAGGATAGAGAACAATGATCCAATAGCTTTTTAGTAAAGCTATCTTGGTATGGTAACAAGTGAGAATTCAGTTTGGGGCTTTTGGATTGTAGTCAATAGATTCACACTTGCATGATCTCTTTATCTGGGACTATTAGTTGCCGGTGTCTGATTAGTGTAAACCCTTCAGTTGATACCAACAAACAGAACTTAGATGTTAGCACTTGCTAAAGTCAATTTACCACTAAGGTTTTCAGCTAAGAGTTTCATATGTTGTTCATGTCATGCAATATGGAAACTACAAGTGTCTTGTACCGAATCACAATTCTAAATAATGGTTTTAATGCTGCAGTTGTATGTTAGTGTCATTGCTATCACTGGCTTATTCATTTACCTTTTGCTATTTTTAGGAATCTCTCCTCCAACAACATTCGGGGCCCCATACCAGTTGAGCTATCCCGTATTGGTAATCTTGATACCTTGTAAGTATAGAGTACTTGTTCTTTTTATGTTCAACCTCTTTTTATGGTCATCTTTTGTTTTACTATTTTCTTTTCTTGGTTTGGGTCCAGGGACCTCTCAAAAAATAGGATTAGTGGTTCCATTCCTTCTTCTCTTGGTGATTTAGAACATCTTCTGAAACTGTGAGTGATTTTCCTTTAACCTTTTTCCTGATCACTGTTCTATTATTCTTTTCCAATGATAATTTCCTCTATGGGATAGGAATCTAAGCAAGAATGATCTCACTGGCTATATACCAGCCGAGTTTGGTAATCTACGAAGTGTCATGGAGATGTAAGAGACCTTCAACTGCACTATTATGGATGAGATGATGTTTTTTCTGGGTTAGGATTCAACTTTGTGATTTGCTTTTCCTTTTTTCTCATTATAGAGATCTTTCGAACAACCGCCTCTCTGGTCCAATACCTCAGGAACTTGGTCAGCTACAGAATGTCTTTTTGTTGTAAGTCCCTTTTGCCCCCCCCCCCCCCCCCCCCCCGTTCCCATGTGATTGGTACAATGATAATGGCCCACAGCTGTATAGTTTGGTGTCAGAATTGACAGTCTTGTATTTCCTTCAAGATAATGCTTTTGTTTGGTTATCCTCAAACTTTATCAATGGGTATCAGATATTAGGGACATATTGGTACTATCTGTTTTTGATAGAATATTTACTCTGGGTGGCATAATGCAGGAAGGTAGAGAACAACAATTTATCAGGAGATATAATGTCGTTGGTCAACTGCCTCAGTCTTGCAGTCCTGTAAGTTCACAATGTTGGCATACTGATGATGCGTATGGCGAGTTCCTAGCAGTTTTTTTTATGACACTAATTTGACTGAATCTTGCAGAAATGTATCTTATAATAACCTAGCCGGGGACATTCCTGCAGGAAATAACTTCTCGAGGTTTTCACCAAATAGGTTAGATGATGTGATCTGTATTTATTACTAAAAGAACCAAGTTGCTGGCATTAACAAGTACTTTGTTTCACGTTTTGTATTATGCTCATTTGATTCACAGCTTTTTAGGAAATCCTGGTCTTTGCGGCAATTGGCTCAGTTCTCCATGTCATGCATCTCGTACAACTGAGCGAGGTAAGCATGCCTTACATGTAGCCTTGCACCTCATGTTTTTTTATGCGTTTATTAGAGAAAAAGAGAGAGTTGAGTGACTGGCATTGATCTCTTGGAGGGGGTTAACACATTTTTCCATCATTAATTCAGCTTCAACAGCTTTGTTTAGAATCAGCTGTCCACTCTAGAATTGTAGTGATGTACATGATTGCCTCTCAGCTATACAAAAAGAAAACACAAATGCTTGAACTAACCACAAGCCTACCTATTACGTAGCATATCCTCTTATGTTGTCTAGGAATGCTTAGTAACAATGCATGCGATGGACAGTGGCTGTCCAAATCACTTTTCCTAGTAAGTTTTTGATTGTTCCTTATTCCTCTCTATGACTCTCTGGAATTAAAAGATACCCCATCTTTTTTATTTTTGTAAAGCACACAGCTGCATTCGTGAATGTTTATGGTGCTCTACCCTGTCTTCAGAGATGAACTATTCTATGAATCCAAAAAGAATTATATCTGCCTCTTTTCACCTATTCATTGATTTCTATGCAGCGACAATTTCAAAAGCAGCTATACTTGGTATTGCCCTGGGTGCCCTGGTGATTCTTCTTATGATCTTAGTTGCAGCATGCATGCCGCACAATCCAGCACCTTTTATGGAAGGATCACTTGACAAGCCAGGTGCCTTGTCCTTTATCACATGAACCTTGCTTGTAGAAAGAATGAGTTCCTGTGAAGTATGATACCACATAATTGGAAAATGAAGGAAATATCATAAAATTTAGTCTATGATTGTAATAATTGCACGGTTAGAATATAGCTTTCTGGATTGCTGAATGAGTACCCATTTAAGGAAAGCTCTTAATAGTCCTTGAGTCGTCTTCATGAGATCCTACCATCAGTGTGCTGATCTGAATCCGTTAAGCAATCTAAGAAATACATGGTCATCGAACATGGTTCTGTCACTTAGATCTCAAGTTAGCTTGCATATGGAATTTACTTATCAGTATATACAGATATAAATCTGCTTTTGCAAATTTCCTCATCTAATGACTCCTTGTGGTTGTTGAAGTACAGTTAATTACTCATCTCCAAAGCTTGTGATCCTCCACATGAACATGGCACTTCATGTGTATGAAGACATTATGAGGATGACTGAGAACCTAAGTGAGAAGTACATAATTGGTTATGGTGCATCAAGCACCGTGTACAAATGTGTTCTAAAAAATTGCAGGCCAGTGGCTGTTAAGAAGTTGTACTCTCACTACCCGCAGTGCCTAAAGGAATTCGAGACAGAGCTTGAGACAGTTGGGAGCATTAAGCATCGTAATCTAGTCAGTCTCCAAGGATATTCGCTGTCACCATCTGGGAATCTTCTCTTCTATGACTACATGGAGAATGGCAGCCTCTGGGATGTACTTCATGGTTAGTGTTCCAAGTTTTTAATGTTAAGTGAGTTGGCCTGTTGGCCATTTAATACCTTCTCAACATACTGTGCGCTAGTTGCATTATATTTCTGTCTGGATGAATAAAATTGCTGTTTTCTTAATGATCTATCGTAGGATCCCTTTGGAATCGTTTTGGGAAATTTTACATCCACTACTCAAATCTTTATGGTCCTGCCGCTGATCAAGGACATGCAAAATGATAAAACTACTTTTGGTTGCTCAATACTAGCCTACTTTTTATAAGACCATGACGTGTTGTGATGTATGATTCGTGATATGAAAAAGACATCGTTGTTGTGCTATTTCTAATGCATATACTGTTTGCCGTTGTTGTGCTATTTCTAATGCATATACTGTTTGCCTTCCAGGCCCTGTGAAGAAGGAAAAGCTTGATTGGAACACGCGTCTACGAATAGCACTTGGGGCAGCCCAAGGGCTTGCATATCTCCACCATGATTGTAGCCCTCGTATAATCCACAGAGATGTTAAGTCATCCAACATTCTATTGGACAAAGATTATGAGGCCCATCTTACTGATTTTGGCATAGCAAAGAGCTTATGCACATCCAAGTCACACACTTCTACTTACATAATGGGCACCATTGGTTATATAGATCCCGAGTATGCTCGAACTTCTCGCCTCACCGAAAAATCTGATGTCTATAGCTATGGGATTGTCTTACTCGAGTTGCTGACTGGAAGGAAAGCAGTGGACAATGAATCGAACCTCCATCATCTGGTCAGTTTTCTAGCCATCTCTGTAGATCAGTTTCAAATGTCAATTGTTTTTAGGTTCCCAATTATCCTGTACACAACTATGTTGCATTAATAAATCTCAAAATTGCATTGAGCTCAAAGAGTTCAGCTTGAATATATTAAGAGGCCTTGTAATTGAAAAACATGGCTTCCTTTCTAATGATTCTTTTAGGCATTGTTTGAAGGAGCACAGATGTGTACTCTCTGCTTATGATCTGTTTTTGAAGATACACATGTTTGTATAGAGGGATAAATCCTTGCTTTGTTTCTTCTGGTAGTTTTAATTAGATACCTATCTGCGTTTGCAAATATTTTTTTCTGCTAGTAGTTTCAGATGATTTTATTTTGTGTGTCATCTCACATCAGTCCTCTCGTTTGAATTAGATCTTATCCAAGACAGCAAACAATGCGGTCATGGAAACTGTGGATCCCGATATATCCACAACATGCAAGGATCTTGGAGAAGTAAAGAAGGTTTTTCAGCTTGCGCTTCTATGCACGAAGAGACAGCCATCTGAAAGGCCAACAATGCATGAAGTGGTTCGTGTCCTTGGAAGCCTGGTGCTGTCCACCACACCGAAACAAGTGCTTCCGGCCCCACCCGCTCCGCTCCCGTCTGCTAAGTTGCCCTGCTACATGGATGAGTATGCCAATCTCAAGGCTCCCCACTTGGTAAACTGCTCATCCATGAGCACCTCGGATGCCCAACTCTTCCTAAAATTTGGAGAGGTGATATCTCAGAACAGTGGGTAATCAGAACATCTCCCCCAAGGGTTCATTAGAGCCTGGAAAGTTTGTGTAAAAAGTCTGGTAGTACAAATTATTGTTGGTGGCTAGGAAGATGCAAAGATGGATGTATAGGACTTGACTGAGAGAGCTGAAAGTGTAGTACCCCAATTCATGTAACAACTCCGTTGTACTCAAATCAGATTATGGTATAATTTTTGGCACTTGGTTAGAGGACCCCTGGGGATGTCTTGCATGGACCCCCTGTTAAGTTAGATATTTGGGCTCACAGCTAGTGTCTGAGGTGGGTGCATCGCTGCTGCTGGGTAAGGAGTGACAGCAATAATGCATGGTGTGGTGGAGCCTAGTTACAGCCGTATCTCTGCTTGTTGGATGTTGATTTGTCCAATGAAGTGGCATTTCATGATTTGGAACTATCAACTATGTTGGGGCAACAGCTTGAGAAATATATATAGATTTCTGTCATGTACTGGTAAACGTAAATTCTACCCATGGCAACTAGTATCTTAGTGCAACTTCTTGGTTCTTGTAAAATCTGGTCATCAAACTGCCAATGAAAGATGTATTGAGCTGTAGTTAACTTGTCCTCCGGTTCTTCACTTGGGTGAGTAATCCTCGTGGCTAACAACGTAGTCGCTGTTGTCACATGTTTTCCAGCTTCTTACAAGTTGCAACTAATCTAACTGGATATGCCCGGAATGTAACCACAGTACTAGCTTCTTGATGGGCGCGGCGATGTTGGTCGATTAGATGTCCTAATCTATTAAGTAAATCATTCCACTTCAACGAATGCCACAAGGAGATTCTTATTTAGGCTTGATATCCAAGTAACAACTCCGAATTTAAAAAGGATGCACTGGATGAGGCATCACAAAACTAGAGAGATACAATCCCACTATTCATTCAGACATATGACACATTTTCATCTGAAATTGCCAAAGTTATCCCAAAGACCAAAGTAATCACTAAACTAGAAAAACCCAAATATGCCTGTATGCCACAGGCCGAGTTTTCTAATTAAGTAAATGGTTTTTGAATCAAAACTTAGTTATCCTAATCCCTTTCTTGAGCTGGATGATCCCGAATAGAAATGCAAATACAAAACTCAAGTAGTTTGTTCAGGTTTTTGCTGGAAGTGTCGAGCACTTGAAAAGATGATCAGACAGAATGAGGAACATTAGCGCTAAGTGTCACCAGGATGGAACAAGGTGGGTTTGGGCCTAACAGATGTCTTCACTTAGGCCCGAACAACTACATAATTGTGTGCAACAAGACAGTTATCACTCCATGTGATCCTTTTTCTTGAGAATTAATGCTCAGTCTAGATGGTTTAGAGCACTGTCTTTATCAAACTAAAGCCTATAACCATCACAAGTGTCTCTTAAGAAGTCTCAAAACCAAGTAGAAACTGTGATAATTTGTCTTCGATATTAATCCGTTTACCACCCGAGCGACCCAAAAATTAGTAATTTTTTGCCTGACCCTTTTGTGTTTCGCGGGTTATTTGGATCCGTTCGCGACTTAGTTTTAAGTACATAAATCATCTCATGCTGTTTTTAAGGGTTAACATAGAGGGGCTGCATTCAGAGGAGTTTTGAGAGACAGAAATTGACACATATCGCTGCTACTACCATGGATTAGGCTTTCGTCAAACCATATAACTCTTGTATCTTGTGTGCTTTTATTTTCTACTAGTGCCTTCGATTTTTTCTCTTTATTGCTTGGTGTGAAATCTAGTTTATTTTTTCACAGAAAAGCCTATACCCCGACACTTTCGGATTTCAAGCAACCAAATCATCAACTATACTTTTTGTCGGTATATTGGAGTTTGACCCCATCAATCAACTCCTTTGGATGTTGGACAGTGTGCGCGAGCTGGGTTGTGCTAATATTATAAAGAAATAAACATTGCACCTTTACCAATCACACTTGTTTTTTGTGCAATGGTAAGCGTTTTATACTAAAAAGGGGTATCAGAGCCTTCATCGCTTGATTTTATTCGGCTAACAACAATAGAGTTAAGATCATCTAGTTTGTTAGTGAAACTAATAAAACAACCCTAAGGGGAGTTGTGAATAAAGTTTTTGAAAATTAATGGGGAATTTAAATTTCAATCAAACCAAGTAATACTTCAGTGAAGATGCTGACTACAAAATCTCAAGTAATTATAGAGCAATAAGTAAATAGATTGAGTTAGAGATACTTAACAAGGAGATTTAAATGGTTTAACTTGAACTACCCTCAAGCCTACATCCACCTCTTTAAGGAAGTCCCTTACAAGAGCACTAGAATTTACTGGTAACAATCTTCTTCCAGATCAAGATTAAAACCCTTACAACAATTGGTGATATCCCCGTACCAAGCATAAAGCCTTAAATCCACAACCCAAGACTTGGCAAACCCAAACCTTCATCGCAGTCATTTTACAAAGATCATATGTGTACAAAGAACCCCTCTTGAAAGGAAATGTGTACAAATGAAGCTCTAGTACAATAGAGAGAGATGAGAAAATTGATGACTTGATGAATGCTCACTCTCAATGAAAGAATTGCTCGCAAAGATGGTCTTTTCAATGTGTAAAATCATGAAGATGAAGAGAGAAAAGTTTAATCTATGAGCCTTGATGTTTCTTTAACGAATGAAGGCTTAGAATGTGATTTTCATGGTGTACGATGAATCTTCAAATCATTTTTATAGAGTGAATATCAAATATAGCCATTATGGGAACATTTGACATGATTTTGGGCAAAAATTAGCGGTTATTTTTTACTGACTGCATCAACAATGGAGTCGATTGCATTCCCTTACTGCCCATTTTTCGCTGCCTCACAAAACCCTATTTTTGGCATAACATTCTCTAGAAAAATCAGATTCAGGTCCCTTAAGGTCATTTTAGGTTATAGTCGTCAATCCGAACATCAAATTAATATTAGTTACATAAAAGTAAAGATCAATCATAATTCATAGTAACTTAGCTATGCATTCTTTGTTACTCTTTGATATTGGATTTGATGAAGCTTCTATAACATGTCCACTATAGCTTTAGGTTCTTTAGATTTAATCCATGTATCCAACTTTTCAAATGTGTCTTTATGAGTATGTATATATATACCTACTAAGAATTCACTCAAAGTACACATTAAAAAAAGATGTAAGCCTAAGTTATCCAACCATAGGGCTAACAGTTAGTTTTTAGGTGAATTCTACTACTACACCTCCATATCAAAGGTGAAATGAAATTACTTTGGAATCTTTAAATTTTGAAATGAGGAGAGTCGATGAGGATGGTCCTCATATTCCCACCAAATAGGTCTGAGATTTATTCTAAACATGAATTTGATAATCATGATAGATACTACTCCCGTCAGAAAAAAAAATATTGCTCCTAGTTGACTTCACACAATGTTTAAGAAATGGGTCAAAGTGT
The DNA here is from genome assembly GCA_033070095.1 of Escallonia herrerae. Lineage (NCBI taxonomy): Eukaryota > Viridiplantae > Streptophyta > Magnoliopsida > Escalloniales > Escalloniaceae > Escallonia > Escallonia herrerae. Next base: position 35,486 of record JAVXUP010000456.1, read on the forward strand.
AAGACCTCTATTTTACCCTTGCATATCATATACATGTACAACAAGTCTCTGTGTGTGTGCGTGCGCACGCGCACGCATGCGTGTGTGTGTGTGTGTGTGTATTGCATTTATATGTATGTTAATCCAGTTAATTTATGTTACCCACAACATCATTGCTTGCGAAACCTTGATATAGTCAATAAGTCAGAATCAATAAGATAATCAATACAAATCTATGAATTAGAAAAAAATACCACTGTTCAAAAAAACTCATAAAAGAATGAATATATATTGTGATTTTGGGCGGATAAATGAGATGACAATGATGGCAACTGGAGGCAGCAGCCACAATCACGTTTGAATGAGGTAGCCGCATATGAAGGAGGTGATATTGGTCATGTATGAAAGAGGCGTCGTACTGTCTTTATTGAATGGATGTTTGAGAAGGAGAGAGAAAAGTAAGAAGTAAAACTTTTGACTTTCTACTATGCAAGCACAAGGGTAAAAGTGAAAAGTGTCAAAAAAACATAGGATAAATTACACAGGACACTTTTGAGATTTAACAAAACTACACTCAGCTTCCTATTAACTATTTTTAGTACTCTTTGTTCCTTGTGGTTTGTCACCATGTTACATAGCACTAACTTTCATTAGGGAAAAGTTAGGACACCTTTCAAATATTATGATATACCTAAAATGTCCTTAGGTCTTCTTCTTCTTCTTTACCAGCCAATGCTCAGCCACAGTCGCGACTCCCAGCCACCACCGTAAAAGGCTTCATTTTGCCAATTACTCACATACATATACACCGGCGGCCACCGCCAACCACTGCATGTCTAAGCACCACCCCAAAGCAAACCCATTACATTCCCTATCACGCATGCACATACCCATATTGGCAATGCGCACACTTTACCCATCATAACCACATACACGCGCGCGCACACACATAGTCTATCACAAACGAACACACACATGCACATAGTGCCTATCATCACTGTCATATGCTCTTTACCCACCCTTACACTCACGCACACCCCCACACATATGGCAGCACACACACACACATTACGCATGCCCATACACACACATTACACGTGCCCACACACACACACACATTACACGTGCCCACACACACACACACATTACGCGTGCCCCACACACACACACATTACGCGTGCCCACCGTGGTATGCCCTTCACACACACACACACACATTACGCATGCCCATACACACACATTACACGTGCCCACACACACACACACATTACGCGTGCCCACCATGGTATGCCCTTCACACACACACACAATATGTCTCACTCATCGAACCACCCACCCACTGTTGCCTTTTAGCTCCCACGACTACCTGCTGTTGCTACTATCACCACCACTCCCACGCCCATGCTACCAATAACCTACACATACAGAGTAGAGGGCGTGGCTAACACGACTAAGAAGGGACAGGAATGATCATCTCATCGAAAATCACAACCTACAGGTAACACCGACGAGATCTGGAGCAACCTGATTAGGAGTTAATCATATCCATATAACCTGGTTGGGAGTCAGAGATCTAGATCAAAATCTAGCTCACTAAAAATTTTGCTAACTTAATTAAAAGGTTGGAGGAAGAACAGTGGTGGATCTAGACCCACCGTCAGTGGTGGTGGGTGGTAAAAAGAAATGGTAGTAGCATGACATTGGTGGTTGTGGCGTAAATCGACAACAGGGAGTTCATTTTTTGTGGTCATGGCAGGGTATTGTTGGTTGTGGCATAGATCAATGGGATAGTAGGCTCGTTTACAGTGTTGGTAGCGGTGGTGGTGGTTGTTTAATTGTAGCGTCATTGAGCCACAGTAAAAAGGAGTCGTGGGTGATTTGGCCGGTATAATGATGGTGAATTGGCCGGATCTTGGCAATGGTGGTTGGGTAATTTTTTTTATGAGGTGTACTACCGTCTTTTTGTAATTATGTTAACTCTTTGAACTAAAATATAAAAAAAATATAGATTAATGTAATAAAAATAATTAGTAGTCTTTGAGTAAAACGAAACTTAATCAATATTTTGGGTGGGGGGATTATATGTTTTGAGGAACTCTAGTGCTAAAAATTGTTTTGCTTGTGCTCTAAACACAAATGAATTCAATTGAGTATGTGCGGTTCTACTAAAAGTTTCTGGGACACTCTTTAAGTCATTGAAGAAGAGACTTCACTTTTAAGAGATTCTAAGATTAATTTATAGCATAGAAAATATGAGTTATTTTTGTATATTGTCCAAAAAATCTATTAGGAAAACAATACTCATTTCCCTAAAGATTTAAACCTTTTAAATAATTCGGATCAGATCTCTTTAAAGGTGGTTGTGATGTGTTTTGTGGTAGTGGTGGTGGTTGGTGTGTGGGGCTATTGTTATGGTGGGTTTTGTGGTAATAGTGGTTGGTTGGTGGCACTAGTGGTCATGGGTTGCTTGTATAGTGGTGGTGGAGTGAACGAAGTATTGGAACAGGGAATATGAAATGGACGCCACGTAGATGACACGTGGGCACGATGTGGATGCCATCTTGGCCATAACAGGTGAACGTATGTTTTGCCCCTTATAAACTAACCAACGTTTGGTCAAAGGCGAGGCTGAGCATTGTTTGGTACTGCAATAATTAAGGATGTTTAACGTGCTAGGAAACAAAATTAAAATCTTAAGGTGCTGGATATAAGTAGTCCTTAAGTTAGAGGTGTTGAGTGCAACAAATCCCCAGTAAAGGTACACTACAATATCATTCAAGACAGGCTCGGAGGTTGGAGAGATTAGTCCACACACACACACACACACACACACATATATATATATATATATATATATATGTATATGCTGACATGCATTGCACACATACGCATATGCCTACTTGGATTTTGCAACAGTATTTTATGGTTTCTATTAATAGAATTATGTACATATTGACAAATAAGTGTTTTTATTAAAATGGTGTAGCAAAGCGCAAGTAGACATGAATATCCATTCCCTTAAATATGGTTGGGGAGCAATTCATCGAACACCGTGTAGGCTAACTCCTAGACTGAAATTTTGAAGCTCGAGTTGCCAAAATTGCTCAAGAACGTTTAATTCGCAACTACAATCAAACTTAAGAAAAGAAAAAAATAACGTAGTACAAATCCATACACAAAACACCCCGCCTTCAAGCTCACCAGTTCTAATTTCACAGTTCTGAATTTTATGACTTTACCCTCGTTATTTTAGTGTGTAGGTCTCATACATTATCACATATACAATGAATCAAGGGGTTTAGTGGTTTTAAAAGCCCAGTAAATATAGGATGCCTTTTATATTTCAACTGGGCTTGTTTTAACAAATAGAATAAAGAAAGAAAGCCTATTAACTTCTAAACAACAACCACCACAAGTTGTTGCTAAAGGTACAACTTAATAGTTCACAAGCAAATAGTAATAGAAATCTCTCATCGCTAAAGATGTTCCCACTATGTTGCATTTTGATTACATATTTTTTTGGTTAGACGGTAAAAGGTATCATCCGGTCAGCTTTAGCTTCAACCCATACTAAGACTCATCACTGGGGACGTACCCCCCAAATCAGTCTAGTGCATATAGATGAGTATTTTTTTTCTCTGGGTACTGGTCCTAAGGTTTGAACTCGCGAGGTCAAGCAAGAGAGAAAACCTCATTGACCAACAGGCAACCCCTTGGGGTTGCATTACAATTACGTCACCCCTACTTAATGACAATTAATTTTAAAAGATTCAATAGTCCACCAAATCAATTGGGTATGGCATATCCCTTGCCATGCATCATCTAACTTTTGTTTAGTACTTTTTTTCGACGGGGTATCAAAGTAGGGTTTTAAACTAAAATGAAAATATAACAATCCATCACCAGATAAACTTAGCTATATTTCAATCAATTTAGAAACAATCCAATCAATCTAAACAATCTCACAAAGCAAGTAAAAAGTGATAATAAAAAAGGGCTTAAAGATATATGAGGCAACTGATTTGAATTGTTCGTCTTGTATTACCCTTAAGCTACTTCACTTTTTTTCGAGAAGTTCCTTGCAAGAGCCGTGATATCCAATAGAAATGGTCTACCCATGGGTCAAGACCTGACCACCATATAAACCGTTAATGACATTCACGCACCAAGTAACAAGCATGGACAAGCTCGAAGCTTAACAATCCCAAGCTTGATTGTAAGATGTATAGGATGAAAGATTTTGCATAATTTGAAATTTTTTAATAATAGAACTTTATGAATTAAAGCTTCACTAATTGAAGGGTGTGTGCATTGATGACAATTGAATGCTCATTCTCAATGAAAAATTGTCTCTATATTAATGCCACAATAATATAAAAGAATGTGTGAGAATTGACTTGAGCCCTATTGAATGCTTTACTTTTTGGCTTGAAGCGATGATTCTTATTGTTTAAAACCGGCCAAAAGATCGGTTATACACGCTAAGAGAAATAAATGACCATTTGGGGTAATTTTTTCTGAAAGCTAATGTCGTGTCCTTTTAAAAAAAAAGTCTTAATTTTCCAAAACAACAATTTGTCGTGGAAAAAACTTTTGGTTAAGCTAAAATATTTCGGTCACTAAAATAGAAGCAAAAAAATTAAAGTCCGAAATATTATCTAAGTTAATCTCAGTTGCCTAAAAGATCTTCTAAATGTTTATAGCTTCCATTCACCTTTGGAACTTTCAGTTTTAAAACATTTGATATCAAGGAAGTGGGTTCATAATACACTTAGAGGTACCATATTAAGTATACTCTGCTTTAAATGCCAAGTATGTTAGTGTGGGATAGACCAAGGATATGAGAAATGGTAGAGACAAAGGCAACCTAGATAGAGTTTGACAAATGACGGTGTTGCGGGGGCGAAGGCTAAGGCACAGAGTGAGTATGGGAGTGATAGTCACAAGTAAATGCTGAGATCCAAATGTCAAGGTCTAATGCTTTGGTTATTTTCTCTCTTTTGAATTTGTTAGCTCTGAATATAGAGTGAGAAAAGGAAATTATAAAAGGTTTAACAATTATGAATAACCATGAAAAAGAGCTCTCAATTCCATTATTTATGGACAGATAAAATGTCGTATCATCAAGTGTTGTGACGCTCCCCAAAAGTTCCACCTCACCAAGGGTGTGCCATGTGCTGGTGCTTTGACAGACCGTCGGATTTTCACACTCACTAAGTCTGCCCCACATAGTTTTACTCTATCTATCTAGGAAGAGTAACTTACACAACACCAGTGTGGCCAGAGAATGCCCTCGATCTAACCACCAGTCTAATACCCTTGTAAATCCCACGGACACATCGGTAGAATAATAGAGCCTAATTGTCATGGGGAATGCAGGATGCACGACTGCTAGGCGGACTAGACGCGATACCCTCTATAGACTTGCTCCTTTCTCAAAGTGACCATAAGATCATGATCCTTAGAGGTGCCGATGAAGAGCCCCAATACCGGAGCAAATAAACTAGTCACGTGGGGAGTGTCCTTAAGGAGTCACCTACCACGTGGGGTGTCCTTCTGCTAGAGCACTCGAAGCTCATTGGAGTAGTGTCCTGGAGGAGTTGCCTACTCGATAGCTCGATGTAGTGTCACAAATGAGTCGTCCATTTAACAAGTAGTGTCCACGAGTTGCCTAACTGGCAGAAGAGAAGTCCTTACGTTGTATTCTTTGAGCTCCCTAACGAAGACAGTGTCCTGACGTATCTGCTTATCTCCTGACAAGACCCTATGTTGAAGCACTCAGAGTGCTAAAGTAACGCGCCTAGGATTCAACTACCTAGTGGGCCATGGTAGTGTCCCAGAGGAGTCGATTCTGGCAGAGAAAAAGTGTAATACCCCGAACCCCGATATATTTTTAACGGGTTAATTTAAAATTTTTAGCGATGATTTCTTTTTAACTTAGTATTGATGCATTTATTAGCAATTTTTAGGGACTATTAGTGAAGGGGGGTTATGTAAAACCCCGTTAAAATATGGTAGTGCATATAAGTTATCGTAAATAGTTGTTTTAGGCTTTTTCCGTTATATTAGAAAGTTTTGGATAAACTTTGGACGATTACCTAAAGTCTAGGGGTTTTTGGTAATTTTTCAGTTTAGGGTTTTATATAGATATCACGATTATGGGAGCAGTTGTTCCCCAAGTTCTCTCTCTCTCTCTTTGAAACACGGTTGAGAGAGAGATACACACACACACACAGGGAACGAAACAGAAAGAAAGTTTTGGCGATTGATTTTTTTTGGTAAGCTTTCACAGTAATATACACACACATACATATGAGACTATGTGTACATATTATGTGTGTATATGTGTGTTGTGTGAGAAGATGTGAGATGGGGGCACCTGCCGAATGTTTACCGTGTGTTTTGGTGATACCGTGAGTATAACAGGGTGTCAAGCAGGTCACAACCATGGTGGGTGTGACTATATACCGCGTGGGTTGAGGGGAAAATGGGAGCTATGGTTGCAAAGGCAGCCATGGCTGTCGAGGAGTCGGTTGTCTGTGGGTTATTTGTGGATGCCGTCGACTGTGAGTGTGTTTTGTGTTCCCAATTTATAGTATGGTGGTCGCGAAGTGTGTGAATGTAGACAGCCATGGGCTACCGTGTATGCAATAAGCAGTGAAGATGTATTGTGTGTGTTTTGCAGTGTGCATGTTTGTGCAAACGAGTGTGCGTGCATGTGAGTGTGTATGTGCGTGAGCGTGTGTATAATATGTGAAAATGGTGTACAGTGTGCATGTTTTGATGTGTGAGGTCTATGATTGTGTATGTTGTAATTGTATGTGTGTATAGTATAGTATATATATGTGTGTGTGTGTGTGTGTGCGCAGCGCGCGAGCGAGCGAGCGTGAGTGTGTTGAACAAAAAAGGGGCAGAGAAGACCTACTGCCATGAGGCAGTTGATGTGGAGAGGTACGAGATGTGTTGTATAATCAATGTGTGCTTGTATATGTGTGTCTAGGGTGGGTTTTAGTGTGTACTTATATGTGTCTCATGCTTGTGATGTGTGTGTTCGTATTGAGTAATCGTGTGTCTCTGAGTGAATTAGGTATAAGAGTGTAGGGAAAAGAAAAAGAGGGTGAACTGGGTATTAGGTCACAGCAGTTTGGGTGGTACCATGTGCTTGTGCAGGTGTATCATGAGTTTGCGTTATATTCGGCGAGTGTGTTAGAAGGCGCATAGTGGTTGTTAGCGTGTCAAATTTTGCAATAGGTACCTTAGGCTGTATTAGAATTTTTAACAAATTTTTATGATTTTTTAAAATTGTATGTATTTGTAATATTTTCTGTAAGTTTAGATTTGTAAAATTCGCTTGGAAAAAAAATCATAATAATATTTTTATAGTATAAATAAGTCCTAATTTAAGTTTGATGATTTTTAAAATTGATTTGGTATCATTACCATTTCGCATTGAATTTAGCAAAATGAATAATTTAAAAATATTTTGATTTTAATTTCTATAATTTTTATATATGTTTTAAATCTGTTACTAAAATTGTGGGACTTTATTTTTTGCAAGAAACAATTATGGTTGTTTACAGGTTTTTATTGTATTAAAAGAAATTATTTTTAATTAAAAAAATTCAAAAATTTATATATTTATTTTATATGCTATTTTAAACTACAAAAATATTTTAGGAGAAATTATTATCAATCTTGGGTTATTGTTAATCCTTGAGGAGTGTGTCAGGTTTTCGGCTAGGTTGGTCGCGTGTGGGACCCGTTTTGGGTTGCGTCATTTTGGAGTAAGAATGAACACCTTATGGGTAGTTGATATTAGGTTTATAGTGTAGTAGTGTAGATTGTTTTTATGATAAATAATTTTCCAAATCTAGGTTAATTGAAAGGATTGTTGATCGAGGTTGTTTAGCTTTGCATAGCATGGATCGAGACAATGGATTTATATCCGAAAGCCAATTCATCAGATTGACCTCGTATATATTTTTTTGATTTGTTATTGAATATCTTTGGACTCTGTTGTGTTTTGATTGAGAATGCACTGTTACCTTTAAAACCTTTCATTGAGCCTTAAAGCGTTCAATGAAACTCTTATAAATGCTCATTATTTATTTTTCACCTAGTATTGAATAATATGTTGAATCATCAATTGTTTTAACTTCTGTGTATTGACATGAGAGTTTGTATTGATGTGTTTTCGCGGGAGTTGGTGTGTATTGGAAGAACTGGTGTATATTGGTGTGGGCTAGTACCTTGATGGACTAGCCAGTGTACATATGCATATGTAGTTTATGATAGTGAGCACTGTCTATGTGGCTTTGCTAAGTGTTCGGTGCTGCCTGTGTGGCATTGCTTATCTGTTAGTAACCCTGTGCTCATGTCATTACAATTTGAATCTATTGCATTGTTTCTGAACGTGATTTTTATTGATATTTGATTGAAGGGATTAAGTCGAAATTCTTTTTCATTTTGTTGTCAACTAGTTATGATCTTTTTGAAACTCTTGGAAAAGCTGTGAATTATTTTGTAATTCCTTCGTTTGAGGGATCTTACTGAACTCCCAAAAGCTCACTCTTGTTTGATTTTATTTCTGATTGCATTGGGTTTGGATTAGAGCCGAGTGAGGGAAAGAGAATTCAAGTTTTAGTCTTGGTCATTTCAACCCCTGCATGGGTTTTGATATTCTTTTTAAAATTTTTTTGATTTTGACTTGATATTTAATTATGACAGTACACTAAGAATATTATCTTATTCAATGGTTTAGTTGCTTTGACTGGCTGGTAGTACTATATTGGTCGAGTTTGAGGGTATTATTATCTTAGTATAAATGATCGACTGAGTGTTTAACGCTCTAAATTTTTCAGGACGTTACAAAAAGTCCTCGTACTGTAGCTATGCTGTAACGACCCGGTCCACAGCCCCACCACAGGGCATTGCCTCTCTCAAAAGGGCTAGCCAAGTAGGTACTTATGAGTTCATATGTAGGGTCTTATAAGGCTAATCATAAACTCTCCTACAACCGATGTGGGATATTACAATCTCCATACCTTATTCCTTAGCGTCCTTTCTAAGGCTCAATCACACAGCTCATAATCTTCCTCTTTAGCCAATGTGGGATATACCCAGCTCACCCTTCGTTGCCCCAACCATATGTGGGATATACCAGGGCTTGCCTTCATTTCCCCCAACCATCGGTAACCCGACTGGATAGCCAAGCCTTGAGCTTTCGAGAGTAGGCTTTGGTACCATCTATAACGACCCGGTCCACGTGTAATATCCCGAACTTCAGGAGCAGATTAAAATAATCATCTGGACTCCGAAAAATAAACGGGCATTAAATTTGAGCAATGCTCGGGTATTGGTAGTGTGTAGGCGCTTAAAATAATTTTGGGGCAAAATTTTTAATTTGAAATTTTTGCGGGCATTTTCGTAAATTTGAAAATTTGTAGGGGCATAACTGTAAATTAATGTCTCTGTGATGAAAAATAATCAAATGGGTGGTAGTATATGTTTTAGTGACATTTAATTTAATTAATCAAGATTAGACTAAATTTGGGGCTTTGATGTAGTTATACAAAAGTTTGGGATTATTTTGTAATTTTGGAAACTTGAGGGACTATTTTGTAAATTTGAAAATTTGATGTCTTGGTGTCAAAATTTTAGGAATCAGATTATGTACAAGGGCCACCTGGTTGGGTGACTAATCTGATATATATATATATATATATATATATATATATATATATATATATATATATATATATATATATATATAATTGATGAGAAGCTAAATTAAAAGGAAAGAAAACTTGGGGCCAAAATGAAAATGAGGAAAAGTCGTGAATAGTAGAACAAAGAACAAGAACAGTGCAAATAGAGAGAGGAAGGAAACTGAGGAGAAGAAAAGGATTCGGGAAAGGGAAAAGATGGAAAATTTTCCTCAAGGTAACCTCCATGTAATCTCTGTCGTCTGAGTATGAGTAATTCGGTTGTGATTCCCGTGGGTGTGGGTGTTGAGTGTGTGGATTCAGTGAATTGTGGGGGATGGAACCTGGGTAGCTCGTGCGTTTTGTACTTGAATTGGTGAAGGGAAGAGGGGTATGGGAATCAGTAGCAGCATAGCTGCTCCCGTAGGTGAAACAACTGCGTCTTTCAGTGACTGTGAGTTGACCGTGTGCGTGCGCGTGCATTCATCGTGTGTACAGGTGTGTGTTTTAGAGATTGGTTACTTCGGGTGGGAGATTGGGGGTGCGTTTTTAGTAGAATTCTGTGGGTTCTAGCTTGTATGTGAGTGTTCAGTGCGTGTAGCTGCGTATAAGGGCAAAGGAGAGTGCTCGTGGGGACGTGCAGCGGGTGTTTCAATTATTAGTGTGCGTATTTACTGTGAGTGTGTGTCTCGGGTATATATGCGAGTTTAAGTGTAGCAGTATGTGTGTGAATTGTGTGAAGTGGGGGTCTTGGTAGTGAAGAGAATATAGGAAGAAGACACTGTGCGTTCTCAAGGTGCAATAGTGTGTGCTCAAATATGAATAGTAACCGTTATTGTCGCTAAAGATCAAAATTAATTTAGGCAGTTCTTCCATGAATTTTTATAAATAGTTAGGGCCAAAATTAGACAAAGTCCAAAACTATAACCCCTAATACTTTTATGAGACGTACGCTCTGGAATTTTTTTGGAAATCTTGAGGTCCGCCAAGAGCGCTGATTTTGGTTACTGTTTAAAGAAATTTATCAAATTATTTAGCATAGTAAATCAATTTAATTTAATCTAAAAATTTTATGGAAACCCTATTTTACTGGTATGAGTCATTTTATAAAATTTTGTGCCATTCTAAGCCCGATAGGTATTTTTCACGAAATTGGCCTTTTAGCGCTCGATCTGGGCATCGGTTCGTGATTTTCTGGCGAAAATTTTCTAAAAGACTTTTAGTACAGAAATGATATCGGGATGCTTAAAATAGTGGTTTAAGATATTTTGAGATTTTTTTGGTGTCAGAAATCCCCAGGGGTGTTTTGGTAATTTACCACCCAAAGGGGTATTTTGGTAATTTTACCTATAAGAGGTATTTTGAAGTAAATTTACATACAGTAAGATTATTTTAGTTACTTTGCTTGTGGAAAAGTCATTTTGAGAATTAAAGTGTAACAGAGGTATTTTGGTAATTTGTCACCCCGAGGGGATATTTTACAAGTAAAAGGTATTTTTGTGTAAATTAACATACAATAAGGTTATTTGGGTGATTCTACTTACGGGTAGACCGTTTGGGTAATTTAAGTCCGAGAGGGGCATTCTGGTAATTTTACACCTCAGGGGCACTTTGGTAATTTTACATACGCGGTGCGAGGGGTTCATTTTGGGAGTATGTGTGAGTTCGTATTACATTATACTTTTGTTCTGTAGGCTGTATTCTAATGGTTCAATTATTTCCGTTTAGGTTAAAGCTAAAGACTTCCGGTTAGGATAATTTAGCTGCAGATCCAGGTAAGGAATTCTATCTGAACCTTGGGTAAGGACTTTGTCCGAATCCTTATTCGATTGCTCGTACTTGTAAGTACTCCTTTGATATACTTATGACTAATGTCAAATTCTGAATTATGTATGGATATCAGTATGATATTGCCATAAAACCCTAATATTGAACCTAACTCGATCATTTGGAATTCTTGTGATGTTCGCATGTATTGCATGCTAAGCAAAGCTGATCATTATTTGTATCCATTTTTCTAAATTGTTATGTCTAAATCTGATATCTGTTCGCAATCGTTTTTGCTGTTTATCTGTGATTTTTCTTCTGAAAATTCTGATTTCTTCTGAAAATTCTAAATGCTGACTTATGTCAGTATGATTATTGTTATTAGAACCCGAATTAATTTTAGGGATATGAGCTTATGTTAACGTTCATTGATATTGTTGATTTTTCTGTGTTGACCTGGATTTCTGTTATGTGGGAGGGCGTAATAAGGCTGGTATGAATCCTGCATGGAATGCAGGCTAGTACCCAAGTGAACTAGTAATTATTCTGCTATATCATGCATGTGTACACTTCTGTACTTTGCCGGAATGGCATCACGACCGCCCAGGATCAACGTTGATTTTTTATTTTATGTGCTATGTATACTGCCGTGACTGTTACGGAAATGTCTGAAAAGTATTATCTGAAATGATTTGTGCTTCTGTTGAAATCCTATGGAAAATCTTCATTGTATTTTGGAAATGATGACTCTATAAATGATCTATTATTGATTGTTTTGGAATTCGTCGTGTTTGTTCTGATTCATTTTGGTATCTATTTCTGATGAGTTTTTGATCTTTTTGGAAATCAATGAGTGTTTTAACCATCTGAAGTATTTTGGAAAGTTTCATCGGTTATATTCTTTGGAATCGCTTTGTAATGCTGTTGTTAGTCCTTGTACGATTTTACTGAGCTCTCAAAAGCTCACCTTTCGTTTGGCTCCCTTCTGCAGGTGATGATCAAATGTAGCAAGTTCGGGAATGGGTTAGAGTCTGTGTGAGATTCTAATGCACATCACTACTGTGTAGGGAGACCCCTGCGTGGGTCAGTTTTGTCAACTCGTTCTATAAGAACTTGAGTTTGTAAAGAACCTAGATTTTAATAGTTCAAGTTTGAGTAGTTTTGTAATACTGAATGTGAAGAGTTTGAGTTGATATCGGATTAACTGTTTTGGAAGTATGTGTTAGTGAATAGGATTTGACAGGTTTGATGTGATTCGGTAGGTTAACGACACGGGAGTTTGGGGCGGCGGAGCTCTGGATTTTTGGGGGCGTTACACCACGGCCCAACCACAGGGCATTGCCTCCCTCAAAAGTGCTAGTCAAGTAGGTGCTTATGAGTTCATAGGTAGAGTCTTATAAGGCCAATCATAAACTCTCCCAACCGATGTGGGATATTACACGCGCTAACCCTAAAGGATGATGCATACTCTGGATAGAAGGTCAAAGCATGTTCCACGACTAAGGGGGAGTTGTACACGGTGTGATGAAGCGATAAAACAATAATTGTGGCATGGTTATGTGATGGAGTGCTAATGGCATGAATGTATAAGTGGTACGATGCATGGGTGTGACGGGATATATGCTTTTACGGGGCATGCTCGATAGTGATAACACTAGGGTGCGGTCAACCAGTGCTATGCGCAGGCACATAACATGGAGGCGGCACACGGGTGCGACCAATGGATGCAATGCCAAGGGTACGTGGCATATAGATGATTTTCAGATGCAACAGAGCATTGTGGTGCATGGCCACAAAGATAGACTCGTGTTGGGGGGCACATAGCATAGAGAGAATGCTTATACTAAGTCGAGCGTCAGAGACCCAGGGCGTGGGGATGAATATAGAGTCGAGGGCATTCCAGGTGCGATCGGATGTCCTGGTGCGGGGACGTAACAACCATTGTCGTGGAGACCTCAAGGAGCCAAGTATCGGCTGAGGATGAAGGCCTTCGATTTGTGTTAGTTGGATAATCTTAGGAGAAGAGGTCAAGGCAGAGGTACCCAATCAGATGAGAAATGCCCTAAATAAAGTAAAAGGGGGTAAAGACCCCTAAATAGGAGGTACTCCTATAAGGGGAGTGGCAAAGAGCTTAAGCAAGAGAAACAAGGCCCTTCAAAGGGGAGAGGATAAGTCAACAGTGGGGGAGACCTAGGCTAACCCATTGGAGAAGGAAGGACTAGGGCTGAACCAAAGCAAAGGCCTGCATCATCGTCCCCTTTTCAAGTGGGAGGTATGCAAGTATCAACACTTCTGAGTAATTTTTTGGATAAAATGGCGCGTCACTTGACTTTTAGCATGCTCTCTGAGTTGTCCGGGTTGGTAAAGTTGAGCTTAGACCATTGAATATTTGTTGACGTGTCTCAAAAAGTAGGACCGAATAAGTGTCAAAGCTGCGTAGTCAAGATAAACTAGCAACAACATTTTATGCTTCAAATTCATTCTAAGTCATGATTAGTGTGGTTATTCAAATATTTTGGTCATGTGGTGCATTGTAAGGTCCTTAAAGTAAATTAAGTGGTTTTCACCCAATTCATAGACTAGTTATAATAACTTGACCTGATAGTTTAGTCTTCATTTTCATCTTAAAGCAGTCAGAGTTGAGGAGCATGTTCTGAAGATTGAGGTGTTTTATATATCATTAAAAGCTATATGAAATCTCAAATGGACAGTAGAAAAAATAATTAGGGTGTAATTATCAAATCCATGCTACCTAAACTCAAACACGATGAGGTGTGGCTCTTATTTCACATATATAAGTAGTACGTTTGGTTCACCCTTTGAATGCCATTAGAGATGTAATAAGTCTTTTAATACCAAAAGATAGGTGTTTGATTAGTTGTTTAGGCCATAATGATCATCAAGGTGTAATCCAAGGCAGATGTATTTTTTTTGTCACTTTGCCCAACTCCCTAATGGAAACAAAAATCTTGGTTGAAAATTACCCTTTTCTTTATATTACATTTAGCACCGTTAAAATTTACTCATCCATGTTTACAGCGTATTGTTTACTTAAAACATGTGTTTACTCTTACTTTATTACCAAACGCCTTTATTACCAAACGCAGTATATTCACTTCTTTGCCTTTCTAAAGAGTTAAAAGAATGCACCAAAAAATAAAAAAGCTTAGACTTGCATGAAAATATAATGCAAATTTTAATGTAAGTCAGTCTACTTTAGTCATTGTTGTAAATGTTTGTTGCATTACAACACGTATTCGTTGAAACAAACATCATGTAGTAGTCATGATTACACTTTCGATGAATCTTCAAGGATTGAATGTAACACATCTATCTATGATCATAGTATTCACAATTACAATTGCGATCATGCAATGCTCCGTACGCCAAATCAAATAGGCCCTAAGTATTTTAGATAAAAATCTACCAATATTCAGAATTTGGTTGACATAGGTGTATTTTGGAAATATTATCGATAATCTTAGAAATACTGGTTCATACATCAAACCAAACAGCCCTTTTGATTTGAAATTTTACCACTGCTTTAAAAATAGTATTCAAATATGGTTGTTTTGGAAACACTATCGTTAATCTTGAAATATCTTTTCAAGCTCGTTTCTTAGCGTTGCAAGAGAGGTGCATGGGTATAGTATGACTGCTCCACTTTCATCTCTTGTAGACAATTGTCACGAGATCACTTCGTGTGTCACTTGTATGTCCTCTTATACGATAGTTAATCACCAACACTGAGATATACTTAGTGAGAGTCCAACAACGAAATAACAATTTGACTAGATACCTTAAATTTGAATTAGTGTGATGAAACATAAACCTTATACGATAGTTAATCACCAACACTGAGATATACTTAGTGAGAGTCCAACAACAAAATAACAATTTGACTAGATACCTTAAATTTGAATTAGTGTGATAAAACATAAACCTTACTCCCATCAAACGAGTCAATGTAACCAAAATGGAAACGAGGGCAAATAAATGCAGACGATAGGAGAGGAGATTTCTTCCACACTAACAGCCAGCCATGGATGCAAGCAAATGTCGGGAGTAGTGATTGGTTCGTCATTATGGAGATCTTTTGAGGGAAAGACACGTAGGACTGATTTGAATCAATGCCCGCATCTTTTTAGCGTTACTAAATAAAAATTATTGAAAATATTTAATGCCTATTAATAATCACTGTATGAGAGAAATGAGGAAAACTCCTTCGATCCGGACAACAATCCAAATTTTTTGTACTTCAAACTCACATTCGCAACCAACAAAGCAGCAGTACTTCGGTTTCGTCACCTCGTAGACTACATATTTGTAGGATTGTACAGCCTTAAAGTCCCAGGCTAGGGAACTCTAAAGGGTAGTGGAGATGGCAAAGGGTCTCGAGTTCGAATTTCCATACTGACAGGACCATATACAGTTGTAGTCTCACCCTCCCAAAAAAAGAAGGCCCATAGCCAGGGGTGGCAAATTTGCATAAATATACCAAAAAGAAAGGTCACTTAGTAGCCCATCAAACAAACATGAATCAAATTCCGTCATTTCCCATACCACGTGCTTTCCCTGCACCATATTTGTTTATCTTCCTTCCCTCCTTTCCCCTCCTTCAAGGCGTCAAAGCTTAACAGTGAAGATATATTATTAGTATTAGATAGATAAATAAATAAATTATTATTATTATTATTAGGAAAAATTGCATAAAATACCTCTATGGTTTGTGGTAGTTGCAAAAACCCCTGTTGTTATGAAAATTGCAAAAAGACATTGCAGCTTGCAAAAGTATTGCAACAGACAATTTTCGTAACAGAATGAAGAAAATGTCTAAATTACCCTCTATATATACTGTAATCGTAGGTCTTAAGTTTTTTTTTGGGGGGGGGGGGGGTATGAATGCCGCAGGATCTTCTCGATCTGTGACTGGTGTTCCCTCGACCCACCCTCACCGGCGACCGGTGTTCTGCCTACAGCTCGACCCTCACAGGTGACCGGTGTTCCCTCCCTTTCTCCCTCTTCTCCCCTTCTCCTCTTTCCCCTTCCATCCCGTCCCCTTCATGTTGCCTCTCCTGTTTGCTTGCGCCGGCCCTAATTAGGGCTTGGGCTTGTGGTGATGAAAGGCCTTGATGGTGGTGGGCAAATGGCCAAGTCGCGAATGAGCTAGCGGCTGCGGAAAAAGGATCCATGGTAAGTGGTCGGGGCTGGCGATGCAGATCAATTTTGCGGTGGGTTCACGGTGGGGGAAATGGATCTAGCGGCAGTGGCAAAGGGTTAATTGGACAGTGGTGTCAGAAATGGGCGGTGGCAGAAAGAGGGGATGTTGGTGGTGGATGGGGACTGATGAGGGTGGCGGCTAGGGTTTTAGCTTGAGGGGGCTGAGGCGGCAGTGATTAGGCATAATAGGTGGTTGCGGCGGCGACGATTGTGCTGAGGCGGTGGTGGTGGCAGAAATGAGTGGTGGTTAGAATTTAGGATTTGGGGAAGGAAAAAGAAATAAAGGGCATTTTTGTCGTTTCGCTAAGTTAATCTCTACCAAACGCACTTTTAGGAGCGTGAACCTCACATGCAGTGAGTTCGAGCGATTTTTTTGACGATTGCAATACTTTTGCAAGTTGCGGTGTTTTTTTGTAATTTTTATAACACCAGGAGTTTTTTTATAACTATCCCAAATCATAGGAATATTTTATGCAATTTTTCCTTATTATTATTGTTGTAGCCCCCCACCCCACCAAAAGAGCGGCCTAACGTGTAGCCTTGATTAACTTAACGCCGCAGGGGCAGCCAACGTGTCTACTACGGTACACAACCTTGGCATCTTCCCTGGTGTATTAAAATGAATAAATAAATCATAAAACAATTTTCTGAATGAATTACGATTTTCAAGAGGCCCTCCTGCCTGCTCGCTCCGTCCGACACACTCATTTTTGTTAGGGCGGGAAGTTGAAATTTCGCCTTCGCCCAAAAAAGGCTTTTCCAAATTTTCATATTCTGCCCCTGCTCACTGTTCCAGCCGCTCCTTCTTCGACTTCTCTCTAGGGCTTGTGCCAAAATTCAAGCCTGTCTTTCCGAATTGCTGCAACTGACAGGGGCTTGTGTTCGGTTCTTGAGCCGAATATGAGTCTCCGCAAGGGCATGAAGGTCTGGGCCGAGGACCGGGACTCCCCTTGGGTCGCCGCCCAAGTCACCGGCTTCCTCGGTAAACAAGTTCAGCTCCTCACCGACTCTGGCAAGAAGGTGAACATCTCTTTCTGATTTTCCATTTAATTTTTGGCTGGTAAGTTTTATATTGCCAAGAATGACGGTTTCTACTGCTGCTATTGTGGCTTTGCGTAGATTATGGCTTTGCCGGAGAAGGTGTGCCCTAGGGATGCGGATGCGGACCATGGGGGAGTCGACGACATGACCAAATTGACCTACTTGAACGAGCCTGGGGTTCTTGACAACCTTAAGAAGAGATATGCTCTCAATGAAATTTATGTAAGCACTGTCACACATCTGTCTATGTTTCCACCCTATGACAATTTCGTCTTTCCCTGTAATTCCTGGGCTTCTTTGCTTCCGATCCGGAAAATTACTTTTTTATTTTATTTGAATGGAGGATCACCTTAATTATAGAATTGTGCCACCGTTCATCACTTGATAGATGTAGTTTTGATGTTTCTCGTTCAACCGGTGTTGGTAGGTTCGCCATTTACCCAACTTTATGGTTTTCTTGGGATTTCCCCCTTTTTAGTTCTTCTCGTAAGCTAGTAGGAGCTGATCTTTTTGGAAGATGGGCTTGTTAGTTTTCTGTAATCTATAGTTCCTCTCATTTGCAAACATTGCTTGCTTGCTTCCATCTAATCTTCAGGATTAGCAGATCTATCAACTTCACTAAAAACTATGCAAGAGATCAGATACTTCAAGCTAATTTGTTGCTTGATGTTTTCTCAAACTATTACCATAGGTGTACTAATGTGATGGCAGAGGCTTTGGCTTGAGAGATGGTTTAGGCTTTTTGTAGGTGAAGGCTTGTATGCTCATTCTATTGAGTCAGTCTCAGAAGTTATGGCGTATACCATTTTGGGGCAGTGTGATCCTCCATGGCTTATCAGATAGTTGCAAACTCTCCTAGCCCCTTGGATTGCGTGACAATTTATGTATCTCTGCAAATAAGCTCCGGTGGTTGAACATTAATCGGATGCGTGTCTACCATGCTTAAAAGGTGTAAAGTAAAGATCCTTTTTAACTTTTTGGTGATGGACCTATTGATATAACTCAAATATGAACTCCCAATAATTGGGGGACACATGGCCTTCCCAGTCAAACTGGGTCAAATTACTGAGTTGGTAATTACGTTATTGAGAATTAGGATTCTAAAGGAGTACTCAAAGATCTTGACGTGATCCTGAAGGATCCTAATGCGATCCTAACAGATATGGCCCATGGCCCAGTCCTACTCTTCTACCTACAACTATATAAAGGGGACTAACCCTAGGTATGCTGAGAACTACACACACACATACATAGTCTTTCATGTTTTTTCATAGTCTCTATCCTGTAGTTGCGCTTTGACTTGAGCATCGGAGAGTTCTCCGTTGGAAACCCCACTCGACGGTCACTCGTTTCTGTCTTGCAGGTCATTGTTTCAGGTTAGGGTTCCGGATCAAGTTTTTAGCATCAACAGATTGGCGCCATCCCTGGGACTCGCCAGCCTAGCTAATTGACCTCAAGAAAAGACAACCTCATCGTAGAAAAAAAACTGAACAAGTCATACGGCGATAACGCGTCAGAACCACCTAGGGAACAGCCGCCGACACACTGTCATCAGATCCAACTGACTGTAAAGAAAAAAAGCATAACTTTGTTAGAGGTATTGCAGATGTCGCGGTAGCCATGTGACTGAGTCACCGATGGCATCGCCACCATCACAGAATTTATTAAAGCAAGACCAATTTTTTCGGTTACTGGTTTAACAATCACAATGACCAAACGAGCCAGCAAGCAGTAGCAGCGTTGCACAAAGTCATCACATATGCCACGCCGTTTGCCACCATTTGTGGCCACTGTCGGTCGCACAACCATCGCCACATGCCATAGACCGACGTGGTGTATTCGATGTGGCAATTGCAACAACTGGAAAAAAAGAAGAGAAATAGGAAGATGCAACGCCGCTGTCGCCTAGTGCTAATCGGCGAAAATCACCGCGAACACTAGCGCCAATCGAGCTATGCACCACCGCAACCACCATCATCAAGCGGCCCAATCACCATTACATCTAGGGTACGCCCTCCAGGAATGCACCAGAGCCATACCATCATTGCGGCCTCACTCCAAATTTGTCCGTTGCCATCGTAATCCCCTTCGGATTCGCGTCACCACGTCATCGCCCGTACCACCGTCACTCCACAGAGGAGGAACCACCATCGTGAGGAGTTCCGTGCATATTTGCACCACCTAAGTGACCCTTGCTCCAGATCTGTTTGCCACCATCCTCTAGCTTAGCTCCACTGCGACCAACGGTGAAGGTGCCATCTCGCTGTTCGGCTCCCCGACATCGCGCCGACCAAGTTAATGCTGTTGCAGCTAACAAGCAGCTATGTCTGCAATTACCAACTGTTACGAAGCTGCCGTCAAGCTTCTGGTGTCATCATCACTATCGAACGAATTAGGTTCCAGCGCCATTGCCGATCACAACTCTAGGCCAGCGCCAACCATGCCTTGCAGTGGCATGAGCAGGTGCCGTCAATGTTGTGATAGGCAGTGCTGTTGCCGCCGCAACTTTGGGACCCCCAGTTCCAGCTTTGCCACATTCCCTCGCTGCCGTCAAGTCCTTGATGCCAGCATATGGTTGCCTTGATGTGGCCAAGGAAGGCACACGAAATCTAGGGCCGGCGCTGAATTGTCCTTTTATGGGTAAATAGATGGGCAGGCCTCTATCCAGATCAGGTGGCTTCCTTCCCTAAATTATTTAATTTTTGCCCCATAAAAATGCATATTTAATTTTGGACCCACAGGGTCTTATGTGTTCAACCTATGCTACAAGTTTAAAAAAATATTATGTGATTAAGTGATTTACCCATGCACAATGCATATTTGTGTTTAAGATCCTAAGGGTCTTACTTATTTGACTTAGGCCACATACCTTTTATAGCAGTAAGCTTGAAACTAGGAAAAGGCCAACTTAAATTTAAGACTCACAGGGTTAAATTTATTGAACATGTCACGGAGGGTATTTGTGCAGGTTCTATATTGTGTGGCACGTCGCTAATAAATTAAGCGACTTTAAAACAACGTATACTTCATTGCGTATTTGTTGCTTAAAAATTAAGCAACTATGATTTTAGGCGCTAGCGAACCTCCCAAAGGCTGCTTCTCCTTCGCGCTTCTCTATCACCTGGACCTATTTATTGGGTCTAGCATTATCTAGTTACATTAAGTGGCGCAAGCACGTAATAAGTCGGGGCATCCAAGTGCTATGACTTTTTAAGCTCACATGCAACACGCAGTGCAACACACCCTGTCGTTTAACCGAAAAAGCTTTAATGGAGCCATGATGTCTGAACACCATTCTTATTTCTATATTAAAAACATAGTTACACTTATAAGCTCATATGCTTTATTGTTTCAAAGGTTATTTTTTCAGTTACGTACTTTTTCTTGTTGCAAGGGATTAAACTGCGCCCGCGAGCATCAACAGTAACGTATAAACAACTTCATAAACGAGGAACAAATTCACAACACTCAGCGACTTGAAGTCACGCCTGGGGTTTTTTTGCAGTATCATGCCGACTGGGCATTCTATATTGTCTCGTGGTCATACAATGGCATCTATATGTGACATACTGACACCACTGCATATTAAGAGCTAATCTTATAGTACTAGAGGCACGTATGCTCCTTACGCATTTAGTGAATCAGAGCATATCGCCAACCTCCGCTGATAAGCATCGCTAATATATGTGGTACAACTGCAAGCTTAAGCATGCAACTAGCGAATGAAATCTAGTTACCGCATAGTATATTGATACAATGTGACTAGTGTCTTTATCGATCATCAATAATAGTTTGGTTAGATGGACTCCGCATCCTCTAGCTTTATATGCTCGTCCAGCCGAGCCTACAGATTATGGTCTTCTATACCTTTATGGCACATATAGGTCCTCTTGCGATCACGACTTATATATAGGCCGATAAGCCATCCGTATATTCATGATTCCTCGGACAGGGGGGCTTTATATATAATGACAGCGGTAATATTACAGGCTCAATGCCTACCCTCTTCTCACTTAGCGTCACGTGTATAAAACAGTGCACGGAGAAGTAAATTTCAACACAAGGGCAAAATGGTCCCAAACATTCTCATTTCTTCAACAACATCATTACAACTTACAGAAGGCTTTGTTTGCATCCACAGTGTGCAATCTAGCTAAGACAGGCAAGCTAAAACAAAGCAAGGGACTCTCGGGTATGGGTGTGCATGACTCCCATTCCATGTTCTTAGCATATCGAGCATTATCAGTGGCTTCAAGATTCACTTCCAACACGTCAAGGCGAAGGGAGAATCGTTTCAGGATGCCTGGAGCATCCGGGTCGCTTTTGATCATGTCCCGTATCTGTGCTTCCAAAGCATTGATTCTCTCTTTCGTGTTGGCCATAGTTTTTCTCAACAAACTATCCCACAATATTTTCTTAGATGAAGCCACGGTCCCTTGGGCAACCGCAGCTCTGATACCACCTAAGTGAGAAGAGGGTAGGCATTGAGCCTGTAATATTACCGTTGTCATTATATATAAAGCCCTCCTGTCCGAGGAATCATGAATATACGGATGGCTTATCAGCCTATATATAAGTCCTGATCGCAAGAGGGCGTGTTCGAGAACTCTAAGTTTCATCATACACTCATGGGTATCTACATGAGCTTTGCGCTCCATTCGCCCTCAAGGGCGTGTGCAAGAACTCTAAGTTCCATCATAACCTCAAGGGTATTTACATGAGCTTTGCGCTCCATCAGCCCTCAAGGGAGCGTACGAGAACTCTTAAGTTCCATCAAACCCTCAAGGGTGCTTGCATGAGCTTTATACTCCATCAGCCCTCAAGGGAGTGTACAAGAACTCTAAGTTCTGTCAAACCCTAAAGGGTACTTGCATTAACTTTGTGTTCCATCAGCCCGTAAGGGCGCTTACTTGAACTCTACGTTTTACTAGCCCCCCAACGGCGGTCCCTCAAGGGACGAACACCCTCAAGGGTGACAGAATTAAGCTCTAGTTTCTATCCGAACGATTTAGTTACAGTTCTAATTCGTGAAATGGCACAACACTCTGCAAGACTTCGTCACCCTCGCCATTCTTTGTCAATTCAAAACCCAGCCAAGCGTGAGTGCGGGGCTTCTTTGCTAGCTCTGAGCTGATGATAAGAGTTTGTGTAAAAGTAAAACGCAAGCATAATGTGGTCAGCTCAAGCCAAAGACCACACACTTGCAACAAACACCCTCTAACGGAGAGGTGAAAACTACAATGTCAAGTGAAACCCCTCTAGGGGACATTCAAACACTTAGGCAAATATGTACAAGCACATGTAACAACTTTTATGCACAACTTTGTGTTCTCTCACCAGAGAGGCTGCCATGGGGCTTGCCTCTAAAGGATCTCAAGATCTCATGATTCATCTTCCCAAAAGACGATTCTGATTGGCTTGCTTGGACGAAATTCTGAAGACCTAGCTCTCAAGAGCTAAAGTTCTAACTCCCTACTTGGGCAATGTTCCATGGCTTAAGCTCCCAAGAGCTTAGGTCTGAGCACATGGAGTAGAGAAATATTATTTACCTCTACAAGCGGATGAAAGATCCCTTTCGAATATGATGTGTGTCTCAAGACACCTGGTATAACTTCCTCAGCCAAACATTTTGGCTAAGAAAGTGGGGAGCTTATGATATAACTCAAATACCAACTCCCAATAATGGGGGACACCCGACGTTCCTAGTTAAACTGGGTTAATTACAAAGTCGATATTTTTTTTTATTGAGAATTAGGATTCTAAAAGAGTTCTCAAAGATCTTGACGTAATCCTCAAGGATGCTAACGCGGTCCTAACAGATTTGGCCCACGGCCCAGTCCTAGTGGGTCTTCTACCTACAACTATATAAAGGGGACTATCCCCAGGTACGCGGAGAACTACACACAGAGACACATAGCCTTTCATGCTTTTTCAGAGTCTATTCTGTAATTGTGCTTTGACTTAAGCATCTGAGAGTTCTCCGCCGGGAACCCCACCTGGTAGTCACTCGTTTTCTGTCTTGCAGGTCATCATTCCAGGCTAGGGTTCCGGATTAAGTTTTTTGCAGCAACACCTATTAACTCAGAATTAGACGAAAGGGTGTAACATCCCGTCTTGCATTGAATACGTGAGTCTTTGAAGTCAGCCTTAAATGATCCTGCAAGAAACCCCTTGTACCTACCTGGCCTTTTTGTGGGAGATATTGCCCCGTGGTGGGCCGTGGATATGGGTTGTACAGATGGTATCAGAGCTGACTCTGAGCTCACGGGCTAGACTATCCAGTTAGGTTACTGATGGTTGGGGGAAAAAGGCAATCCCCGGTATACCCCACTTCACGAGGATGTTTGGGGCAAATGGAGGGTGAGCCGATATATATAGTTCCTGGTCTATGCGCCACAAGTTTGGGCCTTAGTTGGGATGTTGATATCGAAGGATAGAGACCGGTGGAAGTTTCGCTTCTTTAGGTTCGGTTAAGAAACTTGGGGTGAGGAATTTAGGGTACTTGATTAAAACCTTTTGGGCAAATAAGCGTGCCTTTCAGGGTGGAGCTGCCTTACACCCTTTTACATGCCTTGTTTCGTTAGTTTTGTGGTATTTGAAGATGACTTTAACCTCCAAACAGATGCTGCTATGATGTAGGATAAGGACCCAATTGTTTTAGCTGCACGTGCTCAAGACTGATAGGTTTAACTTAAAAGCAAAGAAAAGGAAACTCAAAAGCTTGTGTGGTTCAACTACCATTTCGTAAATATTGCATTAAGAGATGAATGAAGGACTACAAATAACTACACTGTTGGAAGGGAAGATACCACTTATTATCTATGATCTTGGGGATGAGTTGTTTTCAAGTGGGAATTCATGGTTTTAGAACGAACGGGCTTTAAGCTTGCAGCAATAAGAATACACAGAATCCTGCCATTACAGCACAGATGGTGCATGTGCCGTAAGTATCCAAAACATTTTCCCACGATTCTGGCTTTTAAGTTAGCTGTTGTGATCTTTTTTTTTTTAAATTAGATTTTCATGTTGCCTATATAAAGGTATGCAACCCTGATAAGTAGATAATGAAATGTAGACTCTCTCTCTCAGATTCTTATTTAGTGGATTCTAGGTTATATTGACTTTACCTAGTGGATTCTAGGTTCCCTTTGCACTCAAGGACGTGTTCCTAGTTTTATTTGCTTTCGCTACATTAGGGTGTCTTCTTGTTGTGCTAGGAGTGGCCCGGTCATCAGCTAGCAATAAGTCTGTTAACTGTGATCCAACATAAATATACAGGGTTTTGTAGTGCTCCCCCTTTCATTCTTGCTACTTAGAGATTTGGTATATGTGGCAGATACCATAGGATATATTGTTGAGAGATGAAATGTTCTGTTAATGATTGCGACTGCTTGGTGGTCCTTGTTTTTGTTGCCCAAGCGTTGGTAGCCTGTGTGGTGCTCCCAAAATTTTGTTCAAGAGGTAGTGCCGTAGTGGTTTTAGAGCTTTATTACAGAGCATATTAGTGGATCTTTTGTTGCGGAACTATTATTGTGATGAATATGCATAATCCTTACCCATGAGGGTGACTATCCATACTCTTGTGTATATAAGTTGGTCAATATTCATTTTTTTTAGTTCACAATATATAATATACTGAAAAGACAAATTTCCAATGCACTGAGATTGAATGAATATATCATGGCTTTTCATTGTGCCGATTGATGCATAATTTTTTCAGCACGGTGCTCCTTTTGGCTTGTTATAATTGAATTTGGGTCAATATTAGTATTTGGTGCTCCTTTTGCAAATTACTGGTCAGCTGGCAACTGAGGTCATTTTGTGGATCTTAAGGTAATTACAACAGAAGTTGGAAAATGATAGAGTTTTTGTTAATTCAGGAGAAGTATTTACGCTTTTGTTGTCCAACAGTGCTGCTCTGTTTTCCTGGATATCACTAGACTGTAGTATGTTTCTAGTGCTTATTCTTTATGTGAAGATTGATTCTGGGTACTAGTGCCCATCTAAGTGATCAGAGCCCTTCATTGCTCTAATATCGTGTTCAAGCTACCGCCATCACCTTTAATTGTCATTAAGACTGTTATTGTAGTTTCTCATGTATGTTGCGGCAACAGTTCCTGAATTCTTCTTTTCTGTCCTGTTAGACATATACAGGAAGCATCTTAATTGCTGTTAACCCATTTACGAAGCTTCCTCATCTTTATAATGTGCACATGATGGAGCAGTACAAGGGAGCTCCATTTGGGGATTTGAGTCCTCATGTATTTGCCGTGGCTGATGCATCTTATAGGTTTGTCAAGTTGGATGCTTTATTGAAGTTTAATGGTTTGCTTGCTGGTGAATCGATCTGGTTAGCCTTTTTTTTTTCGTCCTTGGCGCAGGGCAATGATGAGTGAGGGTCAAAGCCAATCTATATTAGTTAGTGGAGAAAGCGGGGCTGGTAAAACTGAGACAACAAAGCTGATTATGCAGTATCTCACTTATGTTGGTGGCCGTGCTGCCAGTGACGACAGAACAGTTGAACAGCAAGTTCTTGAAGTCAGTTTTTACTTCAATTGTCCTTGTGTATTGAATAATGTGGCTAAATCGGTTCCCCTGTTTACCTCTTTTTGGCACTCTTTAATGTTCATCACTTGTCAGATCAGGACAAAAGCGAGGGAATAACAGGGAAATGCTTTATTATGTTTATATTCACCATTTTGTTCTTAGTACTTTAATCATTTTGGCCTGTTGTTAGTCTTTTGTGCTTTTCTATGAACTACGTATTTTTGGTGAATACAAGTTGATCTTTGATCCTGGATTCTCTTTTGCCTTCACAGCATTTATATTGAGGCTTATCTTATGTTGCTCTTGATTTCACAATATGGTCATTGTATTCGTGGTCATCAGGTCCTTATATTTTTGGAAGCTAGTTGACATAGGAGTATATTATTGACAAGCATGGCATGTGCCTAAATCATGGGCAAAGCTGGAAAAGGTTTGGAAGTGGCTGCGAGCAGCGGAGGCCAAGGGGCCAAGTGGAATCATGCTCCTCTTAGCAATAGAGCTAGTGCAACCATAGTACTTCTCTTCCTTTGGCCTTAGACCTTTTAAATGATTTGTTCCCCGCACCCAACCATTTCGATGGGGTCTGCTGGCCCTTTCAGACTTTACTTATATATTTTGGGCCCTTGGTCGCAGCCGGACCAGAAAAAAGAGAGACAATTAGGCCACATGTCAGATAATGAACATTGTCTCTTGTATGATAGTAGTAATAGAGAGAGTCCACGTTCGAAACCTTTTTACTCTGTGGCTGAAGTCAAAAATTATAAAGCTGGAAGTTTGCTCCGCTTTATTCGAGGATCTTTGGTTGAGCCTTAGGAGTCAATGCTAGAAGTGACAAATTTGTTAGTGGGTTGGGACCAAAATCAAAGGAAAAGGTACATGATATAATGGTCAAGGAGAGGTAGAGAAGTCCCATTGGCCTCATCCACGAGTTTAACGACATCTCAAGTTAAGGAGTCACGATTGCTGAAATTTGGGTATTTTGAGACGTGTACTTGTATTATCATGTTTCCAAAGAGACGAGCAATACGTCAGATGCTAGCTGTTCCACTTAGATTAAACATGAGTTGAAAAGAAGAGCAAGAAGTTAAACTTTATTACTTTTAGTAACTATGGATCCATCTTTATGGATCCCTAAATTGAGTCACCTAAAGAACAATCCATTCAGTTGCCTACTGTAGAGGCTACTTCTGATAACTTGGCTGTTCAATCTCTAGAATTTGATCTTGATTGTTTTCTTTACAAATCCAAACCTCTTGTGTTTGGTCTGAAGCCATTAACCCTTTGCCTTTAAACTTTTAGCTTTGCCAGGTGGTGAGAGGCCACACAACTAATTATCTTTCTGTTCATTTTTTCCTCCTAAAAAGTTTTTACTTGATTGATAATATTGTCATGTGAACCTATATTATTTTCAAATGTGTCCCCTGCAGGGTAGCAGTATATTGTGAAATCACTTGGAGTGCTAATATCAATTTCTTTGTGTTTCAGTCAAATCCTCTTTTGGAGGCATTCGGTAATGCACGAACTGTTAGAAACGACAATTCAAGGTGTGTTTGAGTCGTATAGTTGCTGCTTACGTTTGGCAGTCATGGTGGCAAATATGAAGTTGCTTTATCGAGTCTGATTGAAATTTGTCAAGCCAGTGGTTTTGAATTCACTGATCAAGAAAAGTTTAATTGAAGGTTGTGGAGTCGCTATCTTTTTGGGAATGAAAATTTGGATTTGGAGGGTTATATCAGAGAGCATGTGCTTGAGATGGGTGAGAGAGTGAGAAAATGATTCATGTAGCCAATGCCAACTGGTTTGGCAAAATGATGATGGTGACGATATAAAGTTGGATTTGGGGGATTTTTAAAGAACTTCGGGAGTTCTGAAATCTGTGGGAAGTCGTCTCCCACTCAAGTAATTGAATGAGTTTTCCTTTCTCTGCCTAACATTGTTTTCCATTTGCTTTGGGCAATGAAGTTAGTAACTAGTGATATTATATCATGCGGTGGTCATTCCATGTTTACGTGGTAACTATAGCAAGTATGGTCTTCCTTTTAAAGGTTTCATTCATTCACTTTGTTTCTCACTCCCTTTTGCAGTCGTTTTGGCAAGTTTGTCGAAATCCAATTCGATGCAAATGGTAGAATATCTGGCGCTGCAATCAGAACTTATCTTCTGGAACGATCTCGTGTAGTTCAGATAACGGATCCTGAAAGGAATTACCACTGTTTCTATCAATTGTGTGCTTCTGGAAGGGTACTCTTTGTCTCTGTCTCTCTCTCTCTACAAGTACAAACTTGCTTCTGATACAAGACACACAAACATACATGCTATGCTTATGTATATATCACTGCACATATATGTTAAAGTTGAGTAAATAAGTCGAACTCACGGTTTGAAATGATTTATGCTTTATGGTTATTACTTTCCTGCATTGAAAATTCTGTGCACTTTTACAGCATCGTCTTGATGCTTTTCATTGTTTGTTGTTTTTTCTGTTTGATGGTTTGAGTTACATTTAGAGTTACTTTGGTTGCAGGAGTTGGAATATGAGCCAAGTTGATTGGGTGGTTGTTGTGGAAAACAGTATAGCATAGAACAGACTGAGAAGGATATGATTCATGTAGCCAACCTAACTAAGCTTACTTATATTGATAATAGAAGTTAGCATACGAGACTTCTATAGTGTAGGTACACTGTTCTTCATGCTTTGTGATTTTTAAACTGCTGGGCAACTGTTTGGATTAGTTATACATGCAGTTTTTGAGTCTAAAATTGGTGACGTGAGGTTGGGCTGCTGATCGGAGTAACAACCTGGAACTCAACTTTTGGTTTTAAGCCTGTCCTTCTTTGGTGGTCTCGCTAAGCGCAATTCAATGTTTCGAGGCACCTACTACCCAATAGAATAGCAAACACATTTCTACGTTAATTATTTTTATTTAGCAAGCCCCCAATTTGTTAAGCATTTTGTTGGTTCTATATTTAGTTCATATGAGAAGTTGTCAATTGTCACGATTATAATGACATGCTGGTAGAGTGGTGTCTTTTCCATTTGCGAAAATTGTGAAAGCTGATTTTTTGTTGCTTGTCTAATTTTATCCAGTTAAGTCATATGACGTTGAGAACTTTGACATTGATTGACACTTATTCCATGTCACTGGCATGCAAAAAGCTCAGTGAGCGTGACTTGTTTGCCTCTACCATCTAGTGGCTTATAACAATAAGTTATTGACCAAGGCGGGCCCAGCTTATGTTCTGATATTTTGACTTGACCAGATATTTGCGAGAATGGAGGTTTCGTATATGTTGATACGTATGTACCTGAATTGTCTTAAGGAGGAACGATTTTTTCCTACTCATCTTGATGTGCTGAAACTTTCTTGTGTTTGTTTGGCTGTATGGGTTCTTTAACTTTTTTTTTTGGATGAGTACAAAATCAAGCAACCCCAAGAGGTGGCAATATCATGTAGACTAGGAGTATACGAAGGAATAAAAAGGCTTGGGACACCATCTCCTTACGCCCGACATTCCAGTCCTCCCTGTGTTCACTAAAAAAACATTCTAGCTCCAAGACAAGATTCTTACACCATATTGTATCTGTAAATTCGTTCTTGGGCCAGAATAAGGGGAGCCCAATATGTAGGAAGGACTTGGATTTCTCAAAATATAGTAGCAACCAAGCAGTTTGGCAGGGGAGGGTGGAAGATAAGGACATGGAATATATCTGACCCTTTAGTAGTTGGCTTCCTCTCATCTTGTGATCCCTTGTTTTTTTGTGGGAGGGAAATCAGTTAAGACTCGTAGAAAGGTGGTCCGTGACCAAGTGCATGCACAAATTGAGGGAGGGAGGGATTCTGATTCATACTCTTCCTGCTGTCATTCTTTTACTATCTTTGCTGGATTCTCAAGCTTACAGCTTTCCTTTTAAGGAGGCCTTTCATTTTTCCAGGATGCAGAAAATTACAAGCTAGGCCATCCAAGCAACTTCCACTATTTAAACCAAAGCAAGGTCTACGAGTTAGACGGAGTGAGCAGTGCTGAGGAATATATAAAGACAAGAAGGGCAATGGATATTGTTGGTATTACTAATGAAGAACAGGTTTTGATATTCCCACAAGCTTGTTGTTTTCCATGTCTCTCCTAGGTTTTTAATGTGATGCTCTTCCAGTATGTTTTCTTTTTTGTCTTATTAAGAAGCCTTCGTGTTGGTTTATTATATTATCAGGAAGCCATATTTCGGACCTTGGCTGCCATTCTACATCTAGGAAACATAGAATTTTCTCCGGGCAAAGAGCATGACTCATCGGTTATAAAGGACCAGAAGTCTAACTTCCACCTGCAGGTGGCTGCTAATCTTTTTATGTAGGTGATATATCCGAGTTTACTATCACATTAATATTGGCGTATCTAATTTTAGTTGTCTGATCTAATCTTGTTTGCTAATTTGTTGAAGGCTCATCGATCTAATTTATAGTCTTCTAGACGTGTTAGGCTATTTGTTGGTGTGCTTCGCATACATTAAAGTAGTTAACTGAAGCTCCGTATGATTGCATTTTTTCCTCTTGTTGTTTGTGCTGTAACATGAAAACATATTATTGGTAGTCTTTCTCTTTCTATTGTGCTCGTGTGCTTTGCATATACTAAAGTGGTTAACCGAATATCCTTAAAATGCAAATTTTTATTGATGTATGTGCTGTGCTGTAACATGGAAAAGCATTATTGGTACCCTTCTCTTTCTCGTGAACTTCTTCCTGTCGGGAGTGCTATCAACTTCTTCCTGTCAGGAATGCTATCAACTTCTTCCTGGTTTTGTTGTCAATTCCACTATTATAAAATTAATTAACTTCGAACAAATAAGGGTGACATCACATGAGATTCTGTGAGCTCAAAATGAACTCTTGCGACACTTTGGGGCTTTAGATGCTCAAGATGCTCAAGAGATGAACCATTTTACTTTGGATACTGTGATGTTTCTTCACTGATTGAACGGATGTAAGTTTCCTGAGTTGCATTACTGGGCTTTGTTTCTTATGGTTTGCCCCATTGATGAGGCAATCACTGTTGTTACAAGTTGATGGCTTCTACAATCTAAGCATTGCATTGCTTCTTTTTTCAGGTGTGATGTAATCCTTTTGCTGGCCACGCTCTGCACACGTTTGATTCAAACTCGTGAGGGGACCATTGTTAAAGCTCTCGACTGCAATGCTGCTGTTGCTAGCCGGGATGCTTTAGCAAAGACTGTTTATGCTCGGCTGTTTGATTGGTCTGCTGGCTTTACTTGCGATGTTAGGAACCTTTATCTGTTCTGATTGATTTGTCTTCTGTCATTTTAAATCTGTATGGTTTATTTCTTGCTCAGGCTTGTTGAAAAGATAAATAGATCTGTAGGGCAAGATCATGACTCGCGGAAACAAATTGGCGTCCTCGACATATATGGATTTGAATGCTTTAAGAATAACAGGTCAAATTTCGTACTGATTATTTTGGCATCTGTTCACTTGTCATTGCCATTTACATAGGACGCAACATAACCTTGTTATAATGGTTTGGATGCTTTTAGAATAACAGGTCTAATGTCACAAGTGGCTGTATTTGCTATTCTACTCATGGTATTGCCATTTTATGGAAGTGCAACATAAAATTATTGGCCTATTTTATATTCTTCCTCCCCAGCAGATGTTGTGGGGGGAGGAATAAACAAAGATGAGTTATCTCGATATAATAGTCATGAAAAACAAAAGCAACTAATCTTAGAAATCCATACCCATCCACTAACACACACAAGTTGGGTGGAAGGCCCTATCTACAGTTGCAGAGAACATGCTCCTCTTTAGACCATCGTCCTCTCCTTTGGCGATTTATTTTGTCAGTATACCTTCAAAGAGAAGCAGTCTATAGCGTCATATTACTGTTGTTCTAAAAATCCCAACGAGATGACTACTGGGAGAATCATTTTCAAATGAACAGTAAATGGAGAAGTATTAGTATGTAAATACAAACTTGGATCTTGTATATGTCAGCACAAGTATTTGATTGAAGAATCCAAGTTGATTCTTTTTGCAAGAAGCCAGATAGTAGAAACCCGAAACCAACATCTTGGGCAAAATATTTTGCCTTAAGAATATTCCTTTGTGTACAAGCAAGTGGACAGGTTGCCATACGTGAAAGAATGTTCTAGCAGCAGTCAAGATTCTGTGTTTCATCATATGGTTCATAAATGATAGGTCCAATATGGTGGATACCAAGCTCCACTATTTAATACCCATGTATCAATTTGATTTTCACTATATTTTGGCTCTAATCTTGATTATATTTTACCGATTGGTATTTTCCATTTACAGCTTTGAACAATTTTGCATAAACTTTGCAAACGAAAAGCTCCAACAACATTTTAATGAGGTGCACATCTATTCATGAAATTCCAAATAAATTAGTAGGAATATGATGCACACACTTCTACGCACATTTGTGCATGTGTGTGTGTGTTCGTGCTCAAGCGCGTGTGTGTATTGGAAAAAATAGTGCATTCCCTCCTGTTAGTGGTTACGCACAAGACATAATGCATAGAATGTTACCAGATCTTGTAACGAGAAGCACTGTTTACTATGCATCGTGAACCCCGTAAATCCATTTATGATTATCCTTTACTTTTTTGTCTTTAATTAATTCCGTAGGAGTCTATTGGATGAGGTATTTCAACTGGGGGATTTTACTTTTGCTGAGGGTTTTGAAAGTACCTTGAGTGAAATCCATTGCTTGGTAAGTGCAAAAGTGAATTTGTGAAATTCTAGTAGGAAAACGGAAGGGGGAAATGGTGGGCCAAAATCCCCAGTTGAATAACCACTCTAGACTAGTTTCTTGTCAAACCTACAGGAGAACTACATTCTATAATTCAAGCTTACTTTTGCGCCCCATATTTTTCTCCTTTCCAGACGTTCCTCACACACCCTCTCTCCTTATAATATCCCAACCGTCTACTTTTTGTCTTTTATTCCAGCAATTCTATAATAGTTTATTAATGTCATTACCTGTATAATTGCCCACAATCGTTGCCAAACATCAAACTTTGCAAATTTTAGGATAAAAAAATGTATGGATTTAAACGTGAAGGGATTTTACACTTCGGGGTATTTTAAAATTCTTGATCCAAATATACTAAGTTCACTTTTAACCAAATCTGGTATACTGAGTGCCTTGAGAAGTATATTCATGTATGTACAAACACAAATGCCTGTGTTGTTTATATTGATTACTTGCTTAATAGTCTGTTTTTTTCTTTTTACTTTTTGGGCCCCTTCAGCACGTGTTTAAGATGGAGCAGGAGGAGTATCGCAAAGAAGAAATCAATTGGAGCTATATTGAGTTTATTGATAATCAAGATGTTTTGGATCTAATTGAGAAGGTGTTCCTCTAACACTCTGTCCCAGATAATTTATTATGCTGTGACAGTTCATCAACTGCAATAACCATGAGATTTTTTGATATTGTATTGTGATTAAAAAATATGAGATGATGTAAAGCTTGAGATTGAGACAATTAATTTTCAAGTTGTGATAAGTTTCTTCGATTTGTTTGGCCCCACTATTTTTTATACCTCTGTATGTTTTGGACTATATATTGAGCAACGCTTATTAAATCGTCGTGTTGCACTTGTATTTGCAGAAGCCCATAGGGATAATTGCTCTTTTGGACGAAGCTTGGTACAATATGATTCTCCACTGTTAATTGGTGCGTGTTGCTCTTTAATTTCTTGATTGTAGCTTATCCTTATCCTGATTTTTCTATTCATGCAGCATGTTTCCTAAATCAACGCATGAAACATTTTCAAACAAGCTGTTCCAGAATTTCCGCGGCCACCCGAGATTGAACAAGGAAAAATTCTCCGAAACAGATTTTACCATTTCGCACTATGCTGGCAAGGCATGTCATATGTTACTGGTTTGGTAAAATGAGTTGATCTGTCGGTTAAGAAAACATTTGTTGTGATACTTCTTTTAATTTTTTTCCTGTAGGTCACATACAAGACAAACTCATTCCTAGAGAAAAATCGTGATTATATTGTAGTTGAACACTGTAATCTCTTGTCCTCTTCCAAATGCCCATTTGTTGCTGGTCTTTTTCCTTCACTACCCGAGGAGTCTTCAAGATCATCATACAAATTTTCTTCAGTGGCCTCCCGATTTAAGGTACATATCCTTCTCTGTTTGAATTTTAGCTAGTAAAGGTTGTGTGCCAGGACTTGAACAAAGTTTAAGGAATTGGTCAACTTGATGTTTCTGCTTTACTCTCTTCAAATCAGGACCACCGAAGATCACTCCTTCCTCCTCCATCATTTCTCTTTGTCGATATTTTAGATACACACCTTCGCACATATGCTCTGCATCTTTATCTTCTCACTTTTCATTAACTTCATTGTCTGGTATGAAGCAACTGGTGGTTCGCCAAACTGAGTCCTACTTCTTGAATGCGAATAACCTCAATACACAGAGAAGTTCTAAGATTATTTTTTCTTTGAGCAAACTTAAAGATCCTCACTTTCAGCACAACTCATCACTATCGGCAACACCAAGAACCAAGAACTTCGACAACACCGTCAGTTTTGGCATTTTTAGGCTTGAGATCTACACGGGACACGCCGCCAAATTACCCTTAGCGACAAAACTCCGCATCTTTGCTAGCCATCCGACTAGCTGCCCATCGCGGTTGTTCTGCTAGGCCGTATAAGTAGTCAAGGCACCAGGAAACCTTAATCACCTGCTAAAACCAGGATGCACAGTTACCGGTCGGATCTCTTTAAACATTGCCATCTGCTTTGCTTCAAATCCAGATCTTCATTTTTGATACAAATCAAACTCAACTATGTGATGAAATCAAACCTGAAATTAGATTAACTTTTCAATGGGATTTAATTTCAAAATTAATTGTGAAAGTGAAAAACCTTTCTTTAACTAATCTACCACTTGAATGCGTGGTGGTTGACGAGAGGCGGTATTAGTTGTTGGTGAGGCTGCGGCGGCAGTTGATGGCAGAGGCAGGCGTTGTGGGTGGTTGAAGGAAGGAGGTGTTGACGATGTTTGAAGGGAGATGACAATATGGTCGAAGGGAGGTACTAGGAAATGAAAAATAGAGAGAAGTGGTTATGGTTGGCTGGTGGTTGGATGAGAGAATAAAAGGGAAGGATCTCAAGGACATGAGAATTTATGGAGTAGAGAGGAGAGAACAGTGTATAGGGAGTAAATGCGGAGTGAGAGAATTAAGAAAATAGACCGAAAATAACACTCCCTCCGTCCTTAAAATGGGTGCTTTGAACAAATTTTAATGAGGTGGTCAAGTTGTATTTCCAATCTTACCCTCTCTGAAGTTATGGCTTTTAATTTTTATTATTTGTTAGTTGTCACACCGAATTACTCCTCATTCTGCTCTCTTTCTGTTTCTCTCTCTGCCTACTTTCTTCTTCCATGCAGCAGAAGGACATTAGTGCATTAGGTGCCTTTAATCTTCCACTTTCGCCAACAGCAGGCAGGTTATCTTATATAGGTAGTCTGTTCTTTAAGTAGCTTTGTATTCCACATTTTCCATTGAGACTAAAGCACTACATTATGGTTCTTGTGTCAAGAGTTCTGCACAAACCATAGATATCATTAGTAAGAAAAACTTTCCTACTTGCCTAACAATATAAAAACCATCAAAATTGAAGTTTATTGTGGATCTCCTGAGAGGACGATGCCAAGCTGCCTAGTCGCTCACACACTACGCCTAGGCGTACGAGTCATCACTAAGGCAGGGATGCCAAGCCGTTTGCCTGGGCCCCCAGTTCAGGCACCTGCCTAGGCAATAGGCTGTTTCATAACATCACCAAACCCACCTTCGCCGCCTTATCGCCATCAAACATCACCACCATGCTTCTCTCAAACACCAAATTTACAACTATCATAAATCAGAGTCAGTTGAAATCATATCTGAATATTAAAATCTGAAACTTGAAATAAGATCTGCAATTCTTGACCGCATATCACACCATTTTTCTAATGATTCTAATCCTTTGGTAGTTGTTGGAGTTGGAGGTCATTAAAGAATGGCTGTGACGGGTATGATGTCAGGAGGCGGCAGGTGGTCAAATATAGAGAGAAAATGAGAAGGAAGAAGAAGAGCATGTTGTTGGTGGTTTGGTAAATGGGAAAATGAGAAGACAAATGCACATGAACTCTTGATGGAGAGTACAGGGGTAATATTGGAAGTGTATAAAAAATGTAGTCTAAAATCAGGAAGCAAGCACTTACTTTGTTACATCTCAATAAGGAAAGGAGCTCACTTATGTAGGGATGGAGGGAGTGGAAGAAATATCTAAACTTCGAAAGTTAGCAACATTTTTGGGACAGCCAAATAAGGGAAGTTGATCAATAATTTTGGGATGGAGGGACTAATGTCCCAGATAGGTGCAAAGATGCGTACCATGGTCCTATATAGAAAAATTACTTCAAATATGACGATACTGAGGAAACCCAAAATTAAATGAAAATGAGTAGGTGTGAAATGAGACCTGTAATGTAATGCATCTTTTATGATTATATGGTAGTAATCTCTGGCACTTTTCTCTGATATTAATTAGCCAAAAAAACGAGTATGGTGTTCTGATAGTTTTCGCAAAATCAGTTAGCTTAGAAACGCGCAGAAACATGAACCAAATCCTGACCTACCCAATGCACCCTTTTGTTGGAGATGACATTAGAAATTAGAGAGAGCATGAACTAGATCTTCTATTGACCCATGCACCCTTTTGTTGGAGACGACATCTTAAGGAGAAAAATGCTTATAAATTTGCAGTGATGCGTGGCTATTGATGGCAGGGGAAAGAGGTTTTTCAGGGGAGAGGGAATATTTATAGTTCTACAGAGTAGTGTATCCTTTGAAGATTAGGAAGGTTGTGGAGCATCAGTTTCGAGGCCACACAGCTGCTTCCGAGGTCCACATGGTTGTTGCATGCCTTATCTTTGCATTGCCAAGCCGCTTTGTATTTGAAATGGCAATATGGCATGAGGGTACAAGGCCCTTGGTCTAGGTAGCACGGACACGGACACTGTGTCTGACACCGACCGGGACATTGGACACCGCAATTTTCAAAAAATTAGATTTTGGATACCACAGGACACCGCTGAATTTTTTAATATACTTTATTATATATATATATATATATATATATATATATGTATATCCATAGTCAATATTTATAATAAAAATAACCATCAATTCGAGCAACTAAATTTCGTTCAAAAGGGATGAGAGAGAAAGCTAGTAACATGAATAGTCTTAACAGTAACAAGAACGGTGGTCGCTAACAAGAAAGCAATTCAATGTCTCGACAGTACTAAGATTAGAGTCTCAATAATAACGAGAGGGAAGTAAAAAAGACATGGCACCAAAGGCATGAGGGAGAGGTTTTGTATAGCCAGATGGGTCTATAAATAAGGTCAGAGATGTTGGACCTTTCTTACTCTGGATTGGCAAACTTGGATGCTTTAGGTAACAAAAAGAAGGAATTGAGAAAGAGATGAGAGAGAAAGAAGAAGGTACTTTTGCTGGGTCGATTTGATTAGGTTTTGTCCTAAAAGTTCATTTCTAAAAAAATCCATATTTGTCCTTAGTTTGGTCTAAAAGTTAATTTCTAAAAATCCCCAGATTTGTCCCTGAGATAAGTTTGAAATACTGCACTTTGGCCCCATAGCATGGACACTTCTTGAAGACGTGTCCGACACTTCTTCGAGAGGTGTCCGACACGGTGTCCGGTGATTAAAAAATAAATAAATATATTCGGACACCGTTGAGAGGTGTCGGACACGTGTCCGGAGGTGTCGAGGTGTCGGACACCATACCTCAACCTATATGAGGTGTCGGTGCTTCCTAGCCCTTGGTTCTCAGTCACGCGCTGTAACCTTAATTCCTCGGAATGAAGTTTTGCTGTCCTTCATTAAACTTTGTTGTAGAGTGCTTTTGTTTGCGTGTCCACAAGGGTCAGTTGTTGTGACTTTGGCCCCCTTTTTGCTTTGTTATGTCCTGTGTACTCAGGTTTGGACCTTCTTGTTGAATACAATACCTACTTATACGATTATCAGTCAACAGTTTGTTTCAGCGTTCCACGTTCGATCTGCTGTAGTTTGTCCTTCACATTTAGCTTGGATTTCGATAAAATTTGTGAATTTGTTGTTATATTATATATGTAACTGCTATTTTATTTTTACTTGTAGCAACAACTTCAAGCTCTCATGGAAACCCTTAGTTCAACAGAGCCTCACTATGTCCGCTGTGTGAAGCCAAACTCTTTGAATCGGCCTCACAAATTTGAGAACCAGAGTATCTTACATCAGTTACGTTG
The DNA here is from genome assembly GCA_033070095.1 of Escallonia herrerae. NCBI lineage: Eukaryota > Viridiplantae > Streptophyta > Magnoliopsida > Escalloniales > Escalloniaceae > Escallonia > Escallonia herrerae. The sequence goes on from JAVXUP010000456.1 coordinate 74,099, forward strand.
CGGGGTAAGTAGCTTCAGGATTTCTTTGTTTGCATTTGTTTAATATTTCAATTTCAACTTCGTTCAATTATGGGTGGCACTGTACAAAGTTCTAGCTTCCTCTGCAGATCATATTACTTATGATAAACCTTTTTAGTTACGCCTAATCCTAGATGGAATGTAACGATGTAGGGATCCTATGCTTTTCAATAACATGACTGTCCTGTACTAATAACAAAAAAAGTTGTGTATCATTGCTTGGTCACTGTGCTTCATGAAAATTTTAAATGTTAGCATCTTTGACATTATAGTCACTCTTCTGACGGCAGCCCCTATTTTGCCACAAATTTCTGGGAATCTTACTTCTGTGAAGGGGCAGATAGCGGGTGTTTAGGTCGGGTTAGTCTGGTTCCAGAAGAAATGGTTGGGGGCTATCACTTTGGGTGAAGGGGCAGTGTAGACACAGCCTGATTTGGACATGGGTACGGGACCTTGTCGGACTCTTCATCTGCCAGACGGACACGTCACGTTGTCTTCCAGCTGAAAAGGGTGGCACATATTTGCAAATATGGGGTCTGAGGGAGGTGGAGATGAAATAAAGAAGATGATCTGAAGCTTTTTAGAATTGGGAAGTAGATCTGTACAGGAACAAGGGCGAGAGGGCGAGCCAGCGAGAGAGTGAGCCCATGTGATTTGATGGGATATTTACAAATTTTTGCACTGCCAAATAGATAGAAAACATATATAATTCAAATAAAAAATCCCGTAATAAAAATTATAGATTGTAAACTTTCAGCAGAACCTTTCATACCCTCAAACACTGTTTTCTATACTCAATCTTATATAAAGTACTATTTGTAGTTAAAATGTTTTAGCCGTGTCCCAGGGTTTGTGTGCACATTCAGATCCATGTCTACTTATCCTTATTGTCCAAAATAGGCGAGTTTGACACTTTGACACATACCCAATCCGGACACCGACACCGAGTCCATGTAACATAGGCTGGGGTTTAATTATGCGAGGCGCCCCTAAGTTCATCCTTGTTAGCATTCGGCACCATAAAATTTGTTTTAGCTATCTCGCACCACAAACTTGCATAACTGTGGCATTTAACACCCTCCGACCAAATTCTAGTCAAAATTTTCGTCGGGCTGATGAAGAAGAAAAGAAATTTCTTGCTTATGTAGCTTACCCATTAGACCTTTGCAAAATTTTCATGGATATTTGGGGGGGGTGGGGGGGGGGGATGTCACAAACTGCGTGAAAATGAAATTTTACTTTTCTGCTTTGGCCTTCTTTTTATTCTTCTTTTTTTTTCCTCATCTCCTTCTTCCAACTTCCAACCCGCCTCTGGATAGCCTCGACCACCATTGCAACCGACACCGGCGATACCACCCACACTTACCGCCATCACCTCTCTGCGTGTGTTGTAGTGTGGTGATTGAAGATTGCGTGACGTGTGGTGGTTCGTGCGGCAGTGTGTGGCGTGGGGTGGTGGTTTGTTGGGTGCGTGTCCTGAGGCTTGGGGCCAAAGATGACGATGTCGCAGCCAGGGTGGAGGGGCGTGCGTTGGGAGCTGTGCTTGGCTAGTGCGGCCGTTCTTCTTCTGGTAAAAGGTGGAGGCGGTGCCGCGGAGTCAATTTTGGAGGTTGGTGGTGTTGTCGCGGTGGCAACAACATGGGCCGTGTCGATGGGTGCGAAACTGAGATCGAGGGTGTCCTCCCGATCTTGGAGATGTCGGGGGAGAGGACTTGGAGGGTGGTGAGCTCGAAGCGGGTGGTGGCGGTGTGGGGAGAGAGAGAGGTGGTGCTAGATTTTAGGAGGGGGGGGGGGGAGGGAGGGGGAAGAGAGAGAGAGAGATTTGTCAAAAATGCCCCCCAAAGTTGAACTAAATCACCTCTCCTATGAGTTCTTCGCCCGTAAATTGGTCGGAGCGCATTAGATGCCACACTTGTGCAAGTTTGTGGTGCCAGATAGCTAAAATAAAGTTGGTGGTGCGGAATGCTACCGCAAGTAAACTTGTTGGCGCCTTGTGTAATTAACCCAAATGTTAGAGAGAGATAAGTCCGCAACCCTGCACGCCAGCATATATATTCTCCTCCCAGATTTCCTTTGAGAACATGCCATTTAATCCCGGAAATCGCCACAGCTTTTCCAGTCGGTTCATGTTGAACTCCTTACCTAACTTGTCTTTACTACTTTGTCAGCACCATCACCACTAACCCATATGTGAAGTTATATATAAGGAGGATTATTTTCATATTACTACTTGATGACAAAGACATGTATGTATACTTGGATTATGGCCAAGCTACACAACTGCTTTGTGGGGTGTGAAACCGGATCAGGCAATCATGAGATATTCTCAATTTGTCTACACACTTTGATGGTTCTTGGTTGCTCCTCAGTATAGCCTTTTGCATTTGATGGTTTTCTGCAATATCGGCAAGATAGATATCCTTTTTTTTTCTTCTGGTAAACAATAATTTCATTAGCAAAAAAACGAAGTACAGGGAAAGAGCACAGTCGAATGATTTGACTCTGGAAATAACAATGGCCATCTGGGCATCGGAGGAAAACAAGAAAGGGATAAGGGTTTTTACTTGGGTGGAAATGACACCAAATTTGTGAAAGTTTTGCGTCAAATCCAATGGCCGCTTCTATTGGCAGTTTATAGTACTGCAGTTGCAGGCATCAGAGCCGACGATTGCGGTAGGGGGACCTTTCAAGGTCAGATCTACCAGATCCGAAGCTCAAAGGGAGCTGTCACCTACCTAAACCGTGTCCTAAGAGCAGAATCAAAAAGGTTAAATAAAAGGAAAATTACGGATCGGTCATCTTTATTTCTTGTGATGTATACTACTTATCGGTCAATATTGCTAAGTTAAAAAGGACAAATTGTTGTTACGGTGATCTTATGTTTCGCGATCCCTTCTGTGATCTGACAAGAGAAACCTGTGGAATGATCCGGATAAACTTCGTTGGTCAGACTCCCACGGAGAAATGCAAATTGTGGCCCCATCCTCGATTAAAGACAAAAGTAGAATTTGATTGAATTGATTCTTACGACTTTAGAGAAAGTCTCATGGCAATCTGTTCAATATTTATGTGGCGGAAGCATGTAATACAATGAAGGAGACGTTGAATGAAATATATCCCATAACCACTGAGTAAGAAACACAGAAATATACTCAAAGCTCAATTATTATATACTGAAATCACAAATGCAGGGGCCTTCATATAGGCAGAAATGAAATGCAGAATGTAAAGAAACAGTATATGGAAATTGAAAGATGCTATTCTATCGGTCAGACTCGTGCGAAAAGATTTTGGGGCTTTATTAAAAGCAAAGAAATAGCACAGGTGTGCTAAGATCATGAAATCCTGCTCGTTGAGATTAACATGACTTAAGCATTTTGTGCGCTAAATCATGGATTCTTGTCCTGCATCAGTCCCCTGCACTTGTAAAGAAATCGCCCTTGAGTTCTCTCCAAAGTGCTCGGATCAGGTGGTTAATTCCAATCTAGATCAGTTATATTGATGGACGATATGGGGTTCATTTCAACACCCTTGTCCACTAGCATGTGCATCTGACCAGTATACATGATATGATCTTTGAATTCTTGTTGATTAATGAGAAGGAAAGAATTCCTCTCCAGTTTAGAGGCTTTGCATGGTTTTTCATTCATCATAGGCTTGAGATGGTCTGCCGTAGTATCATGTGAAACACAGCCATGTCCACGAAATCGCCATCCTCGTTGGATTTTGGAAAAAATGAACATGACAAACATTACTTATAATTGTTTTTTGCACCTTTCTTGAACCAGCCAATCGTATGGGTGTGGGTGCTTTTTCTGTCTTTAATTGTAGACTTGTAGTGTTTCTGTCATGCCTTGAACGATGATGTTTTCACCGCTGCCACTGGGGGAAATGTCATCACAGACCTGTTGGTTCTCAGTGCATCTCGTTCTGTAAAAGGCTGCTCAGATGGGTTTGTCGCTTGCCATTTTTTATTTTATGGACCTTCTGCTTTGTTTGTTGGACTACGTTATCATTGCAAATTGAAGGCAAGTTTCTTTCCATTGTTCATGCTGGGTTGCAATGAATTGAAATGTCCTGCATTGAGTTTGATCTCTGGTTGGTGATCTCTTGAGTTGAGCCTCAAGCTTGGCTGCTATGTTGATGGCATCGCTGAGTGAAAACAGGTTGGAGAGGTACTTCTTCTTGTACAGCGAGGCATAATCCACCAAGAAATCTTGCAACCTGCCGCGACTCTCCATTAAGTTGTTCTGTGCAGAGAGGTGATACAACTCTTTAGGTTATGCTTGAGAGGTGCGACTCCCTTGTTCTGTGCAGATGACACAGGTAAGCCATTGTGGAAATTTGTAAGAAAGTGTAACAAGGCTACACAAGGTGGAGGAAACTTTATTTGGTAATGCAACTTTAGTGTTGAAATGTGCTTGAAAACACATACATATATACATATACACGTGCGTGTGTGGTCTGTGTATATACATGTTTGTATATAGGAACATACAAAAATTCAGCGGTGTGCAAACTTTATTTTTGGGAAATTGCGGTGTCCTGTAGGTCTCGGTGTCGTGATGTCCATATTGGTGCTATCTAGGTTGGAATTAATGGTTCCATGCTTCAGCGTGCGCTAAAATCGTGGATCTTGTGCTGCATCAAATTTGCCTGAAGAATCCCTTTGCAACCTAGCCGCCTGCAAAGATCTATTTACACCAGTACCACTCACACTTTTGATGAGAGATCTCTCTGTTGCTTTCTTCGACATTCTTAAGAACACTAATAAAGGAAAAAAAAAAGGAAGGGGAGTTAGAGAGTCACGTGAAAGAATATTGGAGATTGGGTGGTGATTTTGAGTGTCATCCCCTTTCCAACAATAATGAGCAAGTTGATTGTGTTGTAAAGAGAATAAATACTCGTACGAAGAAAAATGGGTTTATTAAGTAAGGGACGACTGGATTGGATTTGAGAATGTATCTCGACTTGGTAGATTTGGTTCTTTTCCTTTTTCTTTTTTGGTATATGTCGAGCTTAAGCTTCTTGACCAATTCATAAGTTTTTGCATTTAGTATCCTTGTTTCATAAGATACTTGGTTCAAGTCTTCTATTAGGATTGGGTCTCTAAAATGTTTTTGAGACCAGCGTACACCTTGCCACAAAATTATTTCGGCGTACACCTTCAGTGGCTGTTTACCCCTCTTAGACTTTATATTCCCTGCGTAATAATGTGAGATGAAGTTCGTGTATGAAATCAAACAGACTGAATGAACTTGGACCACCTTCTAGGAAGATTCTATCTGCAGGTCAATATAATGAAAGCTATGTAGGCTGTGAAGGAGTTCTGTTATATCATAACTGGTGTTAATCATTTCTCTTGCTGGTTTTAAATTTCTTTTCCTAGCTTTTCATGGTGTTTTGTCTGTATGTCCTGTTTACAACATTTTTTTTGGTGGTTGATGTTATATTGCAGGGTGTGCTAGAGGCTGTTCGGATAAGTTTGGCGGGTTATCCTACTCGAAAAACTTATGATGAATTTGTAGATCGATTTGGGCTTATTGCCATGGAAATTATGGATGGAAGGTACGTTTCAGTGTTGACTGACTGTAGTTCTTGTTTGTTGTATTTTCTGGTGTTATGCCTCGTTTGTGGTTTCTGTTCTGTTCCTTGGAAATAGTTCTTCTGGACAGTTATATCTTGATAATTACTCTTTCTCCTATGATGTTTAATACATATATGTATATAGCATGTAGAATTCACTCAATCTTGTTTCTGCATACGTATCTCGTGGTCTGCTAGTAGTAGATTCACAATTTTTATCATAGAGAATTTGGTGAGCATTAATCCTCATACTAAGAACAAGATTAACCTGACGGGACAATACCATGGAAAGGGGCAGACACAAAATAGCTGTCGGAAAGTACCAACAAATGATTTGTTGTATATGAACACGATACGGAACAATGAGGTAACAGCTCAAGCTCCTTCAGATCCATGATCCCGATCAAAGGCTGCTGTTTGTTAGGTGCTGATGTCCAACCCTTGGTTCTATTGCTCGTTTGCAAGCCACTTGGTGACAAAAGGTTAAATTTAGACGTGGTGGTGTTGATTACCACGATAACTTGGTCCTGTGCCAAATTAGCTCTGTGCAGTTACTTCTCTTGGTGCATATTATCATTGGCCTCTGCATCAGTTAGATATTTAAAGTACTATTTCCCTTGCTGATCTGCTGAAGAGATTTATAGTTGTTAGTATCGTTTGATACGTGATGATACACTCCAAAAAACAATACTATATTCCTTTCGTGTTGGACCTTTACCTGTATCGCAGCTGTATTATCCTGTATTGCCATATCGTGTCGTTTTGCATGACACAACCGATACATCATACCGAAAGAAATCGTTTTTGTAGAAGCTGATCTTGGTCTCGAGCCTTTCCTCTGTCAGTCGGTTTATAATGTCTTCTATCATTTCGTCTTTTGTGACTTTTTTTGCGTGTAGTCAGTGGGCACTCAGCACAAGAAACTAATGCAAGGAAATATTTTTAATATTTTTTTCCCTTAAACTGTACTGCATTTGATTCGGAAGGGGGTACTCCTCTGTTTTCTATACTTCTGTGCTCTTGGGTTGTCATATATTGATGCATGAATGCATATTTTGTTCTATGGCTATCTGTTTTATGTTCCCATATGTTTTACATTTCAATATTTCACGCTTGTCTTATTCTAAATGATATCTAGAATGCGTGTGAAATAATTGAATTGTACCTTACAATACGTGATATGATACGTTGTGTGACAGAGAATAATAACATTTAGATGCGCGATACATATTTCGATCTGAAAACTATGATTTATATGGAGGAACCTCCTGGATTTGTTGCTGAGGAGTCATCTTTGATGGTATGTCTGCACTAGACAACCTATATATGAATTAAAGCAATCTCCATAAGCATGGTTTGGGCTTTATCTCATGGTTCTTAAGTTCGGTCTGAACCATTGTGGTGGCGATCATTCTCTATTGGCATTGAGAATTCACTAATAGGTAGAACTCAGAGAGTTTATGGTCGTGATATTTTAATCTCAAGTCATGGTAGTAGAAGTGTTATAAAATTGGAAGGACAGTTGCAAGCTAAAGAGTTGGGGACTGAAGTGTATCTTAGTTAGCTCAGTCAAGCTAGGGTGTTTGCTTATTTCATCAAAACTATATTCTAGAGTTACTGATTGAAACAGGGATGTTAGGTCAAAACCTTGTTGACAGTGATGGATCCTAGTTAAATGTTGCAGCAGAATACGGAGACCTAATAACAGATCCAGAAGGTGTTGGAGCCAATTTAAAATATTAATAAAAGGGGGAGGCTCATAATCTTTCCTTTTTAGCGTTGGGAGCCAATTCTTGTTCACTTGTTCTACTCATTTGGTGGCTGTTATACATTTTTTACAATACATCCAGGGTGTTCAGCTACATGTTTTGTTATGTTGTAAACTTATAATCATGGGCATGCTTGAATAGAAGGCTTACAGAGGCTACCGGGAAGGTCACCCGTCCAAAAGGTGATCTGCTACTGGATATTGCATCTCATTGCGGGAATTCTTGTATTTTGGAAGAGCAAGAAGTACTATGCTGTTTTTAGTCTGGTGCAGATCAATCTGGCTCATACTATACTATGCTGTTATTAGTCTGATGCAATTGCCTTATTTGTAGGCTAGAAAGGCCTTTGCGAATGTTTGCATGTGCGTTGACAGAGGAGTGGCAAGGAGATAAGAAGCTATTCAAGAAATATATAGTTCTTTGAATCTAAAAGTTTTGTACGTTTCTCTTTCAGTTAGTAATTGAAGAGATAGAAAATGACACCTTAACCATTCACGTTGCATCAGATTCAGTTCCCTATAAGCGGACTAAAGTCATATTCAAGTCGATTACGACTTTTTTCTATGAGAAGCTTGAACACAGATCATTGAAACTAAAGGTAGCCAAATGGGCTGTTGTTGTGTAGGGTTTATATGTGCACATAAGCCAGTGAATGGATTAAATGGGTTGGTTATTGGAAAAATTAGAAGGGTAGCCCTTTCAGCACCCTTAGTTCTACTTATGGCATTCCTGTGTAGCTTTTCGTGGTTGTAATTTGTGTATCAGATTAAGTTAGCATTAGCAAAAATGGAAGTGGAGATTGGGCCGTCTATAATAAGATACGAGGAAAAGAAATATAATGCCTAGTCATGCTACCCAAATAAGACCGTGCTTGCTCACATTTAATAAGAACGTATTTGCTCACATCTCTGCCATCAAGACTCAAAACTCATAGCACCAAGCTTGAGATTTACTCAACACCACTCTTTTAATGCAGCAGACCACCAAAAGTCTAGTACTAACCAACTCTTCCTCATCATTGAGAGTTTTATTTCACATATGGAGATGAGTGTCCTTCATTTGTTAGTTATTTTAGACCCCTGTAAGTGTTGTTGAGTTTTATTCAACTTCAGCTTAATCCCTTCTATTTGGTTTGGCTTCAGCTATGATGAAATATATATAACAGAAAAAATACTGCAGAAACTGCGTCTTGAGAATTTCCAGGTATGCTTTCATCAAAAATCGTATTATGGTTCCTGGTAAATATGCATCGTTAGGTTTAGTCATAGATTGGCTCGCAACCTTTCCTTTTGCAGTTGGGAAGGACCAAAGTTTTTCTTAGGGCTGGTCAGATAGGTGTTTTAGACTCCCGACGTGCTGAGGTTTTGGATTCTGCTGCAAAGCGCATCCAGGGTCGACTGCGGACATTTATTGCACACAGGAGCTTCATCTCAAGCAGGGAAGCTGCTGTTTCTCTACAAGCATACTGCAGAGGTAGTTTTTGTTTACGAAATCAATTATTCATATGGTAATGTAGCTTAAGCTCCTCTTGTTGAAAAGACACAGAATCCCCTAGCTTAAATGGACAGTTTTATCCATTTACTGCACTATTGATCTGGAATTGAAAGCAAAGAAACTGTGTGGGTGCCTTGGAGGCCTAGCATTTAGTAGGTTTCTACTTATGGCTGTCTGTGTTCAGTGCATGTTACGAGATGGCGTTTGCTTAGTTACGGCTTCTTGAAGTTTTGGCACTGCCCTGACAGGGTCAGAATTGTGAGTGGTCTTGAATGATCCAGTTTGTCGAAATAACCTTTGGATGCCTGTTCTGGCTCAAATACTGTAGAGACTAACTTTAGTCACTTGTGTTCTGCTTGAAATTCTTTTTCCTTCCCCAATCCGCAATCAAAGATTGCAAGATTGGTTTCTATCATGGACATATAATAGGTATAATTAAAAACATGAAAATTTAGTTAATGAACCTTCAATTTAGGAACCAACATGTTGATATATGTCTTGTATTTATATCCCACATCGGTTACTCAAAGAAGATTGCAACTTGGTCCTTAGTATATAAGACATCTTGTCCCCCATTGGTTGGATCGAGAAGATCATTACTTTCTCCAAGTATAAGTAAGGTGTCTTGTATTGTGTTTAAGGGCAAGAGAGAAGAGTTCTTTTTGAGTAGGCAAAAAGAAGAGAGAAGAGTCCTTCTTTGAGTAGGCAAAGAAGAGAGAAGAGTCCTTCTTTGAGTAGGAAAACAGTTGAGAGATACACGTGAGGGAGCGTTGTAAATCTGACTTGTGCAAAGTGGATTTGAGTTCTCTCATATTTCTAGTGTTTTCTTGTTTAGTTATCGTGTTCTATACATATTTATCTAGAGTAATTTTGTAACAAGTGGTATCAGAGCTTCCAGGTTTATTTTTGGGCAAAACTAAAATCGGTTTCAGAGGATAAATATGTAGAACAACACGACCATGAAATATGCCTGTGAACAATTCGATGGGAAGACGAATTTTGGCATATGGCAGAGCACAATGAAGGATATCCTTGTGCAACAAGGATTGCTAAAGCCTTTGCTGGGGAATAAGCCTGAGTCAATGGATCAAGACGATTGGGAGGAATTACAGGCTAAGGCTGTATCTACAATACGGTTGAATCTAGCCCCAAAGGTTAAGTACCAGGTTTTGACAGAGACTTATCCAACAACTCTCTGCCAGAAATTGAAGAAGATATATATGTCAAAATCTTTGTCGAATCGGTTATATCTGAAGAAAGATCTCTACCAGTTACGGATGGATGAAGGTTCAGATCTGGGTGACCAAATATCAGAATTTAACCGGTTAGTATCCTAATTGTCAAGTATAGATGTTAAACTCGAGGAGGAAGATCGGGCGATTTTGTTGTTATCTTCGCTTCCAAAATCATATGAGACCTTGAAGACTACATTACTTATTGGGAAGGAGACATTGCTTGTTGATGATGTTATGTCGGCTCTTATGGACTTGAGTAGAGTTAATGGGACGAGTTCAAGCAGTCAAGGCGAAGGTTTGGTGGTAAGGTTTGAAAATAAAAATGGTCATGGAAGAGGCAAAGGTCGGTCTAGAAGCAAAAAGAAATTTAGGACATGGAAAGGATAGGTCTAAGTCTGGTGGAAAGCAGGACAAGTCCAATATTGAATGCTGGTATTGTAAAGAGATTGGTCATATTGTAAGGAAGTGTCTAGAAAGGAAGGACAAGAAGAACGGAAAGAAACATGTGAACAATGCTACTTGGTTTCCTCGGTTGAGCAGCAAGAATGTAATCTCTTATCAGTTAGGGACAACAATTTTTCTACGGAATGGTTTCTTGACTCTGCATGTTTGTTTCATATGTGCCCACATAAGGAATGGTTTACTTGTCTTACTCCATCTAACAGTGGTACTGTGTTAATGGGTAATGACGCTGTTTGTGAAGTCATGGGGATAGGTAATTAAAATGTCTGATGGGATTGTGAGAACCCTAGGTGATGTAAGGTACATACCTGACTTAAAGAAGAATTTGATTTCCTTGGGCACACTCGATTCTATAGATTGCAGTATATCTATAAAAGGTGGAGTCATGAAAGTTAGCAAAGGTGCCATGGTGATAATGAAAGGTTAGAAAACTGGAAATTTGTATAAACTGATGGGGAACACAGTTATAGGTGGCGCTTCAGTATCAACTCATGCAGGTTCTAGCAATGATAACTCTGAGTTATGGCATAAACGGCTTGGACACTTGAGTGAGGGAGGTATGCTGGAACTTCACAAGCGGAAATTGCTGCAGGGAGTGAAATCATGCAAGCTGAACTTCTGCAAATTTTGTGTTTTTGGGAAGCAGAAACGAGTTAGTTTTAAAGCTGCTTTTCATACTAGCAAAGGGGTTCTGGACTATGTACATTCGGATGTTTGGGGACCAATCAAGCATATCTCAAATAGGGGAGCTCGTTACTTTGTTACATTTATAGATGATTTCTCAAGAAAGGTATGGGTGTACTTTATGAAGCATAAGTCTGAAGTTTTCAACGTGTTTAAGCAGTGGAAGGCTAGAGTTGAAAATCAGACGGGTAAGAAGCTTAAGTACTTCAGATCAGATAATGGCATGGAGTGCAAGGATGAGGAGTTTTTGCAGTTCTGCAAGGATAAGGGTATCATCAGACACTTTTCAGTGAAGAGGACTCCAGAGCAGAATGGGGTTGCCGTAAGGATGAACAGAACCTTGCTGGAACGAGCTAGATGCATGAGGTTGAATGTAGATTTGCCTAAGATTTTCTGGGCCGAAGCTGTTAACACAGCTTGTTATTTGATCAACCGTTCTCCATTATCTGCCATTAATCACTGAGTTCCCAAGGAGGTATGGTCCGGTAAACAAGTTAATTTTTCTGCAATGAAAATTTTTAGTTGTCCTGTATATGTTCACCTTCAGAACGAAGAACGATACAAACTTGATCCTTAGTCAAAAGAATGTATAATCCTTGGGTATGAGGAAGGAGTAAAAGGATACAGGTTATGGGATCCAGTGGCCAAGAAAATGGCGATTAGTAGAGATGTGGTATTTAATGAAGCACAGATGTTGGATAGGGATGCAACTTCTAGCGAGAGGCAGGATCACACAGTGGAGTTAGAGTTGCATAAGCAGAGGACAAAATTAGCTAATGAGTCTACAGATGGATCTACAGATGAACAGTCTTTAGAGGATCCAGAGGAGCATCCTAGTGATTCTTGGAATTTAGTCAGAGATAGAGAGCCACGTACTAAGAAACCAACTCAAAGGTATGGTTTTGAGGACTTGGTCTCATTTGCACTAATCGTGAGAAGTGGAGATCCTACCAGTTACAACGAGGCTGTCAGGCAGGGGATGGTAATTTATGGTTGACAACAATGGATGAGGAGATGGAATCTCTACGGAAGAATCAGACTTGGGAATTAGTTAAACTCTCAAAGGGTGTGAAGGCTATTGGATGCAAGTGGATTTATAGGAAAAAGGAAGAACAGAAGTACAAGGCAAGACCGGTTGCAAAAGGGTATTCTCAAAAGGAGGGAATTGATTATAGTGAGATCTTTTCGCCAGTGGTGAAGCATACTTCTATTAGATTGATACTGTTCATTGTAGCAGCGCAGATTATGGAGTCGGAGCAGCTTGATGTGAAGACAGCTTTCCTCCATGGTGATTTGGAGGAGAGGATTTACATGCAGTAACTCGAGGGATTTATTAAGCTTGGGAAGGACTATGTATGCAAGCTGAAAAAGTCCTTATATGGTTTGAAGCAGTCTCCTCGGCAGTGGTATAAGCGTTTTGACACATTCATGGTAACTCATGGTTATTCTCTTTGTGAGTATGATTGTTGCGTGTATTATCGAGTCCTGCATGATGGTTCACTGTTGTTGCTTACATTTTATGTGGATGATATGTTGATTGCTGCGAAAAGTAAGTCTCATATTCTGCACTTGCAGAAATTGTTGAGTAGAGAGTTTGATATGAAGGATCTTAGTTCTGCCAAGAAGATCCTTGGTATGGAGATTCATAGAGATAGAAAGGCAAGAAAATTGTGGGTAACTCAGAAAAGTTATGTTGAAAAAGTATTGGAGATGTTTAGTATGCTTAACGCTAAACCAGTTAGTACACCATTGGGAGCTCATTTTCAGTTATCTTCACAACTTTGTCCCAGTACAGAAGATGTTGAGTATATGTCTCGAGTACCGTACGCGAATGCGATTGGTTGTCTAATGTATGCCATTGTGTGTACCAGACCTGATATCTCATATGCAGATAGTATGGTTAGCAGGTATATGAAAAATCCATGAAAGAAGCATTGGGATGCAGTGAAGTGGATCTTTCGTTACCTAGCAGGTTCGACCAACTTCGGTATCATGTTTGATCGTGATGGGACAAAAGGTGAGGTTTATGGTTTTGTGGATTCTGATTATGCTGGGGACTTGGATTCCAGGAGGTGCATGACTGGATATATTTTTACATTCTATGGAGGGCCGATATGTTGGAAATCAATGTTACAGTCTACTACAACATTGTCAACTACGGAGGCAGAGTACATGGCATTGACAGAGGCAGCTAAGGAGGCATTATGAGGAGCTTGGCTTCAAGCAGCGTGGTGTTTTGTTAGTGTGACTGTCAAAGTGCAATGGATTTGGCAAAGAATCAGGTTTTCATGCAAGGACCAAGCATATTGATGTACGTTACCATAGGGTCCGGGAATGGATTAATTCTAGACAAATCATAGTACACAAGGTTCACACGAATGACAACGCAACTGATATGCTCACGAAGACAGTCTCGACGGAGAAGTTCAAGCATTGCTTGAGCTTGATTCATCTTCTTTCTTGTTGAGTTCAAGGTGGAGTGCATCCCTACCTTTAAAGGGGATGCAAGGTGGAGTACCTGAAGAAGGTACTGAAGGCATATTACACTTTCCTTATGGAGTGGTTTGTTATTACAAGCCAAGGTGGAGATTGTTGATATATGTCTTGTATTTATATCCCACATTGGTTACTCAAAGAAGATTGCAACTAGGTCCTTAGTATATAAGACATCTTGTCCCACATTGGTTGGATAGAGAAGATCATTACTTTCTCCAAGTATAAGTAAGGTGTCTTGTATTGTGTTTAAGGGCAAGAGAGAAGAGTCCTTTGAGTAAAGAAGAGAGAAGCGTCCTTCTTTGAGTAGGCAAAGAAGAGAGGAGAGTCTTTTTTTGAGTAGAAAGAAAGAAGTGTCTTTCTTTGAGTAGGAAAACAGTTGAGAGATACACGTGAGAGAGCGTTGTAAATCTGACTTGTGCAAAGTGGATTTGAGTTCTCTCATATTTCTAGTGTTTTCTTGTTTGGTTATCGTGTTCTATAGATATTTATCTGGAGCAATTTCGTAACGCAACAGATAGGATGTTCTTATTTCCTAGCTTTATAATTTTGTATTTGTAATGGGTCTATTTCAGCCTAAGCAATGGTAGCGACTATATCCTGTTAGTAGTAAATGCCCCACATGAGAAGAAAATTTCTCTAAGGCTGGAAAAAATTTACCTTTTTTTTGTGGCATATAGTAGTGCCATTCAAAGTAGTAGTCACATTGGGAAACCCTAAGAAAAACAGTGGCCCTTTGAACAAAAATTGAAAACAAACCTTGCATGGTATTACTGAAAAACCTTACCACGCGCAACCAAGAGGGAAAAATATAAAAGGAAGATCACTTCTTCTTGCTGACAACTGCTTTATAAGCTTTCTAAGAAAAGGTTTATTCTAGATATTAGGTGCACATGTTTCTTACTTTGTTCGTGTGTGGCAAGACCTTCCTTTGAGTAGGCCAAGAAGACATGAAGGTAGTGTGCAGATGAGGAGGAAGAATGAGATCACAAGCTTTCCTAAAGAAGTTATGAGTGCAATCTTCTTAGAGGGATATGCTATAGTCTGACCAATTTGCTGCAAGACTAGGATCATCTAAAAGTTGAAAGAAAGTGACTCTAAAAAGTTCCAATATTACTACTATAACGACCTGGACCACGGCCCTACCACAAGGCAATGCCTCCCTCAAAATGGCTAGCCAAGTAGGTACTTATGAGTTCAGAAGCAGGGTCGTATAAGGCCAATCACAAACTATTCCTCATCTGATGTGGGATATCACAACTTCATCTTTTACATTCTTCGTCTCAGATGCATAACAGCATAAGGGAGTGACTCTTCTAATTCACTCTTTAAAACTTTGGCAAATTGTTCTGTTATCATTTTTTTGAGCAATGACTGATGCGCATACTCATGATGCTCCTTTTAATATTCAAATCTAGTATGGTTCCCGGTTCATCTTTTCTTATCATGTCTTTTATTAATGGCCTATTAAGTCGCTTATTATGTTTCATTCTTCTTTTGGTTTGGATCAAGACTCTTAAAAAATATGTTTTTCTTGTGCAGGCCATCTGTCTCGTAATATGTATGCTGCAAAACGAGAGGCAGCGACTGCCATTTCAATACAGAAATATACCCAAAGATGGCTGCTAAGGCGTGCTTATAAGACACTTTATATTTCCTGCACACTGATACAGTCTGGCATACGTGGTTTTTCAACTCGTCAAAGATTTTTGCATAGAAAGGAATATAAAGCTGCCACTCTAATTCAGGTGACTTTTTTGATGGGCTTACTGGATATGGTTATACATGTTTATACATATATGTTTGTAAGTTGTTAGTTTATATAAGTTAAGGATGAACACTTTGAGCCCAAAGGAGCAGTAGTAGACACATTTAGAGAGAATCAGCCTAGATAGTTTAGATACCAACTTGCACAACGGATCATAATGATAGTGGCAGTGGAAGATCGAAATCTAATGTTGCCTTGGATGGGGTAGTGTGTCGATCCAAGTAGTTGGGATAAAGGTTAAGCGTCTAAGTGTCAAAGCTCTCTAATTTACTAAAGCAATTTGATGAGAAGTGTCCATCACATCCCATACCGTTGTCCAAGTGTTGAGTAGTAATATAAGCTACATTTAAGATTTTTGTGGTAGCCCATAAAAGTATAGGAATGCAAACTGCACTCTTACAAGAGGGGATGAGATGCAAGTGGGTCTTCTTGAACCAAAAACATTGTGAAACCAGAGCTCTAATGCCTTGTTGAACCACCACTTGCTCCGAAAGCTTAGCTATCAGAGAATGTACCCAACAATGCGTACCATGCTTTAAGGTTGCACATGAGCCATAGCACGTCTCTTTTTCCATCAGCTAATCAAGGCTTCATTGTCGTAGTAATAATCCAATCAATGTCATACAAAAGAAGATACAAGTTCCATAATTTGTTTGTAAATCCTGATATAGCAAGATTTGACAAGAAATCTTCCAACATCAACTTGCAATGACCTTTTGTCCAATGTTACATGGACTCTTCAAAATGCGTGAAGTACCCGTGTCGGACAGTCGACACTCAGACATGGGTATGAGATGTGTCCGACACATCTTATAGGATATGCCACTATGAACACTATCTTATAGGGTTCCAGTTAATTCGTTATTACTTTGAGATGAGACAAGTTCTCAATTAAAACCATCTTTCTCACACAAAACACCATTTCACCTAGGAAACTACTAAAACATATTAATAATAGGGGCTAATTACAGGCAAGGACAATAATTTGGACAAATTACACTTATGTCCGTTGACCAAACGGAACCCTAAAAATCCTAACGGTTTTGATGAAAAGACTGTATTACCCCTCAGTTGGAACCTTATTTTTTTATAATGCCATTATTTCATCTTCTTCCATTAATTATATGACTCTACATCTTATTTTTAATGCCAATAATTTCCCCCCCAAACAACAACTGGCCCCCCCACCCCTCACCCCACCCACCCCCGCCCCCAACCCCATTTTTGTCTCATAACTCCTTGCAGCACCCTTCGCTGCCTCGTCTGCCTCCCCGTTGCCGCACCCACTCTCCCCCTTCCCCGTCGCCCCACCCTCCCCTTTCCCCTTCCCCTTCCCGTCGCCCCCACCCTCTCCCTTCCCCGTCGCCAGTCGTGGAGGTATGAGCTTACGGTGCAAGGAGAGAGCCTTGCCGAGTGGTTGGTCCCGTGAGAAACGTCGCTCGCTGTTCGGAGGGAAACGGAAGCGGGAAGGCTACGAAGAGACGGCGAGGGATTCCGGCAAGGGAGGAACCGCCGACGCGAATTCCGATTTTGGTCGAGTGACTTCGTTCCTGGTCTTCCTATTCCCTTCGCTTCCCCAGCCGCTGCCTCTAAGGCCCAAGTACTTACTTTTGTTTGATCAAATGCTGTCGGCTATTGAGGCGAGGAAGGGCAGAAAGAGAGTGCTTCGTTCCGGCAAGAAAGTTGAGGAATCTGGTGATCGACTGCTTCGTTACCCTAATTTGCAAATTGAAACCCTAATTTGCAAATTAGGGTTTTGATGATGGCTCAGAATACTTCATAAAGATCAAATTGAGAAAAGGGAACATGACTCGGAATAATTTTGATGAAATAGACTGTAAATCGAGAAATTTTTTAAATAGGGAACAAATCTATTTAGGGTTTTAAAATCCAATCTTTAAATTAAGGTTGAAATCAAAGATTAAAAAATTTAAAAATATTGAGTACAATATAAGGGGTAGTATTGTTATTTTAAAAACACGTATTGATGACATCATAAAAAAGTACACTTTTTAGACGGAACCTTAACGGATGGACACGGGTGATACATTTAAAACACTTTTGGTCACGGAATGTTACATTTTGAAACTTAGTGTCCTTGACTGTAATTACCCCCTAACCTCAGGGACATAGGTGTAATTAGCCATAATAATAGATATGAACAATTTTCCGTGTCCCCGTGTCTTGTGTTTTAAAAGTTTGAAGAATCCAACACTTGGACATGTATCCGACCCGGACACTGGTACCAAGTCCATGTAACATAGCGTCCATAAGGACTGGGGGCAAAACATAAGTACAATACCTGAATACATAGTCTTCCATGGTCTAAGGGTACATAAGGTAAAAAGGATCTACAGAAATTAAGGGAGGGGGAGGGGGGGTGTGTCACTAGTTAGCACCAAAACGGACACTGCATCCTACACTGACACCGACCGGGACAATGGGCATCTGACATTGCAATTTCCAGGAATCAAATTTTGGATGCCGTGGGACACCGATGAAATTTGTAAATTCACATATATGTATGTATATGTATATATATGTTTATATATGCGTGTTTTCAAGCTCATTTTAACCCTAAAATTGCACTACCGAATCAAGTTTCCTCCACCTTGTGCAGCCTTGCTACACTTTGTTACAAATCTCCACAAAGGTTTACCTGGGTCATCTGCTCTGGCCGAACTTACTGCTCACTACTGCATCACTTGAATCCCTTTCTGCAATCAAGAAAGAAGCAGATTTGAGCATTAATTTCACAGTAGAATAGAAAGGAGTGATGCCAAAAATTGAAGAAGTTGACGGAAACGAAAGTAGAAATGTTCTTGTCTTTCTTCTGGGTCACAAAAGAGAAGATAGGGACAGAAAGGAAACAGTAGGGAAGAAAGAAAAAAAAATAAGAAATAAGAAACAGAAGTAACATTCCATTAGGGCGAAAACGAGAAAGAGATGAAACGAAAGAAACAGAAAAAAAGAAGCAGCAGGCGAAACTCTTCATCTCCTTTGTCTTTGTCTCCCTCTAACATAGCCAGCATTGCAGCAGCCAATGAGAGCAAAGGAAGGGATTTACCATCGGTTGATATTTTAGAGTTTGGCTGAATTTTTTTTCCCTAAAAAGAGCTCCAACGTCCTACTATTTTATCCCAAACCCCCTGGTAAGTTTCAATTCATATCTGCCCCATAGATGTCCAAACTTCTACATGAAGTGTCCAACAGTTCCTGAAGAATGGTGTCCGTTAATAGAATAATAAAATTCAGACACCTCCAAGAGTTGTTCGACACCTGTCCAGAGGTGTCGGGTATGATACCTCGACCCATAAGAGGTGTCCGTGCATCATAGGTGTTTCAAAAAGGTCCAAAAAGCGACGTGTTTTGAGCACGAGCTGTCTAGAGAGAGGAAGATTTAGAAACTTGATGACCTGTGTGTGCAAGTGGTCAATGCCAGGGCAGTTGTCCCCTCTATCATCCCTTTTTAGAATATTGGAAGGATCTAATCTTCCCGCTTTCTCTGTGTTCCACACTGCTCAGACCTCCAACGTCTGAACCAACTCCATGGACTTCGTCTCCTTGACTGAATTTTCAGCACTACCCATCAATCTGGAGCGTGAGGTGAGTGGTTGAAATAAGTCAAGCCTGAGATATGTACGATAAGAACTCTACACTTGGCAGAGGTTGTCTCTGCCTGTTGGCAATTTATACCGCCTAGCTTCCTTAATAGGTTAGCCAGCTCATTCTCATCAACCAAAAAGCAAACTTTATCATGTCTCGATTCCCTGAATATAATGGACATATTTTAAGTCCGTCTCTCTAAGAATGAGCACTTGCTTTTCCCTGTACATTAACAACCCCTTTCAACTGGATTTACTTCTTTTTGGAAATACTTACTGAATATCTCTCACCAGGCTTTGAACATACCGTTTTTCAAGGTTCAGCTATGCATCACTGGGGATAAATGTGCCATTCTCATTAGGTTCATAGTCCTCAAAATCATTGAAATTTTTCGGAAAATTGGCTCTTCCGATGTTTCTTGTGCTAATTTCTTTTGCTTAAGCAAAAATGATCAGTGTGTAGTATACTTTGGGTTCAGTAGCCTATCCTAGTTCCAGGTTATACAGCGATTTCTTTGAGCAAAGTGTCACGTCCTTTGATTTGAATTTGGCTTTACATACATCATAATCATTTATTTTATTGGTGGGAGATATTATATGATGAGGATTATTGTTCTGCTTTTTACAAGTGACGTTATTTCTTATCTGCTATTCTACTCTCACAGGCTCAATGGAGGACCTACAAGGTACGCAAAGCTTTCCGCCATCGCCAAACTAGTATCATTGCAGTACAATGCCTTTGGAGGCGAAAATTGGCAAGAAGAGAGCTCCGGAGGCTTAAAAAGGTAAAGTGCATTCTGGAAATTTTTTTCATTTCAAGATGTTAAAGTCGTATCTGAATCTGCACTTCGGTTGTTTAAAGTTAAACCTTTGTCTTTCTTGAGCTTGATTGATCTTCAGCATCATCATTGGAGACTTATAAGAAATCACAATTGCTTTTCATTTTTTGCTAAAAAAGGGAATCCAAAGTTGGAAAAACTAGAGGTAATTGAGGCACGAAAATCCATTCATGTCTATTGACTGTAATTACCTTTTTTGCACAAACTTTTTAATATATTCAATCTAATAAGAATTTCTAATTGCCTCTTTTTGCTAATAAAAAGAATCGTGTGTAAGTATGCATTACTGGTTGTTGGCCTAACCACTTTTTCAACGTAGAAAGAACCTAGAGGTAATTGAGGCGCAGATACTAAAATGCACTGTGTTTGTACCTTAGTTGCACAAAGCGGGAGAGGGGGCGGGAGCGGGGGCGGGAACGGGGGCGGGGGAGCGTAAGTACCAAGAAGAATCTGAGGTTGGGAGCGGCTTGAATAAATAAATGCGTAAAGAGTATTATCATTTGTTTAGTATAGTTTACATAGCCAGGAACAACATACAAGGAGGCTATAAGGACTTGAAGGAAGAGAGAAACAAGGAATTGAGTTGAAAATGACTTGATTTTCAGGTATTCTCTCACTTGTTCCATGCATCTCTATCCAGCTAACGGGATCGAGTTTCCATATTAGCTTGGGACGAGATCCCATGGAGCTCTTAACATGGGATCGCAAAAGCGAGTTTCCGAGAGAGAAACGTCACCTTATTAGGAGTTTCCTGCAACTAAGGTTTGTACAGACCGTAAGTACCTCGTCGAACAAACTTGTTAATATATTGCTAAGTTAGCATTGTCTTTTGATTTAAAAATGCTGCATTTTATTAATTAACTACCAAAGTTATTGCTGCACGATAGTGATTCTCCGCCATAGGATTCGCCCAGGTTGGATTGTTGAGGTCTACTTCCAGAGTGTAATATTCTGCCCGAGTTGAAGGGAAGATTTTATTGGATGCTTGTGAGGCCAGCAATGTCATATGGTTCAGAAGGTTGGGCAAACAAAGAGTCACCATGCAGATAAGATGATGTAGCTAAAATGTTCAAATGCTTATGTGGATGAGCGGGCACACAAGGAGGAATAGAATTAGAGATGAGGACAGCCGCAAAAGAATAAGGGTGGCATCGCTTGAGATGGTTGGTATATCCAGCCTAGGCCTTCATATGCCCCGGTAAGAAGTGATTTGTGCCAAGTTGATGGGGTAACAAAAAGGCTAGGTTGGGATAGACCGGGAGCACATTGGGGTGAAGGAGTGAGAAAAGACGGTTGCTAGGTATTCATTAGAGAACATATGCTTAGATAGGGAGAATGGAAGAACAGGATTCACGTAACTATTTGGTACGAAGTCTTAGATGATGATGATGGTGGTGTCTGCTCCGCTGTAACTGCTGCACGTGTTGTTTATGGTGTGCTTAGGTGCATTTGCACAAACTTGAATCTGCTGATGGGCATTGTATAAGAAAATTATAAACTTGTAAGTGGGGCATGAGGTTATTAGCTTCCGAGACAAAGTTCCTCTTTTTAGGAGCCAAAAATTCAGCTTCTGTCTGTGTTTTATAATTCGTTAATATACATCTTCCCCCCGCCCCCTGCGGGACCTACCCGCTGCATCTGACAGAGGGATATGCTTGTCCTGCTCGAGCTCAAGCTTCAAAAAACTATGTGCCCTTTGCAACCTTGGGCAAGAGCAGGACATTGTTTTTTGTTTGTGTTGTTCCTCCCTCTATTACTTTTCAGCTTTGGCATGACAAAGTTTGTGTTTAAAGTAATTCAAGGAGAAAGGCCCTTTACTGGGCTGGGAAACCATGGCCTCTAAATACAAATGATATGTAAGGGTAAGGAAAACATGTTCAGTTGGTTTATTCTATCTTAAGGTATATTGATAATGGGGAGATGATTAAAGTGTGACCAACTATTGGGAATTAAGGTTGTAAATTCATAATATGAAGCCTTAGGAGAGGTAATTGAATAGACTAGGAAACCGGACTACAATAAGTGAGAATCAGTTTAGTTTCATGCCTGGGAAATCCATGGTGGGGCTAATGATACAATTGATATGATGAAAGAATCTTTGAAATGACTCTTATAGGTTTCGATAAAGTACGTGAGCATGTCACTAGTGTGGCTTGGTGATTTTTCTAGTACGAAAATAAATATGCGAGGGATCAGCTTTAAATTCTAGAATTGTTATGACATGGTCCCATTGTTTTTGTTGTTTCTTTGTTATATGGAGTTAAGATATGACTGTAATAGGGGTTAATTCTGAGTTGGAGTTGTTGAGAAGCACTTAAGAAACCCTTGGGCCTTAAGTCAACTAGGAAGACAATTTACGGAATGTGTTGTAAGGCTTGGGATGATCGAGGATTGATGGCAATGGCGTGTTAGCGGTGTAGCTGAATGCCTGGGTGATTGAGAGGAAGATTCTGGCTTATGTGTGACTAAGGTTGAGATTCGGCCTTAGCAGGGACAAATAAGGTATAATGAGGGGATATTGGGATATCCCATATCGGATTTGGGATAATTTCTGATTGGACTTGCATGACCGTGTCCATGAACTCATAAGTACCTATTTTCAGGTCGTTACACACAGAAGCTGCACAGATCTTAGGAGACTGCTGCTGTAGTTCTTGTTGCTGACGCTGCTGTTGCTCCCTTGCCAAGCGCAATGAATATCCATGAGAGCTGGTCTTATGTCCTATCTCATCATTTTCTGATGCTCCAATGTATCACCATGGGGTTTTTTTTATCGAATAAATGGAAGGATGAAGTGATTTCTTATATGTAGACATCAATGGACAATGGCCTGTTTCTACCTTCATTTGATCCTGCCAACTTCAACAGTCCTGCCTCCTTATTAACTTTAAGCTTCAGATGAACATCAGTCTCCTCAAATTTCACATTGGTAACCGAGGCAGGCTTTGTGGATGTAAACTGCACTTCCTCTTTTTAGTCGGTTTCCCGAATAAACCAGACAAACTCAGAACATCATTGGTATTATCACAAGGACCTAAACCGCATCAGCATTTGTTGGGGCCATTTCCATGTTTTGCACACTGCTTCTGTGGTTCCTTTTTGCACCAGGTATTATCCATAATTTTTGCAATGAATATCCTCGCGTGTGGGTTTTGGGTCAACGATCCTCAACAGCAGCCTACGCACTTCTGATCGAAATGGGTTGGGGCAGCTTTAGTTGACATTGCTTATCTTCCTATACATCTCCATGAGATTCAAATCATGGTATTGAAGTGACCTGCCAGTAGAACAAATAAGATCACCCCATAAGACCAGATGTCAGCTTTGGCGCCATCGTAGCCTCTTCTGCTAATCGCTTCTGGAACAACATAGGCTGGGGTTCGATAGGTCGTGTGAAGCTTGTTGTTTACACTCCGCAAGTGCACTCAACCAAAAATCTGAGACCTTTAGATCTCCATTCTCATCATTACAATTTTTCTGGTTTTAAATCTCAGTGATAAACACATCTGCCATGGCAAAATCAACAGCACTAATTCGTTGAAAAAACTCCTCGCATTATCTTCCTTCAGCCTTCTCTTGCCCACCTTGTCAATGAGCTCACCACCTTTGGCAGATTTCAATACTAGGTAAATCTTGCTGGTGGTGGCCATGACTATGTAAAGAAGCAGAGCCTTTGGATGTTTTACAAGGCCAAAACTGATATGTATTGCTTTGTCTGATTAATCAGCCTAGCTTTCAAAATCTTCTCTTTATCATGTACGTTAATGGCCACCTCTGGCCAGATTTGAGATCTCTCCCATAGTAGACCTTTGCTAAGTTTCCTTGGCCCAGCAATCTCCCAGAATTGTAGCTTTGCATTAACATGTCCTAATTATTCTCCATTTCAAATTAAAAGCCTTACTACGATACTATAATGATTACCCACACTGTAATTCGTGGCTTTGTTGTGCATCTGGGTGCAAACATTTAATGTGCTATGACCCGTGTATTTGTCTTCATCAAAGATGAACAAGAAAATTCCAGATGGACATGCAATCCAGCAGGCTTCAGAGCAGGAATGATCAGCTTTCAAGCACATCTTTCTGCATTCCCACGTATTTGGCTGTTATTTTATGTGAGGCAACTCTCCAAGTAGGGAAAAAGCTTTGGTCAAGCTAAAAAAATGAGGGGAGGGTGAAAGGTAGTGAAATGCTACTTGCATGGTTACATGGCAGAATTATTTAGGATACCATTTGTGGAGAGGAGAGAGTTGAAGATAAGCATTCCTGTATCCACCTATATCTAGTTTGCAAGAAACCCGTAGTTGAGTTGAGTTGCAAGAAAGTTGGGTTTCTAGTAACTTGAAGCACTTCTTAGAGGAGCATAGTCACAATATTTGTTTTATTTGGTTTTTTGACTTTCTGTTATTTTAATGTGTGTTCTCGTTCCTTTTCTTAGCTAGTTTACTTCTCTTTGGGAAACAAATTAGCACTTATTACATAGCCTGTTTTAGGATTACCTAACAAATTCTAGAGTTGTTAGGCTTTGATCTTCAAGTTTATTCTCTTGTTAGTTAGGTGGTTATCTTCCTTTACTGCTCAAAGCATGGCATTAGCATGTATCTAGTATATCTACCAGAGTTCTGGTTCATCTGGCGGGGGCGCCTATAGCTGAAAATATCTTGCACTAATTCAGCTCTGCACACCAATATTCCAGTAATAAAAAAAGTGACATGGACCTGTAATTTATGTCTACCGGTGTTCATCAAGTTAGGTCTGTGGTGCCTACTGTTCTAAGTAATCTTGCAATCTAATTCAGCTGAGTGGCAATAGGAGTAGGTAAGGAAGTAGCACTAAAAGATAGGTTTCAAACCTGTGGTCTTGCATAGTTTTTTGCTAGAACTAGATGCCTATCTGTGGTTGAAGCCCGCAACTATCAGTAGTAGGATTTACATTACTTTGGTGCACAGTAAGCTTCATTATTATTATTATTATTATTATTTTTTCTGTTCTGCGTATTCTTGTTATCTTGCACACAGTAAATGCGTGTTTAGTCCGAAGTGATTTTTGGGACTAAGGCTTATGTAGTCGGCAGCAATCATTTGAATAATTGTTACTTGCTGCAGTAATTTTATTCTGCCTGTTTATTTTGGTTGTCCCTGAATTGCAAGGCCATCCTCATCTCTTAGCTTTTGAGGCATCATTTGGTTCTTGATCTTCTACAGGAGGCTAATGAGACTGGTGCTTTGCGTCTGGCAAAAACTAAGCTTGAGAGGCAGTTGGAGGATCTCACATGGCGGTTGCAACTAGAGAAAAAATTACGGGTACTTCCTTTTGTTTCTGTAATATTTTTCTCGTTTAAGTTGTGGTAGATGTAGAATGTAGCAAATCCACCGTCCTTCACTCAGGACACTTGAAGAGTGTGAACGTTGATCTTCATTACTTAAGTTTGTGGAGCCATCTCATTTCAGTGTTAAGCCTTGGTTAGTGCAAGTCCAAGGGTGACTTAGCCATTTTTTATTGGACTTGATCTTTTTCCTGCATATCTTTGTTTTTTATTCTTATCACGTACTGCTCATGATTAACTATTGAAGTTTTTCTTTTAATTTTTAGGCATTCATTATGTACTTCTAGACATACAGATTGTCCACTTTTTGATAGAAAGAGTCTAAATTGCAGGTGTCAAATGAGGAGGCTAAGGTAGTGGAAATTTCGAAACTTCAGAAGACAATGGAATCCTTAATCCTTGAACTAGATGCCGCTAAATTGGCTACTCTAAATGAGTGTAACAAGAATACTGTCCTGCAAAGTCAATTAGAGTTATCGGTGAAGGAAAAATCCGCTCTGGAAAGAGAAGTTGCTGCAGTGGCTGATATAAGAAACGAAAATGCATTTTTGAAGGTGACTTAGTGAGGATTATTTTCTCTTCTATTATTTTTTTGGATTGACCAACTAATGCTGCATAGAGCAGTCATGGCTAATGTTTTAACGCCTTCGATCTTTATTTCGGCTGGACACAATCATCATGCATGGACGGGCTCTTTTTCTGGCTTACACTTGATCAGTCTTTGGATCTTTGATGCTCTGCTCTGACTTGTTTCCCCTTCTTTATTTCCTTTCTGTTTCTTCTTATTCTTGCTACCTTTCTTTGCTTTGTTATCCAAAATCAAACTGTTAAAGCGTAAAAGAAGAAATAGGTTAATTGGCATTTGGCTTATGCAGCAGTCATTTATCTGTGTTTTTGCTGATGTTGGTGCAACCTTCACAAATTTGAACTGCTGGGCAGTGGCTGATTCTAGTTATGCCAGTCTGCTTGATACAATTACCTTGAATTAATATTGGGCCCTGTGAAAGTTATAAAATGAGAAAAGAAGATGACAATACTGGACAAGTTATTGAAACGGAAGAGAAGAAGGGATAGTCATCTGAAATGTTAATGCATACTTTTTATCTGAAACGTCTACACTTGTCATTAGTCGGTAGCAATGTCATTCTTATGAACCAGAACTTCTGCCCCCACTTTATGTCATAAAGTGAAGAATGACCTTGTGCATTAGGTTTAATGATGCTTGAATGCTTTACAAGAATGTAACCTCTAAAGTTGACATTTTATGCCTTTTATTTATCAAGTTGAAGAGTTTCAAAGATTTTGTAACTGATGTTTTTTTTTGTAGAGTTCTCTAATTAACTTGGAGGAGAAGAACTCAGCTTTTGAGCGGGAGCATACCAAACTGGTCGAAGATAGAAATGATACTGTTGAAAAGTTGAGGGAAGTTGAAAAAACATGTTCGCAACTCCAACAGAAATTGAGAAGGTGTTTAGTTACTCGAAAACTCTAAGCCAATGCTTTTCAGCCTTGTCCTCTCTAATGTAGAATTAATATCTTTTGTTATTACGAGTATCATTTTATCTCACTAGTGACGCTAATTTTCTATAAGCTGAAGTATGCCTTCACATGGTTTATGTAAAACGCTTTGATTTTTTCGATATGGTTTTTTGTATAGTTTGGAGGAGAAGCTCTCAAATTTAGAGGACGAGAATCACGTCTTGCGACAAAAAACATTGAGTGTGTCTCCAAAGAGCAACCGCCCTGGTGTTGCCAAGCCTTTCTTGGAGGTAGTTGTGATGCATGCATCTGACTACGTGCATAAATTTAACTGTGTTCTTGACGCTTGTATGCTTCAATTCTGGCACGGGTGAGTGTTGTCATTACAACTGACTCGTGTCCAGTTGTTCACTCACGGATATATATCTTAATTGTAATAAAACAAAGTACTCTGTTTTACTTTGGCTGGAGGTAGATACTTTTACATTACTAGATTTGGTGATGTGGAATGTTATTTCTTTGAAAACAGAAGTTCTCTGGTGTGCTTGCTCTTCCTTACACCGACCGGAAGTCTGCCTTTGTAAGATAAAATTTCTAGCAGTCTCGTTGTTAAGCATAACTGACCATGGGTTCGTACTTCTCTTACATTTATTTAATGCTGGATGCAGGAAACACCTACTCCTACGAAAAGCCTAGCACCAATTTCACATGGTTTATCTGATTCGCGGCGGTCAAAGTTGACCATTGAAAGGCACCAGGTTTCTTCTTTTAAGGGCTTATATGTCCCCTCACATATTGCTTGATAGATATAAATCCATTCAAGATTTATTGAATATAAGTTGATCGGCTTTTGTAGTGTCTTTTGTCTGCCATACTAGAACAATATCTATTTGTGTACTTCAAAGGTGACATTGTCATGCAGGAGAGCTATGAAATCCTTTCACGGTGCATTAAAGAGGATCTGGGGTTTAAAAATGGCAAACCAGTGGCTGCTTGTGTCATATATAAATGCCTTCTTCACTGGCATGCCTTCGAGTCTGAGAGGACTGCTATTTTTGACTACATTATTGAGGGTATCAACGATGTTTTAAAGGTAGTTTATTAATATATGTGTACAAATGTATATATTTTTCTTCTTTCATCGATAGAAATAAACAAGGGTGGCCCAGTGCACAATTACAGTGATCTGGGGACTGGGGAGGGTGGACGTGCGCAGCCTTCCCCCACATTCATGAATGGGCTCTTTCCATGTCTTGAACCCCTGGCTTACCCTTGCGCCAAGTCTCACGGCCCGTGTGTGAAATATCATGTACCTTTCCTTTCAGGTTGGGGATGAGGATGCTGCCCTGCCATACTGGTTATCAAATGCCTCAGCACTTCTATGCCTCCTGCAGAGGAATTTACGCTCCAATGGTTTCTTCACTGCAACTTCTCAGCGTTCTGCTGGGGCTTCTGGGGTAAATGGGAGGGTTGGACAAGTAAGTCACGTAATTACACAAGTAGGCAGCAGCCATGCCAGTAAAGTTATTTACATTTTGCTTTGATATTGACACAGTTGTATCTTTAGCTGACTAATCTGCTTATTTCATATAATTATTTGTCACACTTGGCTACACACACTGTTATCTGTTAAGGATGTCTACTACTATTCGTGGACGAGACTCTGCCTAAAAGTACTTGATATTTTATATACTTATGCATCTTTATGCATGCAAATCTTTGGATTTTGTGCTAATCACATCGCTGCAAATTGTTTACCTTGCACTTCTTCAAAGTCCTGAGGCTCACCAAGGTGACGCCTTCTCACATTAAATTGCTCTCCCACATACTTTTGCATCTTAGTACATGCAAATCTTGGCATTTTGTGCTAATTACTTCTTTGCAAATTGGTTAATATGCACTTCTTCAAAATCCAGATTCTCACCAAGTCTTGCCTTCTAAAACAATAAGCACAGTTTAAAAATGTCAATTATTGGTAAGCTTGTGATTCATCAGCTATAGGTGTCAAAATCCAGAGGTTTGAAAATGAATGGGAAGAGTCTTAGCAAGCACAGGCAGGTCAGGGATGAGATTAGGCGAGGATTAAAGAGCATCCCAACCTAAAGCCGTATTCTAGGTATTTACTCATTTTGGGTTGAATATGTGGTTTGGTCTTCAAGAACTTTAGTACTGCCGTTCTGGTTCACAATCGGGTTTTTACTCTTGTAATTTTGTAGACTTGTAGTGGTCTTCAAGCACAAGTTAAGTTTTGCAATTCAAAATCTATGCCAATTGGCCTCTCCACATATTGTAATTTGCTTTGGGTTGGTGATTTGGATTTAAACAAACCTGATTCATGTGGTTCAGTGCATCCCAATTGTCGTGCCTTGTTTTCGTAATCACCGCCGCTGGTTTTTTTTTTTTTTTTGGAGGGGGGAGGGGGAGGCGCTAATCGGGGGATGCTTTCTAGTGATTGTCATTTATAAATTTTAGTTACGGGGGGCCCTTGGGGTTGGATAAAGAGTTGTACATCTAATGTCATGTCTACCGAATTTGACAAAGGTCAGTGTTCAAATCTATGTTTCTAAGCATGACACATTGCTTCGGTTTTCTCTGGCTTTTTGCCATGAATGTCGTTAACATGTTTTTCTTCCCTTTGGTTGGTGCTTATTCGGGTGGCATATAGATCAGGTTGGATACGTAGGAATGCTTTTATTTGACATCATCTAGATCTTGCGTTCATATGGTAACCACTGAGGCTGTTGTTTTCCTACACTTCGGTTTGGGTATTGGCTGTTGTATGTGCTATATCTTGTGTTATTATCATAGGTTCTCTGAGATGGGGTTTCTTTGTTTTAACATGGTAGGGCTTGAAATCTCCTTTTAAATATATTGGTTTTGAGGATGGTTCATCGCATGTGGAGGCTAGATATCCAGCTATATTATTTAAACAACAACTTACTGCCTGTGTGGAGAAGATTTTTGGCCTGATTCGTGATAATTTGAAGAAAGAAATATCGCCGTTGTTGGGTCTATGCATTCAGGTAAGTGATCTCTCTTCGGGTAAAATGATTGTGTTTTCCTGTAAACAATACGGCTTGTTTCATTTTATTTAATGTAAGCAAAGTAATAATTCTTTGCCTCCGGAAAGAGATTCATCATGTATAACCATGGTGTGCACATAGACACTAAGGCAGCAATTTATCTATATTATCTCCAGTTACTTTGCCTAGTGTAATTTCTGAGTCTTGTGATGCTTATATGCCATTTAAAACATTAGTGTGGTTTTTTTTAGTCAATTGCTTAGTTAATTCATTCAATTTTGAAGTGAGGATGGGACAAATGAACTGTGAAGTTGTATTCACATCTTTTCCGAACTGTACGCGGTCGACCAGAAGAGTTGCTTCATGTTGGTTAAACTTAATATTTATCTGTGACCTTATGATCTGTAAACATTTATAAAAGAAGTCTTTCTTTAACTATCAATGAGCGTAAGTTTTCAATTTGTCCCATCTCTCCATCATTATACCTTTTAGCTCGTCTTCATCGGCATTCCAATGTGTAGCTTGTAACCGTGAGTACTTCTAAAGGCTTATAGTATGAGGTTCATTTACAGTGTACTAAATACTTGATTATATCTTGTGATCTTTTCCAAAGGCACCTAAAAACCAACGGGTACACGGTGGAAAATCTTCTAGATCTCCTGGCGGTGTCCCTCAACTGTCACCTAGTAGTCAGTGGGACAGCATCATCCAATTCTTGGATTCTCTTATGAGTCGCCTACGTGGAAATCATGTATGTTTAACATCCTTTTTCTCTCCCAGTGTTGTTTAATTTGTACTTTTCTGCAGCAGGTACTCCTCGTGTTAGGGGTGAAAAACTCTCTTTTATCTTCCTATTTGTTGTTTCCATATCACCGAATACTCGCATAAACCTTTAATCACTTTGAATAAGTGCTTGAGAGGGTACTTTTTATAGCGAAAATGTGTGATATCATAGACCCCCGACATATAACAATTTAGGTATGGCCTGAATTATGATTACTTCTAGTAATATGTAGAAGCTGCTCGTAGTAGTTTGGATGGGATATATATATATATATATATATATATATATATATATATATATATATATATATATATATATACTAGTAAGGATCACGTGTGTTGTACGTTATATAGTAATTTGAAATAAAAATATTATGAAACTTGGTGAAAAACACAATTGAAATTAATCAATATGATTATTATAATTAAACTATAACAATAATTCAGTTGTTAATTGCTAATCAAATACTCGAAATATGAAAAGTTAATTAAACATCGTCTTACTTTCAAACTTGAATTTTTCACGCCAATTATCATCAATATTTTTTACTATTTATTATACTTAATTCTTTTGTCAGATCAAGTTACCGTTAAAGAAAATCCTAACTGTTTCATATTATACCTTGTTATCGAAGGTATGCTGATATTATAATTAGTCTCAGATATGTTCCACAAATATCTAACTCTCACGAAATGTACAACATTGATTATACAGTAATAACAGTAAAAAAAATGTTTAGAGATAATTTCCTATAATATATTTTGATGGCATATATATAAGTCTAGAAAGTGAAATTAAGAAGAAGTTTGAATTATAGTAAAGCGATAGTAACAAAAGTTCAAAAATTAACTTGAAAAGGATTTTCGACAGTAAAGTGTCTAAAAGGAAGAAGTTATAACTATAACAAAGTTTGTAAGACGAAATTCCTTAGGAGCT
The DNA here is from genome assembly GCA_033070095.1 of Escallonia herrerae. NCBI lineage: Eukaryota > Viridiplantae > Streptophyta > Magnoliopsida > Escalloniales > Escalloniaceae > Escallonia > Escallonia herrerae. Next base: position 105,599 of record JAVXUP010000456.1, read on the forward strand.
TAAATATTGCATTTTTAAAATCAAGAATCAAGTTTATTTGATTTTGGTAATGATCTAGTCTATTACTCCCTCTGTCCTAAAACAAATTTATTATATTTTATTTTTGGGCAGTCCAAAAAAATTGATAAGTTTCTAAGTTAAGAAAGATTCTGTAGGTGTTTTTACAGGTTTACCCTTTGTACACTTTTTGTTATTCGACTTCTCTCTCTATATTTAATCTTCCATCGACCCACTTCTCTCTACTTAACCATTCCCCTTCCCCTTCCCTCCCCCCGTCTCGGAATAGAATGATAAACTTATATAATAAGACCTATATCCTAAATAAGCATTCAGTTAAATATAATCAAATAATTTGGGATGAAGAGTGTATAATTTTCATGCATATCTTATTTTAAGATTAAAATATATAGCAAGTCTTTTTTCAACTTTTTCTATTTTAAGTTCCAACGTTCGAGTATAATTTGTCTAAAACTATGCTTAATCTTAACTGTACTTTCTTTTTTCTACTATTCAATTAAAAAATCTATAGTGTACTCTTTTATTTTTATCTAACACGACCTTGTTCGTCTTAGTAGTATAATAAGGACTCTTAGGGTGTGTTTGATAAAACTGAAATTTAAGTACTGAAAACTTATCTGCAATAAATTATTTATTTCAACAATTTAGTACTTGTTTTCAAATGAATCTCAATACTATATAAGGCACCATATTTCAATACCTGGGGGCGGAAATGGAAAATGATTAGCAGGTTCCCGCATAGTTTCTGTTAACACCCTTGAGTCATGTGCCACTCCTTCCCAACCAGCCCATATAAAAGTGAAAACCATATTAAAGTCGCATATGGCTAGAACATTTTGGTAACATTCACCCCTTCCTCTTCCTCTATACCGTACTTGCTGATCAGGGGGTACAACAGCATGAATAAGCGTACCATCTAATGCACCCACTGCACCCTACAAAAAAAAAAAGAAAAGAAAAGAAAAGAACACAACCACATAATTTACAATTGGATACTAAATTACGCCTATAAGCATTTTCGTGTAACAAAATCTAACTTTGTATTTATACCTGAAACACGTGTCTGAGCCGACGATGGTGCCGAATCTGATTGGCATTAGGATTATATGTGGTAGGAACAATCATTTCCTTTGAAAATTGTAGCATCGCCGATAACACCTCGTGAAAATATCTATGCACTGTATGTGTTGAATGGTTGAATCTTCTTTTGACAAAACGGGTTCTTGTGTTATGGCTCAAAATTACCAAGAACATTGCCATCTTCTCCCGTATGGAAACGTAACGACTGTCCTTTAGCCACCCTCGAGTGTGAAAATGGTCACAAATATTCAAAAACGCTTGTTTGGGCATCCGCAAAATCTCTTGAGAATGAGCAGGATTTCCATTTATTATCTCGTCCAAGTATCCAGCTCCACTAAGCGAAGAATTTGTATCTGGCCTTCTCTTAAAACGTCTTTGTTTCAAAATTTTCATTATGAGAATGGTTGCAACAACTCTTAGGGCATCCTTTTGATTCGTAGTCACCATTATGTCCTATGTGTTTAAGGACAATATAAGCAGACAATAATGTATAGTGGATAATTAGCACAGTAAATGATAAACATGACTATAACGCTCACACATCATAAAGCAACATTATCCAACATCGTAAAGAAAATGGCCATTGTAATGACTAAACGGCATATAAATGTCAAGAATCACGCTACGAAAAGGACACAAAAAAACAAAAAAAAGATAGTTCGTAAACTTCCTACTAGTCCAAAAATCATTCTATGAACGCGTTCCTAATCGAAACACTAAACTAACCAAGGACACTTCACAAAAGTCCTAACTTTTTTCCTTTCATTTGTATCCAACTTTTTCTAACTTCTTCTGGTGTTTGACTGAGCATCATCCACTGTTCTCTGTATGCTTTACTTTCACAAAAAATGCTGCATGCAACGATGTATAAGTGGTCAGTCATTTGTAACGTTTGCATCTCATTTAAAATACGGTTGCACTCCTCCATGCCTGGCCCTTCTGATTTCTCCAAAGTTTTAAGAACCGCAACTAATTGGTCATCAAGCTTATCAGATTTGTCCTTCTTATGGCGTTTGACTTTTGATTTCGGTACATCCGTTTCCAAATCAAATGTAGGAGGCACATCAGAGTCGTCGTCTACAAGTATCTGAGATGATGACCCACCATCGATAGGCAACCCATCCTTTGATGGACCCCAAGCATCCTTCCCAGTTGCTCCAATACCGTCAAATAATGCTTTCATCTCATTTGCATACTGTAGTCCAGCATATCAAAATTGTTTCGCATCTGGATTTGCCTGTCGTACAATGTGTTTAAAATTTAGTTACACATAAATAATTTTTCATATTTCTATAAATATATATTAGGGCTAACAAAATTGTACCTTTATGTAGTCATCCCATTCATCTGGGCTCCAGTTCACAGTGTTTGTCATGGGATCGTAACCATTTCCAGTCTTTTCAATTAATTTCGACCATACACCATATTTTTGTTTCAAATAATTCCACTGGTTTTTTAGTTGTTTTTGATTAAGGACAATACCCTTTTTCTCCTTCATTTTTTTAATTAGAGCATCCCATGACGCCTTCTTCAAACTACCTCCAGATTTTCCACCTTCCGCTACTTCTACAAGGCATGCATCTATGAAAAATTTATATAGTTCTGGATCCTTCCAGTTTGCTCTAGAACCGTCACCAGAAACCATTCCTATACAAGTATTATAGCATTAGTAGTAGTAGCAATAGTAGTATGGTTTACAAGAAATATTGCTCATACATTTTTCAAGGGGAAAAAATAATCAAAAAAATGATACCGCTGTTTTTATACACTTATCATACAATAAACATGGTGCCCAGTCTCTTTCAATAACAAGTATTCAATAATGTTGCTTCGAAATTTGTTGCTTTTGTTTGCTAACAACAGTAAATACTATTATTAATGTTGCAGCGTGCATGCATGAAGATTGGGTAATGAATGTTTTGTTCAAGGATCTATTAATTCCAAAAGACAGAAGAATATAGGAGACAACAAAGCTGCCCATTGTCCTATGTACCAAACGCCAAAACCTCTATGACAACTCTGCGTAGACAAAATTTAGTAGCTAAAACAAAGAGCAAAGGAAGGAGTCACCATAGGTAGATTGCCTGCCACGTGATGTCAATAGGCCAGTGCACACCCACTTTAGCCTAACGGGATTGTAGAAGCAAGAGAACTATCCTGAAGCTCCTTAGGCATTTGAGCACTGTAGTAAAACTACTAGAAATCCTTGGGCATCACACCTTTAAGGTAGAAAGGTTGCAAAGAAATTTGAGCCAAACCATAAAAGACCACAAATAGGGAGGAGCTGGTATTCAATTCATAGCATTTTGGTATAGCTAGCTTCATATTTGCATGTCAACAAGCTCCTAAGGTGGAACGAATACAGGTATTTGCTAAGACACTCCCTTTGCTTTCCCTCAAAATGAAATTACAGCCATTAGTGAAGCTTTGTCTATCTTGTTGGAGTCTCCATCTGGATGCCGTGATTCATATGAAACTACTCTCTGTTTTTCACTCCCCCTCAGGCACTTCTTAGTGCATACAATTGTATACTTGTCGAAAAAAGAAAAGCAAGATTCTGTATATGAGTTTCTCTTGAGGCTATGCTATAGCCTATTTTTCTTAGGCTCTTTGCAGTGCTTGGATAATCAGGTTTTGTGTTGACTCTGGTTAGGTCCCCTTCTTGTTCGACCACCCCTTCACAGGTAACTCGCCGGCCAACGAGTTATTGTACAGCTCAATCTGCACAACGCTCGTCAACCCGGTGAGCGAACTGGGTACCTGCCCGTACAGGCCGTTTATCGCCAGGTCGAGATCCCTCCCAATCATACCATAGGGCTCCCCACCGTACATAGATAGATATATAAGATGTACAAGAAATTTGATGGCATTTACATAGATAGATATACAAGATGCAAATCGCACTGCCATATGCAAGGTCGGTCCAAACAATATCAGAAAATCGATCCAATATGAAGAGGCAGGAAAATCGATCCAATATGAATTGGGAAAAAAAAGCCCTAATTTCATTCACAAATCAAGCGACACCTATGTAATGAAACACCGTGAAATCACGCACTTTTAGTACCGTGAAAAGAAAAGAAGAGGCGGCAAATCAGCAAGGAAGAAGAAGAAGATGAAGCGGCAGCTGTACAGCAACGAGCAGGTGAAAACGGGAAGAAGATGAGGCAGTTGGGGCAAAGCTGTCCTTTATTGGCAAAATCTTTTAATCCCAAATCATTGACCGTGTTCAATGATAAGTGATAAGTCATTATGGGTGACTTAAAATATTGGTCTTCAATTAACATATCACTTATTATTTTAAGTGATAAAAAAATGCGTTATCAAACGCACTTAATTTGAAATCACTGAAAATTTTCAGTTTTAAGTGCTGAATGGTGTTATCAAACACACCCTTATTTTTAGTACAGACTTATATGATAATGCAAAACCTGTTCATCTAAAAAGTCTATATACATGTGCCTGTGTGTCCTTTGGAAATCTATACCGCGAAATAAATATCTGAAATTGATATCAAATAATGGTAATGAACTATGTAATTTCAATAATTTTTACAAACCTACTTTTTTTTCACCCTATATTTATATATATGCATTACAGGTTTAATATAAATACAAACTCAACAAAAATTTATTAAGAATAATTTTAGATCATTCATCAAACAAAGACCTGTATCATCAAAATAAAATGGAAAAAAATATTACCCATGTCATAAGATTTTGAGAGTTAAGAAAATTATAAGCTTAATTGCACCCATGGCCTTGAATGTACCCATGACCTTGAAGTTAGGGTAAAATTACATGCGTGTTCATTAAGTGAAACAATAACACTCATGTCCGTTGACCAAACGAAAATATTGAAAGATGAAAAGACCAGAATGCTCATCACATTGGAACACAATTCCTCAAATGTCATTCCTCGTCACTCTATCTCCTCATACAGCCCTACCACCATCACTCTTGTACACTTCTTCAGCTTCAACACACGCTCCCGCACACACCCACGCAATCGGGTCACAACCACAGCCACAATCATGTCCCTCCATTATTGTGTTCTTCAGCTTTCTCACCTTTTTTTAGCCTTCCCACCCCAATAAATTGTCACAGCTCACGTGCAGCAAATCATCACGATTCAACAAATGAAAATGCGAATTTGGGGTTCCAACTCTAGAAGAAGGTGGATAAGATTGTTGTTTGTGTCAACCCAACACCACGGTAGCCGCTACCATTAACCACCACCAGAGCAGCATTTCACTAGCAGTAATCAACCTACCACTGCATCCAACCAGCCCACCATCGCCTGAAATCCACCCTCTATAAACCACAAATACCATCAATCAGCCTTCCACGACCCACCACACCTCTAGTTAACAGGCCTACACACACACACACTCAGCCAATGTTATAGACTTATAACTGATTTGGCGGCTTTGAAATTTGTATGTTTATGTTGCTGCTGAGATGTTTATAGTGGTGGAAGCATCTAGATGGGGTGGGATAATGTGGAAGCTGACGTTTGCCAGCGCTGAGATAAGGTGGGTAAGGCTAAGCCAATTTGCCAACTTCAGGTTGAGTGCTTGTCGAGAAAAGTAAGGTGGCGAGGTGGGGGGGGGGAGGGAATTTGGATTGAAAGCCTAATTTGAAAAATTAGAATATGTAAATTTTTATATTTTATATACCTTGTAGATTAAAATGAGGGCAGTATTGACATTTAAAAATACGTATTGATGACATAAGCAAAACAATATATTTTTTAACAGATCAATACGCTTTACCTTTTAAAACCTAGTGCCAGTAATTGTTATTTCACCCTAACCTCAGGGACATGGGTTTTTTTTTATGTTGATAATTTTTAAGGTTATGTTTTGATAGGATTTTCTTTAAAAGTGAACAAAGTCTTAGCATCATATTTAGAAAAATGGGTTAGGTCCACTCCCACATTTTTGTCACTTAAAAATTATTGGTGAACTTTTAACCTCTTTAACAGCAAATTATTTATAGAGCCAAAAAATTATAGTTTGGTCGCACCTTCTTAAAAGTAAAAAATACACTTAATTGTTGTAACCCTTTTATTTCTAAAAAGGGTATTTTTAATGAAAAATTGCTTAGTCATTTTAATCCCTTGAGATTATTTTATATGATGGAGCTAGATTTTTACCCGTTTTGGTTATATTAATAGTCTTTTGTCACTAAAAGATGCATTAGTGAACCTTTTTAGCATCAAAATATTTAAAGTCAGTCAAAACGGTAGTAATTTAGTCTCACCTTTTAAAATGTCAAACTATTTAGAAAACTTTAAACTTGAAAAGAATAGTTTAAGAAAAAAAATTGGAGTCTTTATCAATTGGATTTCATCTAATCCTATCACTTATAAGAGTGAAATATACGAAGACAATAGCTGTATGAATAATATATAATCATGTAAATATGATATCTCGGGACACAGTAGATTATCGAAAGTCAATAACTATATGAAGGATATGTTATTATGCAAATAAGGGTATTCCAAAAATTCTAATATGAATATAGGATTATGTACTTGGCACGAACTGAAACTCTAATGATCAAGCGATTCATATGCATTTAAAATTTCTAAAGCTTCACTTTTGCAATAACTTTCTTACGCCAATAGGTGTCTGCAATTGAAATTTAGATTTAAACTTCAGTTATATAATAGTTTTAAGGGCAAATTACACTTATGTCCCTGAGGTTAAGGTGTAATTACAGTCAAGGATATTAAGTTTTAAAATGTAACATTCCGTGACTAAAAATTCTAATTTTGTAACACTTGTGTCCATCCGTTAGGGCTCCGTCTAAAAAGTGTATTTTTTTATAATGTCATCGTTACGTATTTTTTTAAAATGACAATACTGCCCCCTCTACTGCATATAATAAAGAATTACACTTATGTCCCTGAGGTTAGGGTATAATTACAGGTAAGGACAATAGTTTAGATAAATTACACTTATGTCTAATATAATGGTTTAAATGTTCAAATTAGGATGAGATTTTTTTAGGCAAATTACACTCATGTCCAATATAATGATTTAAATGTTCAAATTAGGATTAGGGTTTTTTAAGGTTTGTATAAAAACCCTAATTTTGAAATTAGGTTTCCAAATCACCGCCGGCGACCAATCTTCTGCAGGCGTCGCCCTCATCGCCGGCGACGTCGCCTTTCCCTCTCCATCTCTTCTCTCCCCCCACCTCCCCCCGCAGCAGCCCCTATCTCGCCCTACGCCGGCAGCCCCATCCCTCCCTCCTTGCCTTACCCTCCCCCACCCCATAGCCGCCCCCCACCGTACTTACACACCACTGCCAACCTCCATGACCCAAATACCCGGCATCACCGCCGTTACCCACCACCTCGCACCACCACCATAACCCACTCTTCTTTCTTCCCAAACCAAAACCCAACATTAATTCAAAAACCCAAGAAAAATACCTACTGTGATTCCGAGTCATGGCATGAGAGAGAGAGGGGCGATTCGCGGTGGGTAAGAGGGGTCTTGCGGCCTGGGGGGGAGGGAGGGAAAGCGGCGGCGTGCGGGGGGAAGAGCGGGGGCGGGGGCGGGGGCGGTGTCAGTGTTGGTGTAGAGGGAGTGTGAGACAGCGGGGTGGGGAGAGGGGGAGGGGCAGGGTGGGGTGGGGGTGCGGGTGTGGGGAGATTGAATCTGAGAGTGAATTTTAGAGAGAAAGGAGAGAACAAAAAAAAAAGATAAAAAGAAACATGGAATTTTAATTTTAATTAGGGGCAATAAAAACTTTTCACTAAAACCGTTAGAGTTTTTGTATTCCGTCTGGTCAACAGACATAGTTGTAATTTGTCTAAACTATTTTCCTCGCCTGTAATTATATCCTAATCTCAGGGATATAAGTGTAATTTGCCTTAGTTTTAATGTACGAATATGTTTGTATTGAAATACATATACATGCAAAATTATTAACATTTGTAGCATACACATCAACATACAATTATGTTATACAAAATTAAAAAAGGATTGAAGTTTCTGATAAAATATTCAACTTAGTGTAAGTAGATTATGTTTATTCTTAAAAGGTATAGAAAACACTTTCTCTGCAAGTTGTAGTAGCTCGGCATTTAACTCATTAATCAAAATTGATGGAGAAGATGTAGTAGCTCTGAGGTATTTAGCTTTAACGTGAATGGAGGTTGTAGGTTTTAATAAAAAAAATTCGGTAATCAAAGAACATCCAGGAGTTCAAGGGTAATTTTATAGGTTTTTCATAATTTTTTTTCTTTTTTACTAATAGACAAAATAATTCTAACTAAAGCATAGATTTTGTAAGGGTATTCTAAGAAAAGATGCTTGATATCCTAAAAGAAGACAAATACACCCTTATTTATTTTTTTTATAACAAAACTCTAATTCAAAATGGGTATTTGATAGGAAAAAAGTTCTTAGTAAAAAACACCCATAATCAACACTAATTTTGGATGAAGACTTCAGTATAAAAAGGGCATCTTTAAAAAAAAATAGACATTTAACTCTATTTAGGATTACATATGAATTTAGAACATCCGAAAAAACTTTAGTAAGGATCACGTGCTTTGCACGATATATAGTGATTTGAAATAAGAATATTCTAAATCTTGGTTAAAAATTAATTAAAATTAGTCAATACGACTATTATAATTAAATGGTAATAACAAATTAGTTGTTAACTACTAATCAAATACTCAAAATATGAAAAGTTCATTACCCAAAACATGGTTTTACTTTCAAATCCAAATTTTTTATGTCAATTATCATTAATATTTTTCACTATTTATCATACTTATTTTTTTCGTCACATCAAGTTGCCGCTAAAATAATTAAACCCGAAATTTTCACGTCAATCATCACTAATATTTTTCACTATTTATCATGCTTTGTACTTTAATCCTAAAATAAGAGATACATGAAGCTTATACTCCCTTTGACCCAAATTATTTGATCATATTTGACTCACGTTTGTTTAAGATATAAGTCTTATTTTATGAGTTTTTCATTCTATCCTAAGAGAGGGAGGGACATCTTTAAAAGAAATAGCCATTTAACTCTATCGTGAATATTTTTATTTAGGTATATATCATTTCTCAAAAAAGGCTATAAAAACTTTGCAAGTTATTTTCTTTAATAAAATATGATAGAAAACATGTAACAACTTTAAGGTAATTTACTTTAACGTAAATGAAGGCCATAGGGTTTGATAGAATTTTTTTTAATACTTAGAGAGTATGGACGAGTTCAAGGGTGACTTTATAGAATTTTCATAAGTTTTTTTTTTAATAAAAGTCAAAACAACTCTTTACTCTAACAAATTATATATTTCAATAAAGATATTTTAATGAAAGATGCTTGTTACCATATGAGAAGTCAAAAACACCCTTATTTTTTATTCACATTCTTATTAAAAATAGGTATTTAATGAAAAAAAAGTTTTAATTCAAAAGTCAAAGCAATCTTTAATTTTAACCAAAACATAAATTCCAATGAGTATTTTAAAGAAAGAGATTTTATATCTTATGAGAAGTCAAAAAACACTCATTTTTAAATAACACTTAAAGGGTATTTAATTGAAAAAAATGTTATAGGTCAAAAACACTCCTCACCCTTAATCTTTTATGGAAATATTAATTAGAAAAGAGTTCTTTAAGGAAAGAAAAGATTAGTCATTTAACCCCATCCGTGCTTTTATATATATATATATATATATATATATATATATATAGGGAGTTGATCCATTGATAGCGCTGACAAAATAGGAGAAGTTGCTAGCGCGATCTGGCCGTCCACGCGCGATCTGTGGACGGTCTAGATCTTTTTTTTGCGTTTTTTTAAGTACGTCCGTTACATAATGTAGCGGACAAATTTTTTGACAAAAATACCCTCCAACTTCGTCCGCTACATTATGTAGCGGACAGAGGCCATACTTTTTTTTCTCTACTCTGATTGCTTTTTCTGACTCTCTCTCTCTCTCTTTCTAACTCTTTCTCTCTCTCTTGCTGGGAGATCGTCATATGCAGAGAAGCAACACGATGACCCAACTGCTCTCTTCCTGGTAAATTGATCTTCTTGGTAAATTGATAACCAGCCTTGCTAACAAAATCTCCTCTACAATAATAAGAATGTGCCGGCAAGGGAGCAAACCCAACAGCTCTCTTCCTGGCCGAGCCCTCCTCAGAATCAGAAACCTTCTTCAATGGGGCTTCACTGGTTGTGCGCTTGTAAAGGCCAAACCACTTCGCCAGCACGTACCTGTACCGTCTCTATGGCGGCATATGCATTTCCATTGTTTTCATAGACTCTTTGGTGGTGCTGCACATTAGCCTCACAACCCGCTTCAGCTCTTCCGCTTTGCCCACGAAAATTGGAGGCAATTCATCGAGCATCGACGCGTAAACGTCAGTTGGCAGGGCTATTTCGAACTCGCCGGCAAGAAAAGCTTTGACTATGTACCGCGTTCCTGCAACGTTGACATCAACATACTCGTAATCGCCGGATGGAAGCCGTCCGTTTCTCTCCCATAGATGCTGCACCAAAATCATTGAGATCAGCCATAGCTGCTGCGTTAATAGAAAGAATCAAGAGACTGCGTTAATAGAAAGAATCAAGAGACGGGTTTTTTTTTCCTCTAAAGAGAGAGAGAAGAAGAAGAACATGTAGTTCAGAGAGGGGAGAGAGAGAGATGGACAAGAGATGGGTTTTTTTCCCTCTAAAGAGAGAGTGGGAGAATTGATGTGGGGTTGGCAGACCATCTGTCTTTTCTAAAATATGGTCCGCTACATTATGTAGCGGACGATATTTTAGAAAAGACACTTGGAGATTGAGGGGTATATTCGTCAAAAATATCGTCCGCTACATAATATAGCGGACAGATTGAGGGGTATATTTGTCAAAAAACTTGTCCGCTACATTATGTAGCGGACGTACTAAAAAAAAACGCAAAAAAAAGATCTGGACCGTCCACAGATCGCGCGTGGACGGCCAGATCGCGCTAGCAACTTCTCCTATTTTGCTAGCGCTATTAATGGATCAGCTCCCATATATATATATATATCCTTGGGCCACCTGCACATCTATCTATGGTAGTGTCAGGGGAGCAGATGCGAGGTTTCTGGGTGGGAATTGTCAGTGGTGTAGCAGTTTCGCGGTTCGAGTGGGTGCGAGAGAAGTGTTGTAATTAGATAACTACTATGTTTTTAGCCAGTCACCTCCCAGGTTTGATGTCCAATATGACAATACATTGCCTCAATTCTCAGTAGCTATCATTTCCATTCTACTAGGAAACTGCCAAGTGTCAATGTGCAATGTGCAACAGTGTAACCTAGGTTTAAGAATCTGAGACTTATACTGGCCTTATGCTCTGCCCAAAACATCTTAATGTATCCATATTTACACAAGATTGCTGAAGTTGCAATTAGCGTTTTGGCCTAAAACCAAATAAGCATCTTCTATATTCATCTCTCTGCCCATATCTACATATTTTCTGTGGACAGTGTTGCATTTTTCTAGCCTTAGGCCCTTGTCGGTAATTAATTACTTGGTGTCAACTGATACACATATAACCCAAGCTGTGTACTTCCAGGTACCTTCATTTTTCATTCGGAAGCTCACCACCCAGGTTTTCTCTTTCATCAATATATCACTTTTTAACAGGTATCTTATCTATCTTCATTCACTAAGTTTAAACATTCCTTGTCAATTGAGCTTACTTTTTTCTCCTCCAGTCTTTTGTTGCGTCGAGAATGCTGTACTTTCTCGAATGGAGAATATGTTAAATCTGGTTTAGCTGAACTGGAGAAATGGATTTTGAATGCAAAGGAGGAGGTAACTACATTTTTCATTTTCCTTCCAAATTTTTTATCTGAAGGTGAAACGGGGACTGAATCTGTATTGAATTTAGTTTGCAGGAACTTCGTGGCATGAGCTAAATTATATTAGACAGGCCGTTGGGTTTCTGGTATATGTCAATCGGCTGCAATGGCTATAATTATTATCAAGGTTTTCAGTTATGTATTCTGCTTATGACATTCTTGTAAATTGGATAGGTGATTCATCAAAAGAGGAAAAAGTCCCTGGAAGAGATAAGGCAGGATCTTTGTCCGGTATGGTTTTGGAACATAGCTTGAATTTAATTTTTCAGTTTTTCCCACACTTCTTTATTCACCCAACTTCAATTTCTGATATTGGCAGGCCCTGACTGTTAGGCAAATTTATCGTATAAGTACTATGTATTGGGATGACAAATACGGAACTCAGAGTGTGTCAAATGAGGCAAGTTCGTTGTTGATTTCTTCCTTCGTCGAACTTGACTGTGACATGTTCTGATAAGCGTTTCTTTTGTAGGTTGTTTCTGAGATGAGGGAGATTCTGAACAAGGACACTCAAAATCTAACCTCAAATTCATTCTTGTTGGATGATGACCTTAGGTAAACTGATTAGCCTTGGTTCTTTTGTACGGAATAATTTGATATTTTTATGTCCTCTACTACAACAAACCCCCATCATTTGGCAAATTCGGCAATGTTATATACAATGGTTCTTGCTAGGAGTTTCAACAGTTGTATATAGTGTGTGTTTGATTCATTGGCTAGTTAGTAATGTGTGTGGAGAATTCCTAGTTGCCATTTTCGGTGCCTTGATTCTACTTATGCTACTTTTACGTCAGATATGCCATACAGTGATCTACAACTTAGACTGCAAAAATTGCATTAGTTTTGAATTTTTCCAGTTGATAGCAGTAGTAAACTTTTCAGGTGGATCATAGAATATCTTTTTGTGCCATGATTAGTGGCCCAATATACATCCTAATCTTCTGTTTCTGCTGCAGCATACCATTCTCAACTGAAGATGTATATATGGCAATTCCCGCAATAGATCCTTCAGATATTGAGCTTCCTACAATCTTGTCGGAATATCCGTCTGCACAGTTTCTGATTCAGCCTTCCGAGTAATTGTAGCCAAGGGAGAGCTGGTCACCATAAAGACGGAATTCTTAAGCAGCTGGAACGTAAGAAATATTTCATTTCTCGATTAGAATTTTAGTCTCAGAATCGTATAGGATGTCCATAGTAATTGTAAACAGTTAGAATGTAGTTGTGACTATATAAAGAAGAATTCGCTTAAAGGGCTTCCTCATTTTTACGAAGCTTGTCCTTTTAAGCTCCGTGCCTTTGTATATTACACGTTAATTGGCAATGTATCCATGTTGTGGTAGAAGCCCCTCGTGAATCCATTATATTCTTCTGCTACAATTGTCTTAAAAACTTGTTTGGGTCTTATATATATAGAGGGATGTGATAACGGTTTTGCTGTGACAACTTAAAAATAAGTTGTCAACACGATTTGGCAGATGGATGGGCTAGGTCTTTTTTTTTTAAAGTCTGTGCACCTACATAGCATAGCGGACAAGGATTTTGATCAAAATGTTGTGGAGGGATTTAATGAGCCGGAGCGAAGCATAGACAAATAAGTGGTAGGGAGAGCAGTGTGGTAAAGTTTACCGTCCGTTACATAAAATGGTGGACGATGAAAGTCTATTTAAAAAAAAAAAAAACAGATCTAGGCTATCTATCTGCGATGGATAGACGATCAGATTGTGGTTTGCAGGATTTTTATCAGCTCTTTATGGTAAAATTGCTTCCGTTATAAAAGAATCCAAATTGGGAGATCGGACCTTATGATCCGTAGGATGCATGTATAGATATAAAAGAATATTAAACTTTCAAAAGATGCTTAGAGTATGAAGGCAGAGTCTCATTTGCAGCGTGAGAATTTATTAATGGGAAGGTCATGGATGTAGCTTCTTGAAAGAGCTCTATCCTACTTTATGCACGGGTCAATCTGAGGGACAAGAAATTGTTAATATATGGGTCTGTTTGACACAGTTTTTTTTTTTCAGTGGTCAGTTTTTAAAGAGCAGCTTAATTTTTTTTTTTTACAAAAAGAAGTGGGTGTTTGATAACTCTTTTTTTTTTAAGTTTTTTTTTTTTTTTGTGTTTGGTAACCTTTTTTATTTTGACTTTTTTTTTTGTGGTGGTTTGCGGTGGCAATGGTGGGGCGTAGCGGTGGTCGACGGTGGTGGTGGCCAGCGGTTGTCGCGGCAGTCGCGGCAGTCGCTGCCGGCGGTGGTGGCCGGAGGTGGCCGCCCGGTGGTGGTTGCTGTCTGGCTGCGATGGGCTGTGGCTGCCGGAGGTTGCTGCCGGCGGTGGTGGCCGGAGTGGCCTCCGGCCAACGGTGGTGGCCACCGCCCACTGCTGCCCGGTGGTGGCTGCCAGCTGTCAAAGGTGGCTGTGGTGGTGGCTGCCGAAGGTGGCCGCCCAGTGGTGGTTGCCGCCGGCCGGAGGTGGCTGTCGGTGGTTGCTGTCTGGCGGCGGTGGTGGCCGGAGGTGGCCTCCGGCCAGCGGTGGTGGCTGCCGACGGTCGGAGGTGGTTGTCGGTGGCTGCCGGGCAACGGTGGGTGGTGGCTGCCGGCGGTGGGTGCGTTGTGGTGGAGGTCTCAAAAAAAAAAATTTAAGTGAAAAAAAAAGAGCTTTCTCCTCTTTTTTTTTTACTCTACAATTTAAAAAGTGGATTTTTAAATTGGAAAAAAAAAGAGTTACCAAACACCCCATTTTTTCCCAATTTTTAAAACTGAAAAAAAAAGAGCAAAAAAAAACTCCGTCAAACGGCCCCATAGTATGAATAATAATACGCTTGAGTTGATTTGGTTTTGCAAATAGGCATGCTTGCAAAGGAGAGATGACTCGCGTGGAAAGAGGCTTGCGTTAGAAAGGGAAATGACTTGCGTCGAATAATGATCCAAGTCTTTGAAAAAATTTATAATACACCCGATGACCATTCCGTCAGGAAGGGACATCGCCAAAACCCCATTTCAGTTTCCAAATATGCATGAACTCAACCTAATCAAATTATCCATCCGGGCAAAATTCTTAAAATAAGACTACATAGTTCTAATAGCTAAGAAATGGTAAGCTCGAATAGCCGAGTAAGGTGCCAGAGTATCAGTGGCATCAAAGTAAAGTTAAATGATAGGAATAACAACGACTAATAATTTTAAATAAGCAAATGATATTCACATACCGAAACAAATGCTATTAAGCATTTTGGCCCCATCCGTACATGTAATATGCATGCATCACTAAGAAAAGTACAGTATTTATATTAGTCATAAAGACCCACACGTCGAACCAAACGTACAAACATCAAACATATACATACCGGTAACGTGCTAGGCATATCTATTGATCGCCACCATATAAACAAAGGCGTGTCCAAATGACTCTTTAAATTTGAAAGTTGTTCAAACATAGTTAATATTGGTCTAGTCTTTCAATACTGATATTCAAGAACATGGTGTAAACTTAACGGTAGGAATTAATGAGGACAAATCAGAAGAGTCATGGATGAGAATTTCAGAAGTTCAAATAGGTAAGGAGTACTCTTTGTTACATTGGAGACCCAAATAAAAAATAAAAAATCAGGACCTTGTAACGATAAAACTATCTACTTGGCTGCGAAATCAAATTGGGGTAAAGACTTGACTTCATGAATAATGATTTGAGTTATAGTGAAAGGAAGCAAAAACTAAGATGAAAAAAAAAAAGAAAAAGAAAATGCCGGTACAATTGTTCCAAGTTGGCTGCCAACCACACTGATCGTTCTGACAATAGGTTTGTTAACCAAACCGATGAAAACAAGCACACAAGAGCGCACATCCAAATCAGAAGATGGAACTTTGTAATGCCGTGATAAAGAAAATAAAACAAAAGTCCAGGTCCTAGACAAAGGTAGGAAATAAAAGGCAAATGCTGAAACATTTGTATGATGTACTGGACAACACCAATATTTAGAAGGAGTAAACAACATATAACCCAAAGAACCTTAAAAGGGGAAAACAAAAAAAAGGGTGTTGTTCCATGAGTCTTCAAGTATTAGAGTAGCAAATGTGACTATGATAATGCATCCGGGGATTGCATTGAGACAATTGTTCCAACACTGAATAAGTACCACCATGCATGAACAGAGAGGGAAGTGACTATAGAATATATTGCTTTCTGAAGACACAGGTATGACCAACACTTCCTCCTAAGATTGCATAACCGATTACTGTATGATTGCTTTTAAGATTTTGAAAGTTAAACCTAAACCTCTTCTTTAATCGGATTCTAGGTCTCTTTTTTACTTCTTATCAACAAGATCTGTAGCAATTCTTTTAAATTTGTGCAATATTTCTAGGATACTTTTACCATCCTATGAAGAAATTTGAGATCTCCAACGCCTTTAAAATATGTGTGACATATGTGTTGCGTGTACCCACCAACACTAGTTTCTCAATAAATTAACTTCATATGCATGCATTTGCGTTTCCCATAAGCAATCTTTTCTTCTAACGAATTCATTTTGCCAACTTGGAAGAGGATACTAGTAGATACACCAGTAAGCAATTTCTCGTGAATTAAGATTAAAACTGGACCAAACTTTCTTGTTGGTTATTTTAGTTGTTAGTGTCAAATCTGCTAAATTTTTAATTTAATTTTGTGAAATACTTAAAATCTCAAAACCTATGACTATAATCACTGCTAATTCCAATCCAACAGTGCAACAAAATGAGCCTTCCAACTAGCCTTCTATTGATACTGTGGCTAGGGACCTGCTTCCAGCTTCTAACACACCATTGCACCACTTGCTTGATCATCATAAACAACACCTCTTTAGTTCTTTGTTACTGCTAAAAAATCCTACTATTTCTCTCCAACCAGAGCATTTTGACAATAATAGCCACCCCCCCCTTAATTTACTAAGCTTTGCCTGAAAACTTTTACCTCTGAATTTTTTGAGTCAAAGCACGCAAATTGTTTCCAAGAGTTCCATTGATTAGGCAACTGCGGTTTCTTGAGAACTAAATTTCAAACAACTTTAGTATAAGGACGTGTCCAGAAAAGATGGTTCTCATCTTCCACTTGGTTACTACAGAGGATAAACATATCTTTTGCAATACAATTTTATTTCTAAAGTTTATCCTTAGTCATTGTTAAAACTAATGCACTCTTTCTTCAAAACTAAGGAAAATAATCTGGAATTCTCCAGCAAAGGCAAGTCGATTCGAGCAGAATACTCCAGCAAAATGAAGTCGCTTAAGGAGAGACCTTATCCATGAAGATAATAGTCTTGGTCAAAGTAGAGATGTCAAAGGGCCGGGCTTGGGCCGGCCCAGCCCAAGCCCATCGGGCCTGCTGTGGGGCCGGGCCGGGGCCGGGCCAGTGGGGCTGCCAACCGGGCCGGGCCGGGCCTGCCGAAGGCAAACCTAGGCCCAGTCTAGGCCCTGGCCCTAGGCCCAATATCTAGGGCCGGGCTTCGGCCGGGCCCGGGCCCTTTTTTTTTTTTTCTTGTTATTCAATTTTAAATTTCATCTCTAGGCAATATTCACAATTTAACGAATCTAATCTTTATCCTTTTATCTCATTATAAGTAATATACATATATATGTATGTATGTATATACATATTTATTTGTTAGCCATTATATTTTTTATTATATGTTAAACATTTTCATACTCTTCTTGGTGAGCTTTATTAATAAAATCTTAACACATAACAATGCTGTTGGGGGGGGGGGGTAAAAGTGGAATTTTGGAAAAGGGGTGGAAGAAAGGGGGGGAAAAGCAAAAAATTCAAACAAGTGGTGGGGCCAAAACAGGGCCAGACCCGGGCCAAACCGGGCCAGAACCGGGCCGACTTCGGGCCGGGCCAAACCGGGCCGTTTCCGGGCCGGGCCGGGCCGGGCTTTTTCGTAGAAACTGAAAGCCTGGTCCAGGCCCAGGCCCCAAGCCCGCTTGTGCTGGGCAGCTACTGTTCATGGATGGGGCCGGGCGGGGCCGGGCCAGCCCACGGGCCGCCCGGCCCGTTTGACAACTCTAGGTCAAAGTCTCTAACTAGAATGAAAGCTGATTGGTTAAAGGGTTGCCACAAGATTTCTTCACAATGAAGAATTTTAGAAGCAAATTTGGATCTGCTATGTCTTGGTCGGTTAGCCGTGAGTCAAATGTAAAGCCCATATATAGGCATACAAGTTTTATTTTATAAGATAAGAGAGAACTAGCAAAGATTGAAGCTAGTATTGTTCTAATTAGAGACAAGAGCTCCATTTTCATTATTAATAAAACCTCTATTTGTCTAAAACTATTTCAATTCCAACAAGTGATATCAGAGCTACGTTCCTTTTATTCGGCGTAGCGTTTCTGCACTATTTTTCAAATCCTTATAACAGCGACACCATCTCCAAATGGCCAACCTCAACCAAAATTCTGCTGCCATATCAGTTCCTATTTCTTATGGCGAAAATTATGATTTTTGGAATATCAAAATAAGGACATTCTTCTTGTCCCAAGATTTATGGGACATCATTCAAGAAGGATTTGATATTTCAGAAGATGCCTCCACTCTAACTACAGCTCAACAGAAGACGTTGAAGCAGAAAGATGCCAGAGCTCTCTTCATCATTCAGCAAGCTTTGACTGAACAAATATTTTCAAAAATCATTGGAGCAACTATTACAAAGCAGCGTGGAATACTTTGCAAGAGGAGTTCCAAGATAGTATAAAGGTACGTACTTTCGTCTCCAAACTTTACGGATAAGTATGACTCAATTGTGGCTGTTATTGAAGAATTTATAAACTCTATCAGTCACTAAGTTGATAGGTTCTTTAGTAGCACATGAGAAAAGATCGAGTAGGCGTAATTTAGTAGAAAGTGTCTTTCAGTCAAAACTCAATTAGGTGGAGGAAAAAAATTCTAGATGCAGGAATTATAAAAAAGATACTAGTTCAATATATCCTCCTTATAGTATATGCAAAAAGACAAACCACATGAAAAAAGACTATTGGCATAAAGGCAAGTCCCAATGCATAAGAGATTTAGGCATGGAAAAAAGTTATGTCGGTACTAAGAAAACCATCAGGCCAATTATACTGAAGAAAAAGAAGATCAAGGAGTTCTTTTCTATGCCAGCCAAACAGTGCCAAAGAAAAACATAGACACGTGGCTTCTCAACAGCGGCAGCAGCAGTCACATGATAGGTGATGAAACTATCTTCCAGGAATGGGATACAACTTTCAGATCCAAAGTCAAGCTAGGGAATGGTGCACTTGTTGATGTAATAGGCAAGGGTAAAATTTTAGTCCAGACGAAAAAGGCATGAAATTAATCCCTGGTGTCTTGATTGTCCATAGTTTACACCAGAGTCTACTCAGTCTTGGTAAAATGATGGAGAAAAGATATGTTCTACACTTTGAAGGACAGTTCTGCACTATTTATGATAAAGTTGAAATTTTTTTGGCAAAAACCAAAATAAGGATGTAGAGTAACAGAAATTTTCCAATTCAATGGAGGTATGCTATGAACACAGCAATGAAAGCAGATATTGATGACTCCTGGCTATGGCACAGAAGATTTGGCCACTTCAACTTTAACAGCTTAAAGATTCTTCATCTGAAAGATATGACGAGAGACTTTCCATGCATAGAGGAGATTCATGATGAGGGTGAAGGCTGTTTACTTGGCAAACAACAAAGACATTCATTTCCATCAAGACAAGCATTGAGAGCCAAAAATATATTGGAGCTAGTACACACAGATGTCTGTGGTCCTATCACTCCATCCTCACATGAAGAAAACATGTACTTTATTTTATTCTCTGACGATTATACTAGAATGACATGGGTATACTTCTTGCGAGAAAGATAAGAATTTTTCAAAATGTTTAAGAAATTTAAAAAATTTGTTGAAAAGCAAAGTGGACATCATATTGAAATGCTAAGAAGTGATAGAGGCAAGGAGTACAACTTAAAGAAGTTTGACCAGTTATGTGAAGAAGAAGGCGTCAAGCATCAACTAACAGTTGCTACACTCCAGAATAGAATGGAGTATCAGAAAGGAAGAATAAAACAATCATGGAGCTGGAAAGATCGAAGCAATATATACTACAGTATATCTCCGCTGAACAGATGTCATACTAAAGCACAACAAAATTGTTCACACCCTATTCTGGTCGCCCCCCAGGGCCCGCTAAGGGACCCACTTTGCACGACACATCACCCAGTGAACGGTTAATTGTTCAACGCCATCACCAGGTCAAGGCGCATCTTTTTTCGAGCATTCACAGGCATCACCAATGTAGCGACGTCAACACAGTCAAACACTTGGAAAAAAGGCTCGCCCCCTAAAGGGGGTCGGCCACCCCTTCTTGGGGGGGGGGTCGGCCACCCTTTCTTGAGGGGGGTCGGCCACCCCTTATTGAAGGGTTCGGCCATCCCTCTTTCAAGGGGGTCGGCCATCCCTTCTTGAAGGGGGTCGGCCACCCTCTCTCCCAGGGGGTCGGCCACCCTTTTGTCTTACAGGGGTCACTCCTAAACCCCACCATCATTCATCGCGTTCTCTACAATGCTCGCTCAACACCAATTGCTCCGCAACGTTCGTTCTCATGTTGCGTGCCCCCGACACCAAGTATTGCTCTGCGACGTTCGTCACTGCGCCCGTGCGCCCCTTCTCATGTTGGGTGCCCCCGACACCAAGTATTACTCCGCGACAGTCGTCACCGTGCCAAATGCGCCATCGTCATGATACGTGCCCCCGGCACCAAATATTGTCTCTGCGACGGTCGTCACCGCGCCCATGCGCCACAATCAAGGCCTTATGATGTAGGCACCACGCTCAAACGCCACAATCATGTTACATGCTTCCGGAGGGGCTCCGGCCCTCACCGTGGGATGGGCTTAAAGCCATCGCCGGCTCAATCAAACTGCGGGATGGGCTTAAAGCCACCGTTGGCTTAATCAAACTGCGGGATGGGCTCACAACCTTAAAGCCATCGCCAACTCAATCAAACTGCTGGATAGGCTTAAAGCCATCACCGACTCAATCAAACTATGGGATGGGCTTAAAGCCATCGCCTACTCAATCAAATTGCAGGATGGGCTCACAACCTTAAAGCCATCGCCGGCTCAATCAAACAGCGGGATGGGCTTAAAGCCATCGCTAACTCAATCAAACTGCAGGATGGGCTCACAACCATAAAGCCATCGCCGGCTCAATCAAACTATGGGATGGACTTAAAGTCATCGCCTGCTCAACCAAACTGCGGGATGGGCTAACAACCTTAAAGCCATCGCCGACTCAATCAAACTGTGAATGGGCTTAAAGCCATCGCCGGCTCAATCAAACTGCAGGATGGGCTTAAAGCCATCGTCGGCTCAATCAAACTGCAGGATGGGCTCATAACCTTAAAGCCATCGCCGGCTCAATCAAATTGCGGGTTGGGCTTAAAGCCATTGCTGGCTCAACCAAACTGCAGGATGGGCTCACAACCTTAAAGCCATCGCCGGCTCAATCAAACTGCGGGATGGGCTCACAACCTTAAAGCCATCGCCGGCTCAATCAAACTGCGGGATGGGCTCACAACCTTAAAGCCATCGCTGACTCAATCAAACTGCGGGATGGGCTTAAAGCCATTGCTGGCTCAATCAAACTGCGGGATGGGCTCACAACCTTAAAGCCATTGCCGGCTCAATCAAACTGCGGAATGAGATTAAATCCATCGCCGGCACAATCACTGGGGGCTCTGGCCCTCGCAGCGGGATGGGCTTACAACACTAAAGCCATCTCCGGCACAACCTTAAAGCCATCAACATCACACTCGCTAGGGGCTCTGACATAAAGACTTCCCCGCAACAGACTCTAAGCCCTGAGCGGTGACCATGCCCACTCATATTGCTGTTGATCATCGACACCACTAGGGCAATGACCCCCGGGTCATTTTGGGACTGGAGCAGGTCCTCGAACGCACCGTTAATGCTGTCAAGTTCTCTGCACGTCTCTTGACGCACCTCATGGGATTCAGTAAAGGCTTAAACTGGTGGCTAGGGCAACGGGCTACTCTGACCATGCTACCACGGCATGATTAGTCTCCTCAGACAAGCAGAGAGATGTTGCAAGGGCTGGGCAGCATGAACTTGGGGACCGGCAGTCCAACTGAGAATCAGTACTTTGGACCCCCCTGGCGATGTGTCCTTCCCAGGAGACGACACATGTCAACTTATGACGCATTTACATTTTTGCCTATAAATAGTGAACTTTGGAGCTTATTCGAGGATCTTTTTCTCATTTGGCATTTTCACTTTCTCTCTCTAAAAAGTCATTCTCTCTAGAATTCTAGGGAAAGAAACACATTTGGACTTCTATCACCGGACCCTTGACGCTGCACCCTTGACTCAGACTGTCGACCGCCAGCGCCGTTCGTCGTCGCCTTGTCTGGGCGGCTCTGCCAGCCCTCGTGACCTGTCTGGGGAGCCTTGCTCTCAGCCTTTACTCCATCCTTGCTGTCTCCCACTTTGCCTACCTGGAAGCTGACTCAGACTGCATCCTTTGTGGCACCTCCACGTAGCAGGGAACCCCTTTTCATGGGCAACATTTTGGCGACTCCGCTGGGGAGGTGAGCATAGTGTTGCAGTCTGCTACACTTAGGCATCATGCCTATACAACGACAAGTTACGAGGGCTACCATCCAGAGCCTTGTCCATGCCGTGCAAGAAGAGGACGACCCGAGTAAACAAGAGGGGACTAGTGCCATGCGTCCCCAAGGCCATCCCGTATCTGACGTGCAAGTTGCAGTCAATGCGGCCATCCAGCAGTTCACTCCCACTATAGCCAACATACAAGACTCGCATGCCACTCTTATGATCGCCATAAGGGAAATGCAAAGATCCATGCAGGCCACGGCCTCACAGCAAGTTGTTCCACCTATCCAACCTACAGGACCTGGGCCCTCCCCTGACGTCGCCCAGGCCCCAGTGTCACGACCACTGCCGCCTCAACCTTCCAGACCCCTGGCAGTAGGACTCACGACATCCCCCCTGCCTATAGCTGGCACGTTACATCCCGCGATGCCATCGCACAGATCGCAGCCGGACCTGGGACCAGTGTTGCAACAAGTTATCCCTGCTGTTGCACCTCAGCATGTACCGGCTAGAAGTTCTTCTGAAACTCATGAATCCATTGAAATAGAGCCTAACCCCTACCCAACAGAGCAACATCAAACGACCAGCCAAGTGGTGGACATGTCTCACCCACCCACCCATGTCGTCGCACACTTACCCATGGCAACACTTGCCCTGTATCATCATCCTGCTCCTCAAACTTATCAAGTTACACCGTCAGGGGGCTTGAGGGCTCGCGGAGCCCCAGCCAGCCATCATCCACTAATCGGCCAGGAGGAACCACTATCTCATTATGTCTCCAAAGCCGACTTTGATACACTCCTCCGCCGGCTGTCACAACAGTCTGCACCCGACTCATTAGAGCGACTGACAGACCGCGCGTCGTATGCCAAAGAAGTAGGCCACCATCTCATACCGCTTGTCCTTGTGATACGGCCCCATCACAAAGTGAGCAGCAGCGCCCAATCTCTGCCCTGACCTCGCTTGCGCTGTACCATAGAACAGTTAGAGCCACCCATTGTATGTTCCCTTACGATGCTACGTCGCCTTCGCTAAAATATCCAGTAACTGCGTCTGCAACAAGAGCTCCTCACCACTGAGCCGCGTCACACGCGCGTCCAACTCTCCCTACATTGGCAGCCCCGTCAGCATCATCACATCCAGCAGCGTTAGACCGATCTCTCCAAACTCAGTCACAAAGGTATGTGTCTGAGTGCTCCATCTCGATAGCAGCAGGGTCATCCCGGGCGTATCCCTATACAACTCCAGACCCCTCCCTGTAATGTCCACAGCCGGCAGTAACCCTAACCTCTGCAATAGCGCCTCCCACCGCGGCGTCTCCACCATGTGCTGACACCAGAAGTCCTACCCAGTTGGCATCGTGCCATGTCCCTTGAACACTATAGGTGCCCACGGTATATCCTCCCTCTCCACCAACAACCCCGGAACATATCTCGACGACATCACAGGCGCGTCCTCTCAGCTTGAGGCATGCACATATGGTGACGGCGCCCATGGCTCCTCTCCCATCGATGAACCACTCCACGGCACTGTGAAAGCTCCATCAGCCACCCGGATACCAAGCTCCCTCCACAGCTTTCGGTCAGGTACGGGCAGCATTACCCCCTTCACTCCCAACAGTGTGTTCGTCTTGTTTGGATCTGGATCATACGATCTCACTCCACCATCATCAAAAGTCAAGGGCACTACTGTCTTTCCACCCGACGTAACTCTGGCCTCATTTGTCGGTGGCTCGGCAACTGGGTTCCGTCATCATAACCAGCGGTGGTAGTGATGTGCTAGCCACCGCACCCCACAGCTTCGCCCACATCTTCTGCTTAACTTTTTCAGAACAGGCATTGGCTCAACGGGCGTGGCCCTCGTTCCACCCTTTGGCCCCGCCGACCCCCCTGGCTGGCCGACCCCCTTGACTGGCCGACCCCCTATGCGGCTGACCCACTTCCCCTTTCCTCCCTTCTTCCCCCTTCCTCCCTTTTTTCCCTTTCCCCACCTGGGCCGACCCCCTAGCCCCGCCGACCCCCATCACAGGACGACCCTTCGGCCACTTGTTTACCCTCTCTTACCATCTCACGTTTTTTTCTCTCTTCTCCTCTCTCTCTCTGGACTGACAGAATGCAAATGCTTTTTTTGGAACTCCCCTCCCCCCTTCACTATTTATAGGGGAGGGCCAACTTTCAATCTCAACCGCCCATTCCAAATCCAACTCAAAATTTCTCCCCAAAACCCAACAACTCTGTTTTTCACACAAATACGCTATTTCGCATAACACAATGTTTTTAACGTAACATTCTATTTTTGCCCCCATTACCCGATCGCAAGCCACAATGTTTATGCGTGCGGTGCCCGTTTGGGTTGTCCCTCAGCGCACACCGCACTCAACGGGCTTATGTTCACACCCTATTCTGGTCGCACCCCAGGGCCCACTAAGGGACCCATCTTGCGAGACACATCACCAGTCAACGGTTAATTATTCAACGCCATCGCCCTGTCAAAGCGCATCTTCTTTCGAGCATTCACAGGCATCACCAATGCAGCGACATCAACACAGTCAAACGCTTAAAAAAAGGAATCGCCCCCTGAAGGGGGTCGGCCACCTTCCTCAAAGGGGGTCGGCCACGCCTTCTTGGGGGGGTCGGCCAACCCTTCTTGGGGGGGGTCGGCCACCCCTTATTGAAAGGTTCAGCCATCCCTCTTTCAAGGGGAGTCGGCCACCCCTTCTTGAGGGAGGGTCGGCCACCCCATCTTGAGGGGGGTCAGCCACACCCTTTCCCAGGGGGTTGGCCACCTTTTTGTCTTGCAGGGGTCACTGTTAAACCCCGCCATCATTCATCGCGCTCTCTACAATGCTCACTCAACACTAATTGCTCCTCGATATTAGTCACCGCGTCCGTGCGCCCCATCTCATGTTGCGTGCAGCCAACACCAAGTATTGTTCTGCGACGTTCGACGCCGTGCCAATGGGCCATCGTCATGATACGTGCCCTCAGCACCAAGTATTGTCTTTACGACTGTCGTCACCGTGCCCATACGCCACAATCAATGCCTCGTGATGTAGGCACCGTGCCCAAACTCCTCAATCATGTTACATGCTTCCGAAAGGGCTCCAACCCTCACTGCGGGATGGGCTTAAAGCCATCGCCGGCTCAACCAAACTGCGGGATGGGCTCACAACCTTAAAGCCATCGCCGGCTCAATCAAACTACGGGATGGGCTTAAAGAGATTGCCGACTCAATCAAACTGCGGGATGGGCTTAAAGCCATCGCCGGCTCAATCAAACTGCGGGATAGGCTCACAACCTTAAAGCCATCGCTGACTCAATCAAACTGCGGGATGGGCTCACAACCTTAAAGCCATCGCCGACTCAATCAAACTACGAGATGGGCTCACAATCTTAAAGCCATCGCCTGCTCAATCAAACTGCAGGATGGGCTTAAAGCCATCACTGGCTCAATTAAACTGCGGGATGGGCTTAAAGCTATTGCCGACTCAATCAAACTGCGGGATGGGCTTAAAGCTATTACCGGCTCAATCAAACTGCAGGATGGGCTCGCAACCTTAAAGCCATCGCCGGCTCAATCAAACTGGGGGATTGGCTTAAAGCCATTGCTGGCTCAACTAAACTGCGGGATGGGCTCACAACCTTAAAACCATCGTCGGCTCATTCAAAATGCAGGATGGGCTTAAAGCCATCGCCGGCACAATCATCGGGGACTCTGGCCCTCGCAGCGCAATGGGCTCATAACACTGAAGCCATCGCCGGCACAACCTTAAAGCCATCAACATCACACTCGCAGGGGGCTCCGACACAAAGACTTCCCCGCAACGGACTCTAAGCACTGAGCGGTGACCATGCCCACTCATGTTGCTGTTGATATTCGACACCACCAGGGCAATGACCCTCGGGTCACTCCGGGACGGGAGCAGGTCTTTGAAGTGCATCGTGCCTAGTCAGCCTGGCAGTTGGCTACAGGGGCAACCCTCAACGTTGTCAGGTTCTCTACACATCTCTTGACGCACCTCGTGGGATTCAGTAAGGGCTTGGACTGGTGGCTGGGGCAACGGGCTACTCTGACCATGCTACCGCGACATGATCAGTCTCCTCAGACAGGCAGAGAGATATTGCAAGGGCAGGGCAACATGAATTTGGGGACCAACAGTCCAACGGGGAATCAGTACTTTGGACCCCCCCTGGCGATGTGTCGCTCCCAGGGGACGACACATTTCAACTTATGACACATTCACATTTTTGCCTATAAATATTGGACTTTAGAGCTCATTCAAGGATCTTTTTCTTATTTGGCATTTTCACTTTCTCTCTCTAAAAAGCCGTTCTCTTTGGAATTCTTTTGAGAGAAACACATTTGGACTTCTGTCACCGGACCCTTGACCCTGCACCCTTGACTCGGACTGTCGACCGCCGGCCCTGTTCGTTATTACCCTGCCTGCGCGGCTCTGCCAGCCTTCGCTACCTGTCTGGGGAGCCTTGCTCTCAGCCCTTACTCCATCCTTGCTGTCTCCCACTTTGCCTACCTGGAAGCTGACTCAGACTGCATACTTTGTGGCACCTGCACGTAGCAGCGAACCCCTTTTCATGGGCAACAAAGACATGATAGGTTAAAACCTGAAGTGGATGGAAACCGTGGGCATAACACCAAAAATGGTTGCATATGCTTTGTACACATTCCTAAATAAAAAAGAACAAATCTAGATGACAAGACAAAAACATAATTATTTTTAGGATACAGTGATCAGTTAAAAGGCTACAAGATATATAGCTTAAAAATATGTAAATTGATAATTAGTCGAGACGTGGAGTTCGACGAAAATGTAGTCTGGAACTTGAAAGAAGAAAAGATTGAAAGGAATATCATTGTACATGTACAACAACTAATTGCTTAAATTCAAGAGCTTGTAGAAGACCAGAGAGAAGGAAGTGAAAACAGAGAGTCACCAGCTCACTTAAAAACACCAAGTATATCCTTACCACCATCTTCAAGGAAATTAGAATCTACTCCAGAAGCTATTCCAGGAAGAGTAAGATCTCTATGTGATACATAAGAGACCTGCAACTTCATTGTTCTGAACCAGAAAGTTTTGAAGATGCAAAAAAATAGTATGTTTGGATAAAAGCCATGGAGGAAAAGATAAAAATAATTGAGAAAAATGAGACTTGGGAGCTTATTGAACAACCAAAAGAAAAAAAAATCATTGGAGTTAAGTGGGCTTACAAGGTAAAACTCAACCCTGATGGTAAAATTCAAAAATATAAAGCAAGATTAATTGCAAAAAGGTAGTCTAGATTACCTGGGATCGACTATAACAAAACTTTTGCTCCAGTTGCTCGCCTAGACACTATTCGAGCTCTAGTGGCACTAGCAGCTCAGAAACAATAGGAAACACATCAACTTGATGCGAAGTTAGCATTCTTTGGATGGATGTTTACTCGAAGAAATATATGTGAAGCAACAACCAGGATTCATTGTGGAAGGTTTAGAAGACAAACTGTTAAAACTAAAGAAGGCACTGTACTGGCTCAAGCAAGCATCCCGAGCGTGGTACAGCCAGTGTTATAAAAAGTGCACCTAGGCACATGCCTAAGTGCAACGTACAACTAGGCTCACTACTCGTACCTCGCTTAGGCCCACATTCAATAAGGCGCGCCTGGTGCACCTAGGCGCATAGCGACAGTGGAAGTGCACATCTAGGCGTATGAAATGTGGCCATTGGATTTGCCCTCGTGTCTTTATGTGGGCCGTCAATTTTTCTTTCAATTTTTTTTACAAAGTCCAACAAATATTTCAAAGATAAAACTAAAATAGTAAAACCTAACCACAAAATCCCCAATTTGTTTCACGAGTCACGACCATGGCCACAACTCACAATCTAACGCACGGTCACCCTCGCCACTGTTCCGTCCGTTGCTATGGTCGCTGCCATCTCCTCTTCTGTCCCACCAGCCACCTATTGCTCTAGTCGCTGCCGCTGCTCCAGCCACCGCCCACTGCCGTCGATGTTCCTTTCTGCCCTACTGCTCGGCTGTTCAAATTGAAGCAACTGCTAACCTACTTCAGTACCCCGCCAACTTGTCTTTTCTGATTCGTCTCTTCTTTCTCTTTCTTCTCCAATTCTGCTACTTAACCAGTAAAATAACGAATACAATTTCTTGTTAGAACAAATTCAGTTTTCATATTATCACACACACACACACACACACACACACACACACACACACACATATATATATATATATATATATATATATATATATATATATATATATATAAAGCTATTTTCCCTCAAAAGCAACTAGATCATCCTAATACAAACTAATAAGATGGAAAAAGAGAAGAGATCACAGTAGTCACACTTTAAAAAGAACACGGATGATCCACACCGTTTGAAGAAAATACAAATCACTGAATCTAAGCCGGTGAACAAACAAACATAGCTACACAGTATGTTTGAATGTATATACGTGAGTCTAAGTGAGTTGTACACATATAAACGGTTAAGTTATCATTAAAAATGTGAAGAACTGATACGTCAGAGAAGGAAAACTGACCGGAAAGAGAGAAAATTATCAAAAGATAGGAAATGTATTTTGTTCACGTGTCTTTTTTATTCTTTTTGAAGAATAGAATTGCATTACAATAAGTAACAAGTTAAGAAGGATGAAAATAGTAATATATTTACATCCAACACTTGTATATGGGTTAGGTTTTAGCTATTTTGTAACGACCCGATCCACGCCCCACCACAGGGCAATGCCTCCCTCAAAAGGGCTAGCCAAGTAGGTACTTATGAGTTCCTTGGCAAGGTCTTATAAGGGTCATCTCATACTATTCCATATCCGATGTGGGATATTACAATCTACCCTCCTTATACCTTAGCGTCCTCGCTAAGGCTCAATCACACATAGCCCAGAATCTTCCTCTCTAGCCAATGTGGGATATACCGGGCTCACCCTTCGTTGCCCCAACCATCCTCTTGATGTGGGATATACCCGGGCTTGCCTTCGTTTCCCCAACCATCGGCAACCCAACTGGATAGCCCAGCCTGAGTTTTCGAGAGTCGGCTCTGATACCATCTGTAACGATCCGGTCCACGGCCCCACCACAGGGCATTGCCTCCCTCAAAAGGGCTAGCCAAGTAGGTACTTATGAGTTCCTTGGCAAGGTCTTATAAGGGTCATCTCATACTCTTCCACATCCGATGTGGGATATTACATATTTACTAACTACTTTTGCTTCTAACTGGAAAATCCCAAGGCACTTCAATGGTTGACAAAACCCTGCTACAACTATGGAGCTATGGAAGAACTATGGGCCAAAGACATGGCAACAGGAAATGGTGCTGAAACTGCGAAAGAGAAAAGAAAAAGATGGAGCTCAATGAATGAGAATGATACAGAGACTATATATGATATCGATCGAATGTTATCATAGAATGAATGCTTATTGGAAGGCTATGGTGTTGAAGACGATAAAGCTACGGAATTGCCCACTAAACCTATTCAAACACCTTGTGGAAGTGCAACTACTTCTAATGTGAAAAACAAAAAGGCTGCAATTGAAGCCGATGATGAAGTTAAGGTTATAACAACTACTCTCCATTATGTTGCTGAGGAAATTCGAGATGGAAACTTTGCAATTAGAGAGGGAAATACTATAATGGAGAGGTCTCGCACTCGCGTATATAGAGAGGAAAAAATTTGGACCGAGTTATTACTCATTGGAGTGGAAGAAGACTCAATTGATGGCTGCTACCTTTGGCTTCTGGAGAATCCCGAAAAGTCGAAGGTAGGATATTTGGGTGTTAACTCGTAACTGATTATTTTTCTTTTTGGTTTGAATTAATTAGATTTGGATGGTTGGACATTTGTAGTCAACTCGTGACTTCTATTGTGTCATTATTCGGGGATGTGAGACTTATCACATTATTATAGTATAAACTTTTTATGATGTCCTTGATGACCAAATTTCTTTTCTCGTCTGAATTATATTCTTAGTTTGGATCGTACTTTAAAGTCTTTGTCTGGATTAGTACACTGTTGTATAAGGGTATATATGTAATGTTGTATTTTTTCTTTTGTTTTCTTCTGAACTCACAAACAAGGAAAAGGAACGATGCTTTCCTTTCTCCCTTAAACTCACAAACAAGAGGAAGGAAAATTGTATTCTTTTCTCTTCTCTTATTTTCTCTTCCTTTCTCTTCTTTTCTCTCCTCTCAAAACTCGCAAACAGGCTATAAGATTTAAGAAGCAACATATTCTTAATGGTCCCCTATGAAGAGAACACAAGTTCTCCTAGGCAATTGTCAGAATCCAAAATTTTGGTTATGGTGAGTTTTCTGATCTCAAGGTTTCCAACCTTGCCTTGGAGGCAAAACGAGAACTGAATGCTCTTAGCAAAGAGGTGGCGAAGATCAGTAATTATGGGATCTCAATCTGATATGCACCCGTCCTCGCTCTTTTTTATAAGTTAGGCATCACTTCTATTCTTTAGCTGTAATTTTGTTTGGAGCTCATGAATTGAGATTTTGTTTAAAAATAATTATCATAACATCAATGTCTTGATATGCATCAGAATCCAGAAATTTGGTGATCCAAACAACTAAAGACATGAGTTTTCATTCTGGAAGACCACCAACTACAAGCAGTTCAGCAAGTATTAGAAAAGACCACATGCCACTTTGCAATTGCATGTCCCCCGATTTTTCTTTTCGTGCAGTACTAATCATCAACTGCATGATGAATTAATGCTTTTACGCTATTAGAGTTTAGTGATTTGCGACTTTTCTAATGTTGGAAGTTTGTTAAATTATGATGTTATACATTTTGAAACTTTTTCTAATGTTTGAAAGTTTGTTAATTGTCATTTTCTGATTTTTTTTTACATAATTTTATTATTTTAATGCACTATTATTTATTTTTATTTATTTTAATATTATGCTTCACTTCGAAAAGACGCACGCCTGTGCCTTGCGACTATGCTCCAGAGACCTATTGCGCCTTAGGTACGTATGCGCCTGTAATAACACTGGATACAATATAATTGATGGCTACCTCTTGGATCAAGGATTCAGGAGGAGAAAAAGTGAGCCTACATTATATATCAAGACCTAAGGTAATACTGAAACTCTTATTGTTTCCTTGTATGTGAATGATCTTATCTACACAGGAAATAGTGAAACAATGATTCAAGAATTCAAGGAAGATATGATGAAAACGTTTGAGACGAGTGATCTGAGCTTGATGCACTACTTTCTTGTTATAGAGATAGGTCAGAAAAAGAAGGTATATTTATCTCACAAAGAAAGTATATCGAAAATATTCTGAAGAAATTTAGAATGTCTGAATGCGAGTCTATTCCCACACCACTCATTGCAAACGAGAACCTAAGAAAAGAAGAGGAATCAACGAAAGCAAATGCTCCAGTCTATAGAAGTCTAATTGCCAGTTTACTCTATCTGATAGTGACAACATCAGATATTATGTTCCCGACTAGTTTGTTGTCAAGATTTATGCAAAGTCCAAGTCAGATACACTACTATAGAGACACAAAAAGAATACTTAAATACTTGAAAGGTACCAAGAAATATGGAATCTGGTACAAATCCACTTCTAACTCAAGACTGTTTGAATATACAAATAGTGATTGGGCTGGTTCAGTAGATGATATGAAAAGCACATCCGGCGACGCATTTACGCTAGGCACAAGAATTTTCTCTTGGGCATGAAAGAAACAAGACAGTGGCGCAATTATAAGTGGAAGCAGAATATGTAGCAGGAGCAGTATGTGCAAGTCAAGCGATATGGCTTAGAAGAATTTTTGAAGATATAGGCGAAATTCAAAAAGAGCCTGCAAAAATTTTCTGCAATAACAATTCAGCAGTTGCTATGACCAAAGAATCGTGGACAAAGCATATAGTGATCAGATATCGTATTTTGCAAGATGCTACAAATCATAAGGAAATCGAGTTCAAATACTGTACGATAGAACAACAAGTCACGTATATCTTTTCTAAAGCACTTTCGAGATTTAAGCTTGAGCTACTAGGAGGCATGCTTGGAGTTTTTGAAAAGTGCATTAAGGAGGAGTGTTAAAACTAATATACTCTTTCTTCAAAACTAAGAAAAATAATCTGGAATTCTCCAGCAAAGGCAAGTCGGTTTTAACTAAATACTCTAGCAAAGTGAAGTCGATTAAGGAGAGACCTTAGCCATGAAGTTAATTGTCATGGTCAAGTCTCCAACTAGAATGAAAGTTGATTGGTCGAAGGATTGCCAGAA
The DNA here is from genome assembly GCA_033070095.1 of Escallonia herrerae. NCBI lineage: Eukaryota > Viridiplantae > Streptophyta > Magnoliopsida > Escalloniales > Escalloniaceae > Escallonia > Escallonia herrerae. Next base: position 138,507 of record JAVXUP010000456.1, read on the forward strand.
GATTTCTTCACTAGAAAGAATTTTAGGAGTAATTTGGATCTGCTATGTCTTCGTCGGTTAGCTGTGAGTCGGTTGTAAAGCCTTACAAGTTTCATTTTGTAAGATAAGAGAGAACTAGCAAACATTGAAGCTAGTGTTGTTCTAATTGGAGACAAGGCTCTATATTTTCATTATCGATAAACTCTCTATTTGTCTAAAACTATTTCAATTCCAACGGTCTCCAGTCCTCCTTCCTTTCTTGTAGCATCCGGAGAACTACTGCGCATTTAAGAATATTGCCAGTGAACCATACCAATTTCCACCAAGGCAAAATGCAGTTGTTATCATCGTCTGCTTTTAACGCTAATTAAGTAGTTAGAGAAACTAAATGCTCCTTTGGCAAAGTAACTTACTCTCATGCAATGAAGCAAACTATTCGCAGATACCAAATTGAGTTTATATTGACAATATAGTTTTTTGCTCCAATTTGAATATAATCAAGAAAAAGTAGGGATAATATTCAGAACTGCATTGTTACACCTCTTCTTGCCGGCAATAATTGAGCTACAGACCTGGCAAGAGACGCAATATATTGGCTTCGCTAAACTAATATGCAGGCAGGCATGCAGCCAAACTAATATATAATCCTACAAAACTTCCTTGCATGGATCTTCAGGAGTTGGCATGGTGTTTTGCGAGCTTTGCAAGGACACCTACTGCGAGTGAGTTGGTATACGTTGTTGGTTCCGTCATGGCCGAATTGGAGCGTTGATCGACAAAATTATCATACTTGTCTGGGCCGCCCACAATGGCCCCGGTCAGCTCGTGAGGATTTGGTGCATTCTTATTAAACCAATCGGCAAAGCTCATGGGGCAGCTCACCACCGTGCTCGTGGACAAGACCGGGACCGAAGCACCTCTGTGGTGTGCTTGTGTTGGTGGTTTGTTCCCAAACCCAACCATGAAGGATCTTCCTTTAGGGTTCTTACCTAGAAGGTAATCCATCTGCATGCAATTTGATTAAAGTTCACGGCCTACAAGTAAATGTGCCAATGTTATTAACTAGGATAAGAGGGTTGAAATTACTACCTGTTGCTTAGCAAAAGCCATGAGGTGAGTAGAAGTGAAGTGCTGGTTGCCGCACGTAACCTGCTGATTGTGTTGCGCGAGAAGATCACTGTAGACACTAAACAGGAAAGCAGTGCCTGTGACGTATTGTGCGTTGGCCCCATCTCTTAGATGAACTAATCCACCTGATCATTTCAACCAGAGCATATAACTTTGCTTTGATATTCAATTCTCATCTGCATAATATGGTGAGGGTGTAGAGAGAGAGAGAGAGAGAGAGAGAGAGAGACCTGGGGACATATAAACCTGGTGGTAGGGGCTGGCAGGAAGCACGGAGCATATAAAACTGTCTGCATCTTGCTTGAAAATCTCCAAATCCTCGTGCCCTTCCAAGTATAGCTGAATATTAAATTAAAGAGGGGAAATAAGTTTCTAAATTGAGGAAAACTTCGTACAATTTGATATGAAATATGCTGAGAGGAAAGTTAGCAATGTACTTTAGATAGGAGGACTTGAGCTCCCGCGTATTTGAGATCCCAGCTGAACTCCGCGACAGTTGCGCTAATGGATTCCTCTTGTATGTACTGTAAAAAGATTGGCCGCCTCGTTGCGATGTATAGCCATGTTGCTGCCCACAACAGCTCGTCCTGCAGATTATGTATAAGCATGAACAACTATTACTCCATTGCGGGGCAAAAAAGTGGAAAACCATATATAGAGAGAGAGGTCTTGCATTGTATCCAGAATAAGAACAGTAAAAGGGGCATTCTCCATCATAAGTTCCTTTATGTGCTCTTGCGAACTGAAAAAGCTGCACACAGCATTTTAACAAATGTGTATGTTAGATAGTGTAAAACCACTTGTTTTCTTATGTAGTGTTCTTATATAGTGTTCACTGGATAGATATTAGCTAACTCAGATTCAGAAGAGACAAAAAAAAAAAAAAAAAGAAAGAAAAACCAAAAAGATGTGCTTGCTGAATTAGTACGTACTAGTTTGGCTTTGTTGAGGAGACGACGAGCATAGGCATGATCAAAGCCTCTAAACACAACAGAAGCAGCGGCCAGTGCTGCAGCTGTTTCGGCTGCAATTTCTGTTCCAGGGTTGCTCGGGTCAATCTCCAATATGGTTCTCGGCGTGTTCATGTTTTCTGGCCGCACCCAACATTGATGATCTTTTACTGGATCTCCTACCTTTCATCAAAAAAAATTTCACCACACACATAACAAAAATTAGTACTCTGAAAATAGTATATAGCCAGGCATCATATATCTGTGTCTGACCGTTCTATCCTTACAAATGTTCTATCCACATCCGAAATCACATGAATTTGACGTAGGAAAAGCTATGCACCAATAATTAAGAACGCCCAGAAAGACAAACACATTGCCAATGAATGGATTGGCTTTTAAAGGTACTTTCATAATCAAATACAGAAACGACGGTTAAGCCACATATTTGATCAGCGAGATATATACCATGAAAAAATTACAGGAGGAGGCGCTTTTAATTTACCTGCACGAACAAATGGTCACGCCTGGAACTTGCTTTGATGAAGTAGTCAGTGCCCCAGCGGATAGCAGCACGGACATTCCCCATCTCTCCTGCTACTTTCAGCTCTGATTGATAAAAGATGGCTGCCCACGAAAGCGTTGTAACGGTGAAAGCCATAGGGAGGCCATACTTGACGTTGTCTCCTGCATCATAATATCCCCCGACCAAGTCCACCTATTGAATTTTCACACATCATAAGTACCGCACCAGCATTAATATTGGGATCTGAATTCTTTCTTGATATACATTTATAAAGGAGTTAGAGCAAGAGTCGTGGTACATTAGCGAGTTTGCCATCTTGAAGAGCAGAATCACCTCTCCAAGAAGGCCTGTGGTTGGGAGGGAGCTTCCCTGATCTCTGTGCTTCTAAGAAAATAATGGACTTTGTCAGCGCATCCTGATAATCAAATCCCCCTCCATTAACCGAGGCCACGGCAACCCAGAATCCTTCAAACACAGCCAACCATGCCACAAGTGATGAGACCGCCATTGATGCTCTTCTTACACCATATATAGATTCCCATGCATCAAACCCAAACTACCTAATATAAGTTTCCAAACTAAGAAAGGTATATTAATGGTGAAGAGATGGTTGTTGCTTGAGGTAAGTGAGGATGTGAGAGGTGGATGGTTGAGAGGCTCAAAAGAAATGGGTGGATATCAGCTTTGGGTTCGTTTGTGATGGGGGGCGCGAACACGTACAGAAGCCAAGGCAAAAGTTAGTTATTGGCAGTTGGAAGGTTCGGAATACTCCACATTAATTACCCTTTCGTTGTTTGACGACAAAGGTGGAAATGTAGGGTTGGGAAATTGTTTACCGGTGAGTGTAAGGGAAGCCTGAATTTTATTTTTTTTTTCCAAATTTCGTGAAAATAAAGATCTGCAATAATGACATACGACACATGTTTCCTCACTCTCTAGTATATTACTCTCTTCATCTCACCATAATCACCATCATTGATCACATTGGCACGCATATTAAGGAATTCAGGTATTTTCCCTTTCCAGTTCTACCCCTACCCCTGATAGAGGGAGGGCCGGAAAGAAAGTGGAACAAGCCTAAGAAAATGAGTCGGTAGACGTTTAAATGTGTAAAAATAAGTAGAATTAAAAAAAAAAAAAAAAGTGTTTAGCTAACCGCTTAAGATGACAGCATAGGTAAAACTTAAACCCTTTGTGTTTAAGCTTCTAAGTGCAAATTTATTAAGTAATTGGTAGAGGAGATGCAAGAATTCTACGCACTTACGCATAATGTTTATTTTGATATTCATACATCTTTGTCTAGCATATTTTATTAGTACTTTACACCTACTTAGCCTATTAAAAAGCTTTACAATATACAGTTTTAGACATATAAAATAGAACTATAGTGAAAATAACCCTCTCACTTGTATTGAATATGAAAAATTAATTAAAAGTCAGTCGGATTCGTCATAAAGCAAGCCTTCTTTTTCCTTTCACCTTTCTAAAATATGATATTTGCATTTCAAGCTCCCCTCCAGCCAACTCCCTCCAACCAGCTTCTTCCCATTTGTTTCCTTTTCTTCTCCTCCCATTTGTAGAAAATAACTTCAGGTTTGCTGCCACCACTGCATTGAGTGCATGCAAAACCTAATTAATTAAATTATCTGAACATGATTGTATGAATAAGACAGTAATCAAGCCTCTAATTTGCTAATTAGATTGCAAAGCTTAAAATAATATTATCGAAAAATTATGAACAGACATATCCAACAAAAAGGATGATAACAATAGTAGAACTTTTTCCTTCAAGGAACTACGCGGAAAACGACCAAACATAAACATTTGTTGGTAAATTCCTTCATGTTATTAGTGATCGCGTGGAGAAGTTATTGGGTAAGCACCGGAACATCAATGACAACTTTTAATAACAAAGTTGTTTTTGTTTGTTATCGGTGCATCACGTCGTTATCACTTTGGTTTAGCTCTTCTTGATTGCTCCTAACACTTGCTTCGCCCCATCGACCCCACCTTCATTTTTAACAACCAACAAAACAAAAATTCTCGTCAAATCCCAAGTTTTAACACCTGGGTATTTCACAGCAAGCAGAAAGAAAGAAAGAAAATACGGGGGAAAAATGCAGTAGTTGCAAAATGTTTATTGTAAAGAACAACCAAATGCATTAGTGAAATATTGAAACTTATTTTCCAATATTAGAACATAAGTAATACATATATGTAAAGGCATTTCTTCCCCAATTTCAGTTGCTAATATATGGCCTTAAAAGCCAAGAAATAACAAAGTTCTGTTGAAAATTTTGCAAAAGGGAGAAAATCTATTTCTACACCTAGAAGATAAGCATTTTTTTACAACTTTCTTTTTTTTAATTTCGGATTTAAAGTCCACCTATTTTTTTGTGCGAGTTTACTAATGAATTAAAGGCATCGTATAGGCATTTCATGTACTTACCTGTCATCTAGCTGATGAGGAACTTTCCAATAAATCAATCCTACCATACTGACGAAAACGAAAGAGGGTGTGAGAAGAAAAGAAGCAAGAAAGAAGAAGGAAGACAGGTCAAAGACTCAAAGGGAAGCAGATCAGGCGGAGTAGTCTAATAAGATGTCAAAATTATTGTTAAAATAGTAAGTAAATTAGAAGTCTAGACTAATCGTAACAATAATAAGAAGTCCAGGTTAGAAGTCTAAATTCAATGAATAATAAGTAGATTAGAAGTCTATATTAACTATAAAAATAATAAATATGCTAAATTACAAGTCCAGATTAAAAGTCTAGATTAGTTGTAACAATAATAAGAAGTCTAGATTAGAAGTCCAAATTCAATGAATAATAGGTAGATTAGGAGTCAAGATTCAAGGTAACCTCAGAACTAACCACATAGCTCAGAATTCCCGTGAAAACCTCGACTTTTATATAGTTATATATATTGATGATTGATATTGATTGCTTTCTGGAGCTCATCCTTCCAAACAAGGAAATTTAAGCAAAAACATCGCAAGTAATTACGACATTTGAATTTTTGTCTCAAGTCAAACTTGTCTCTTTAGAATTTTTTTTATTTTCTTCTTTCCTGTTAAAAACGTAGCAGTCGAGCAAAGGAGAAAACTGAAAAAAGCTAGAGAGGCCACCAGAATTTTGTGAAATCAACAGCGCCACAAGCATAACTTGGTGCTGCAAAGAATAAATAGGTCAGAATATCGTCAACAAAAGGCTGCTTTTCTATTACATGAATCGCCTGCATATGCTATGAAGATAATTTATTCTTGTGCCTAAAGAAAAAATTACGAATGATAAATGCTACGTTACAAGTAATTTTGTCCTAAGAAGCTATTCAGTGTTATCGCACACTCGATGGTAATCAGACCAATGATTCTAAATGAACCAACCACGGTCCACTTTTACAAATTTTGACGGCGTTATGGCCCCTTCCGATCTCAATGCCACGTAAAAAGCAGTTCATAGTGACCTATAGGTTGAAGGGCTATGAACCAACCTAGCCAGCACCTCCTTATGATACTCGCAACATTTCTGCCGATATCTTCTTTTGTTCGTTCACATACAGGAACATCTCCGATGTACATGTCAAAGAAAGCCCCTGGCAAAATCAAACATGCATTAGCAGTTTACCCTTTTTAAACTGCTTCCGTTCTCTTTTGTTGATATTCTCCCATAAACGTTGATTTATGCGCTACTTCTTTAACATCCACAAGGTATTAAAAGTCTGAAATCTCTAACTGAAAAATTCACTTACTACACAAATCCTTGCTTTGCACTGCTCCAATCTCATTGCCTCCAACTGCACACATATATATCTTAGTATAAACAACTAATATGGGATCAAGAGGAACCCGAATGATTCAATATCAGAAGGTTGCAGCTATTTAACTAAAAAAGGTATAGAGCTAGAAAGTGGTACGGTCAATGGGTGCACGAAATTTACAGAACTTCAATTTTTTTCCTACCAATGACACTAATGACTTACTTTCGGTGATCAGAGTCCATGGACTGTTCTCTGGAAATCGATTGTTGTTCCCTGAAAATGTTCCAAGTGCCATTAGATGGTAGCTAAAGGCACAATTATTTGACAAATGATAGGGTCCAATAAGTATACCGCGCGTATAGGGACATCTTGTGAGAAAAGAGAACGAAATGTCCTTAGGCAGTCATAGTCCGTATCTGGGTTGGTCTAAAGAACAAAGAGCAGTTGTCAGGAGTTGACTACAGTTACTCCAGGATTGAGGAAAGAATATCAAGTAGACAAATTACCTTCACTAATCGGGCTCGAAGGGACTTTTCGAAAGCCCTGGAAAAAACATAAATACAAAAAGACAACATTAGAGACATTAGCAAATATCATCTTGATTATCAGCAAGAGCCAAACCCATGACTTTGTTAGGTTGTCAAAAAGAAATTAGTTTCTGGTTCATGATTGTCAGCCATAAGAATTGAACCCTTGATGCTTGCTTAAGCAGGTTGTCAATAATCTAAGATGAGCAAGAATGAAACTGGCTTGAAACTCAACATGATCTTAGTTCGCTTTTAATTTTAGCTTCTCTCTTAAGGCTCTGGATTCAAGACCTTAATCACATAGAATGTTGGTGACACGCTAAGCATGTCAGCAGGCATGAACATGCTAGGGTAGGGGAAGACTGTCAAAAGAAAGGTGGTGCAGTTAGACTCCGAAGAATTATTAATTTAAGAAGCCAGTCACAAGGGGAAACTAAGTTCCAGATGACAAATTACTTCACCCAGTGAGAGGAAAATGAAGCAAAACATCAAAAGGCCCAACGAGATGAGAACTCGAAAGTTTATCATGTAAGAAATTAATCTCTTTTTCTTTGCACATTTCATAATGACTTGGTGGCAGCTCACAGTTTAAATTTACAGGTACAGTTTCTTATCGACAATGAAAAAATGATTTGTTAGCAATTAAAATACACAATCTACAGAACCAAAAGACATAACTGCATGTTTACAGAACATTGCCTCACCTTCACCGACGAGGAGTATGCAGGGTCTTTATTCTCCAAACCCCAGGAGAAGGGGGGGGGGAGGGGGAGAGTTTCTTTCCTTGTGTTGTTATCAAATTGTGCTAAGGTTTTAATGCGCTTTATATAGGACTTAGGTTGCTTAGAGACCACAGCAAAAAACCTAGTTGGTAAAATCTATGTCCTATTTTACCCCTAGTCCCATCCTCCTCTATTAGTAGGGCAACAATCGACCATAGTGCAATCAGGCTGAGGTATTCTGTAGCAGAATGACATGCCAAAGATCTAGCAGCAAATTATGGGGCATAAGTTCCTCTAATTTCTAGCATCTTTTTGAGTCAAAGAGGATGCAGGTAAAGAGGCTAGAAGTAAGATCTACGACTCTTGCAGGAATATGCTGGTAAGAACATGAGTTCCTTCCCTTGCCCCCTATCCCGTGGAAAGGTGCCTATTTTTGTGATCCCTAAGACCCAGAATATTGCAATACTACACCTATACTCATTCTCCTCCGCGTTCTATAATTGATGAAAGCACTCAGAGATAGGGTGAGATCCATAGTTATTTAAAGAGCAACATACGACAAACACCAAAAGAATAATCATTTTGTCTCAAAACCAACCAAATTAGCTATATATCAGTAAGCATAGCATTTTATAGCGAAAGTTTTCATAACCATCTCTCCAAATTCAGCAATTCTCAAATTATCATTTCGCAACAACTAAAGACAAAGCATAGAAAAATAAAGAAAACATTCAAGTTGCAAGTATGTAACACAAGTAACCATGGTTAACAGAAATATCCCCAAGACGCAACCATAATCCTAAGAAAGGTAGATAGATAGCCGTCCTAAACGGGAATCTCTCATGAGATTCATCAATCATCCAAGAGAGTCAAAGATGCTTATCCTCCTCCCCAAAGTCATCCTCCACTTTATCTAAAAGGTTGACTGGACAGTTGGAAAGGGATGCACCCGAGCTGGGTGCACTTTGTGTCGCAGGTCTTACAGCAGCCCTTGATGTTGCCCTAGAGTTATAAATATGCTCTCCAGCCATGAAGCTTGTTTAATGTTAGTTTATGAATATGGTACTCTTACATTATGGTCAATTTAGTCAACCTTCATAAAAAATATCAATACAAAGATCAGAAATTTTTTTTTACAGGGCTTGAGGCGAATAACAAAAAAAATAACCACTTTAAAGGGTTTTTGGCTTTAGCGACAAAAGGTGGGATTTCGAAGGGGCAGTGCCTATCCCTAAGCAAAGCGTTAAGGGTGATCTTTGCTGGGCTTCGCTCCTAGCTGCGATATACATTAGACGTGCAAGACTCATAAACAGGCAGGATTAACAAGGTAATATCGTACACCTATATAGTAGTAAAAATAAAAAAAGTGTTCAAACATGGCTATTGAGAGTGATGGCATCATTCAATACAACGCAAGCACAAGCTGGAACCAGTACAATTGCGTTCTCAATTAGAACAAAAGATTAAATGTAGTGTAAAAGACCATAGGTAAAAATTATGTTCCAAACAATGTCTGTGAGGATAATTTCAACTTACTCTTTAACGGTATTAATTTTCATCCCATTACAACTAACCACAAGCCTAACGGTCATGCTAATATCCTCCCTGCAGCACCCAGGCAAAAAATTCACAACGAAATCATGAAAATAATATTTTGGTTGTGCAAAATCATGCTTTATCCATGTAGCTACCTTAAAGATCCTTGTAAAAGTTCTGGTGCTTATTCATATCCGTGGCCGGGATGGAAGCATGCTTTGAACCCAATTTCTTGCAGACATCATAAGGGTGAACATCTACAACAGGCAACAATAGTCAAATGCTTTTCAGAGACAAGTGCGCTAAAAGCAGAAGCATCAGTAGATCTAGTAGTACTCACAAAAACCAAATGCATAGACCTTCAGAGATTTTAGCTTAATTATCCGCATTGTTCTGGATCCAGTTCCAACAAGGACCTGAAACACACGAGGAAGTTGCTGACCGTCAGCAGGCCCAAAGTAAATTGTCAATGGCTTCTATAGATGATTCAATTCAAACATAAATAAAAAAGTCACAACAGTATTGAGACTAAACAACATAAAGCAAAGAAACATACCTAATACAAAAACAGTAAAGGGATCTCCTCTTTAGCTTAACAATTGCACCGACACTAGCTTATGACTGCAACATAATTGTTTGCAATTATCTCTTCTAGAAGAAATTGGAGGGAAAAATCAATGTGTATTGGACTAGCTATTTCCCCTGGGCATTTTCCATGACATCTGATCAATAAAGCAAAACCATCAATTTAAGAGTCAACAAGACTTTAATCTAAGTCTTAAGCCGCCTTAATCCTGAGATGAACTAAGAGATCATGGGCAAACAGACCACATCTTCTTTAGACTCTCGAACAAAAATTCTAACTCTAGCAGGCAACACCACCTCCATAAAAACCTGGCGCCAAAAGGAAAGGAAGAAATCAGATTTTCACTTCGATCTGACTAATATCATCTTACGAGATGTCCACTACACAACTCACTAAGCCCTCGTCAACCATATGTTTCTCCGATCAAAAAACAAAAACTCCTAGCAAGCAAGCTGTTCCCACAACTTCTTCCCTTGTTATATTTGTTGGGCTTACCACCAACCCATTAACTAGAACAACTCAGTTTTCCTCATTGGAGCATTTAAGAACTGCGTTGGATATGGCCAAACCTTCTCGAAAAAAATTTGTGATCTCCCTCATCTTTTACAATTTTCTCCTGTGGCAACCCATCCACCTAAGCATTTTCAGCTACACTCATCTTTGTGTACGATCTTTCCTTCCTGCCCAAATTCATACATCATTGACGGCCAGGCCGTCCTATTAAGTCTTTTTCAACTTGAGAGAGATATTACAATAGCACACCACCCCAGGTGTGCACCTTCACTTCACCTAACCATTTGTTATCCACTGCGCAACATCCTCATCGAATCTCCTTGTGCAACATCGACCTATTACACCAAAAATCATCATTTTTAGGTTCCTCTTTGCCCATTTATATTTAACTAGCCCCATACTTCCACCTGGTCTTACTAAATTGCATTCAAAATGCTCCCATCTCCTATTTTAGTCTCATCAGTTACCGCTATTATCCAGAAACAACTTATAAGGCAGGATCTTCCCCGTACTCAAGTAAGCCAATCTGTATAATACAAAAGACAGGGACTTAATGCTGGTCCTTGGTGAGTCCAATTGGAATTGGAAATGCTAGTCATACTATCCGCAGCACCCAAACCAGAGATTGCTACGTCACATGTCCTTAATCATGTCAACAAACTTCATAGGCGCACTTTTCTTCTCTAAAACCCACTTGATAACTTTCATCGGTACCATCCTGCACATTTTGGCAAGCAAAAAAGAATACACAAAGATTGTTGCTTTTCTCTAAATCCCTCAAAGCTGCATATCGTGACTCACAAGCTTGGTGCAGCTTTATATCTATCTTCATAGGCATATAAAAGTATTAAGTGCTTTCCTGCACTCATCAGGTGTTTTAGATATTCCATAAACAAGTCAGCAGTCTAGGCCCACCTCGTCTGACCATCTCCATACCTTTGATAGGTGCAGTGTAAACCAATACGCAGTACGCTTCAGTACATGGTATGGGTACGTGTGCTCAGTACATTGATCTATCGGTAAGTCATACATCAGGGGGTAGGCTTAGTGGTTCACTATTTGGGAACGCAATACACTGGGGATTCCCTATATGGTACGATTTGGTCAAATAAAAAACTAAAGAAAGAATCATTAGGATTTTAAACCCTCAGGCTATGTTTATTGCCACGAAGAAGATGTCTTTTATTTACTTGAGACCAACTCTTGGTCTGCACCAACGAATTAGGTATCACGGGATAGGCGTACTAACTGGTGCAAGGGTCTTTTCAATTTACATCCTTTTCAGAAGTTCCTTTACCTAGGATCTTCAAACTTACAAACAATGTGAAGTTGACACATTCAGTTAACTGAACTGCCTGCATCAGAACTCACACTTCCACCTAGTGTCCCTTTCATGAGACGTGAACATTATAGAAGAGAAAAATGAAAACAAAGGTAGCAATAGCCAAGACCGAGTCAATGTCAACAAAGCTTATGAACTCCAGAGAAGATCCATTGCTTGAAAAATATAGCTACAGACTAGAACAAGAGAAGAGGGTATACGTAATTTGCAAATTGAAACACAGGAACCTACAGCTTTTATACCTCGAACAGAGTCTAACGATGAGCAGAGTCTAACGATGAGAAGACCAAGGGTCGCTTCTCATATAAATTTTTTACACGAAAAATAGTAATGATACTTTAAATGTTGAATCAATGTTGCAAAAGAGAGAGCAACTTTAAAAGTATGTGATTCACAGATTTGAAGTGGGAGAGACGAAGCAAAGATTTTTTGTTCATGTGTTGCAGGATTGTTGACACCTGTAAGTCCGAGGCGATGCCAGGTTATCAAGGCAAAACATGCATGAAGGGGTTCAAGTGAGATGAGGACATTAAGATGGTTTGAGTGCCAAACAGCAGAATGATTGGCGGTGCAAGAAATTAAGTATAATAACTCCTTGCAGAACGAGTTACTCTACAGTGACATAATTGCATCTATTCTAAGCACTGTCATCATACATCTTCAAACCGGTGTTACACGAAGCATCATAGAGTTTCTGAAGAACATAATCCTGCGAAGCAAATGAACTCTACACAGCAATCTACTAGTACATAGATTTAACATTAAACCATCTACTAGTAGATATATTTAACATTAGGCAGCTGATGTTATGAGATGCTGATCAAGGTGCAAGACTAGCATTAATTAGAAACTGATAAAAAATCATAAATACTGACCTCTGACAAAAAATTGGAGCTGGTTTCTCCAGCTAATAAGTTATCTAATATGGTTGGGAATTGGATTCCAGTTTTAGGCTCAACTGCGTGCCTTGTACAGTTTAAACAAGACGTGATATCATCAAATTCCCGTTGCTCAACCGCACAGGGACCATGATCCATGCATCTGCGAGCTAGTATCTGATTGTCCTCCAGTGGAACGGCTAGTACATTTTGAGATCTAGTTGCATATAGAAGGAAAGAGATTCAGAGAGTAATATTGAAGTGAAAATTAAACTGAAGATGGGAGAAAGCCAATGTGTTGCTGCATAATTTTGAAACAAAAAAGAGATCTAGAACGGACGACTTGTCTTTAGAAGGAAGATCTTACATGTTGTCAAGCGGTGGAACCAAAGCGGCAGCTAATGAGAGCACAGGAAGTGACTGAAGCTGCTTGGCCTCTTTGCATAATTGTCTCATAGTAAATCTAGATATCTTGCCAAAAAAAACTGGGATTGAAGATTCTCCTCTTATTCTAAAATTGCAGAAAAACCCTTTCAAACTCTGCCTACTCAAATTAACATGATTTAATTGTGGAGAAGCTTTACAGCTTCTTGGATTAGAAGCATGAGAAGTGCCTGGTAAATTATGGTTGATATTGGAGTTTGATCCACTGGCAAACCACAGAAACAGGCCACCTGCAAACTTAGAAATGCAGTTGAAAGCTTCCTGAAGAGCAGACTTCCAGGGACATACAAGTATCTAGAATGGTAATTGTCGACGAATGAACTTATTTGGGACAGAAAATGATGAGTGGCAAGTGGTTCTATAGGAAAAGGGTTTGATGAACCCCCCTCAAACTCCATAAGGAACACCAAGATATTCAGCAATATGCAAATTAACCTAGGTCAATTATCCCTGTACTGAAGCTTCACCTTCTTAGAAACCCACCTGCAAGAAATGGATCAGGTGAAGAGAATTGAGCCATTTACAGAACAAAAAACATGAAAGCAGATTTCAGTAAAGTACAGATTCAATTAGTACGCAGATCAACAACAGGTACGGTCCAACAAAGAACAAACACAGCACAAGAAAATAAATTATACTTGGCAAGCATGCTAGCAAGAAAAATTCAGAACGACTATGAACACATCGAACTCCAAAACGCACCTACCCAAACCAAACCACAAAGTGTCGCTAAAAAGCGTACAGCATAGCGAAAGGTGTGTCCTAGCTCCTAAAAGTAGATGGAATCGCCACATACCATGAGAACATCCAAACGAGGGCAACATTAACATTACATTGCTAACAAGGCAAAAGAAAAAAAAAATACTGTTAACACATACGAGCCAAGACCACCCCGAAAGTGTGGCGAAGAAGGGCGTAAAGTGTCGTGTCCTGAAAGCATAAGGGCGTTTCAGGATTGCATATCCCAATCTTTTTTTCCGAAGTATAGCAACATTAGTAGCATTGCATTGGTTACCAACTTACCTGGGAAGACGGAAGCAGAGATTAGCTTCTCTAAAATTCAACGGTGGAGACAAAATGTAACCAATCATAGCAAAAACTGAAAAATACAGAAGGTTGCAGCTTATTTATGGATTCAACAAAATTTTAGGGGGGGGGGGGGGGGAAGAAGAAAGCGCACCTGAATCAAATGCAAAGTTTCACTCCAGATACAGTTGCCTCTGCTGAAGGGCGACCACGATTAGGGTTGTTCTTGAAAGAGTGTAAAGAGAGAGAGAGAGAGAGAGAGAGAGAGATGGGAAGAAAGGAAGGAAAATGCTAATTTGGCTTTGGAGTCGTTAAAAGAAAGGGAAGAAAGCTGCTTTTGCGTTTCGTGGGAAAGCAGAGCTGGAGGAGGATCTCCCTACTTTCGTTTCCCACCACAAAAATCTCTCACCTCTTTCTCCTTTCTGATTCCTCCTCCAATAAACCAAAAAAATAACACTAAACAAAACAAAACAAAATTAAATTATTACCGTATATAATTGCCCTTCAATTTTTAGCGCACAATTAGGTGCACCGTGTAGTGACAATTTTCTAGCAGTAAATCTCATGTATGTCTAATAGAACATCATTAATCGCAATCAAAGAAATATCGATTATATTGTCGTTCTTCAGGGTTGCAATCGTAATCTAATTAGTGATGGAAAATAGAGATCTCGTTACGGCTAAAAGTCATGCACCCAGTCTTGGAAGACGGTAACACGTGCATGGCAGGCAAAAGCAGCTAAAGATCTGGATTCCTTAATCTGAGACGGCGTGGCTCTGTCAAAACTGATTTGATGGAAATCTAATAGCATATAGCAAAAGTCATACATAATAGGAGCAGTGGTATCAGGGATCTCTACCAAATTCGAGAGCTGAGTAAGCAAAAAATTAGAGTTAGTGAGAATTTTAATATGTAAAAGATTCTGCTTCTTTGCCCATAAAGAAGATGTAAGCAAGCCTTTTGAGAGTGCATTCAAATCGTCAGATGCTAAAAAAGAAATTGCTGCTGAGCAGCATCGAAGGCCATTTTCCATAAGACAGTAAAGCCCCAAACCCGATTTGAGTGTGGCTTTATTGAAACAGACATCGATAACCATTCTAAGAGGTTTCACAGTCACACAATTGCACTAGTTGATGACGGGACTGATAGCTGAAGATGGAGCAACCACTAGTGGCGCTGTTTTATAGATGGCGGGAGAAGTGGATGATATTTGTCTAACAAGTGCTGCACCAATATTCTGGGTTAAGGTTGCAATATTATTGATGATAAGAATAGGCAGAAAGAGGGTTTGTCTAAAAATCAAATGATTTCTATGAATCCAAATGCACCAAATGGTGGCTATAATCTGAATGGATTTGCGTAATAAAGACCGGTGACATGCTGGGTTGATAATCCAATTTGAAAGCCATTCAGTGAAGGAGATTCCTACGGTTTGACTATGAAGACCTGCCATTCCCCCAAACCAGATGGATCTGACCGCTTGGCAAGAGAAGAATAGATGATCGACTGTTTCCGGATGATTCAGACAGATAGGGCACATGTCAGAGGATGAGATTCGTATTTTATGGAGGTTGTAGTACAAGGGGAGCCTATTCCATAAAAACTGCCATAGAAAGAAGATTAGTTTAGATGGGATTGGTAGCGACCAAACATTCTTCCAAAGTGCAGGATGCGAAACGGATCTCGATGGTTGGACAAGCCTAATACGATTCACAAGACTGTGTTTGTATAACATATTGTACGCTGAAGCAACGGTATAGTCACCATTCTTAGTACACCTCCAGACTAAGGTATCATCAATTTCGTGGGAGGATAGGTGAATGGCTTGAATCTTGGTTGTAATGTCAGCTGGGAAGAGGGCATCTATCAAGGAGGTGTTCCAAATTTTGTTCTGGATGAGGTCTTTCACTAGTGAGGCGGGGTGATGAGTGGAGTTTGTGATGGTAAGGGGAGGGGTTTCTATATTAGGGATCCATTCATCATTCCAAATTAAAATACTTAAACCATTTCTGACCTGCCACCTGAGTCCTGATGTGATGACGTGTCGTCCTGCTAAAATACCTCGCCATCCCCACGAGAAGTTACCTAAAGAGGGGCTATTACTAAAACTTGTTCGGGTACAATATTTTCCTTTAAGAACTTTTGCCAAGAGGCACTCGGGTACCTTGAAAATTCTCCAGCTTGTTTTGGCAAGCAAAGCTTGATTGGATAATCGGATGTCCTTGAAGCCGAGTCCTCCCAACGTTTTGGGTGCACATAAGGCCTTCTAGCTGATCCAATGTATAGAAGAGGTACGGTTCGACCCTGCCCACCAGAACTTACGTAGAAGTGATTTGATGGAATTGCAGATATTTTTGGGGAATAAACAGACCTGTAAGTGATAGTTTAGCAAGGCCGAAAGCACAAAAGAGATGAGGGTAGCGCATCCTGCTTTATTCAGGAGGACACCTTTCCACCCAGCGCATTGCGACTGTATTTTACCCACAAGATTCTGGAAGAACTGATGTCTGCTAGTGACAATATCTAGAGTGCAGCCTAGATATTTGCCAAACAAGTTTGATAATTGTAAACCCAGCGCTTGCGCCAGATTTGTGGCCCTGTTTGCTTCAGTGTTTGGACTCATCGTGAGCGACGACTTAGAAAAATTAATCTTTTGCCCTAATGCTTCACAATAGTGATCCAGCTTTGCCTTAAGGGCAGAGCAGCAGTTGGTTGACATTTTGGTAAAAATAAGAATATCGTCAGCGAAGAAAAGATGATTGATAGGCGGGCTATTTTGACCAGCTTGTATCCCAGGGATTTGTCCTAAAGCTTGTGCATTGTTGAGGGAGGCGGAAAGAACTTCAGCACACAAGACGAACAGATACGGAGACAGGGGGTCTCCTTGCCTAAGGCCACACGATGGGTAAAATCTTCTAGATGGGGATCCATTAATAAGAACCTGGTAAGAGGTAGTGGATACACATTGCATAATAAGGCGGATAAAGTGGCCAGAAAATTTGAATTTCTTAAGGACTTCTTCGAGGAACGACCATTCCACCCGATCAAAAGCCTTGCTCATATCCATCTTGATGGCTCCCAAATAAGATTTACCCTTCTTTGTGTTGCCTGATTTTGTTCGTTAGTTTTTGAGCTATCAGCACATTGCCACTAATATGCCGCCTTGGACATACGCATTTTGGTAGTCAGAGATAAGGGAATTTAAGAGGGGTTTGACTCTATTTGCTATGGTTTTGGTTATAACCTTGTAGATGGTGTTGCATAAAGAGATAGGTCGGAAATCCTCCGGCTTGACAGGATTGACACATTTGGGAATGAGAACTATGAAGGAGATGTTTGCTTCAGGCAGCATAAAACCAGATCTAAGAAAAGAGAGGGCCACTGCAGTGATACGTGTTAACCCTACGGTTATTTAACCTAGGATTATATTTGATTTTGATGATAACTAACATTGATGATTATGTTGTCTAACATGCATTGAGTTGATGAAGCAATATCAACAATCTCACACTCATGCAAATGGAAAAATAGACGAGCAAATCGTTCAAAGACTCTCAACGGAACGCATCAAAGAAGGATTTCGTCGATTGAACTTTACTATGCTTTATTTCCTTCTTTGTAAACTAGACGTAGAGAGATGATCGTTATGATGACTGTATACCTAGAATTTGCCCATAGGTTTCCCTTGCATGCATAAAAGTTTTTCATTCTTTGAAAACTAGGAAACTGCATTTTCTGGAATGCAGTCGACTGCAACTTGGGCAGTGAGGTATTACAGTCGACTGCATTGGGAATACAGTCGACTGCAATACTTCCAGTAGCCTATTACAGTCGACTGCAAGTTGGAAATTTTGAATTTCCAACGGCTACTTTGGGAATACAGTAATGTCGACTGCAATAGCCGTTTGGCGCATTTAATGTTCCACCTAATTCCAAACGGTCATATTCTTTCCCACCTCTATAAATACTCATCTTGGGCATAGTTTTGATTCATCAATTGCATTCAAAGCTCTCTTATCTTTCATATTCTCAAAGATCAAAGCAATTGTTCAAATCTCTCTTGTTTCATTGATTTCTCATCCTTTTCAAGAGAGCATTTATTGTGAGCTTACATTTGAGAGATATACACTTTCATAAGTCATCATACACTCATCTCTCTTGTTCTAGTGCTTAAACTTGTACTCATCTACTTCTTGAGAGTGAAATCTTGTACACATTTCTTCATCGAAAGGTTCTTGTATCAAAGCTTGGGGTTGTCAAGCTTTGGAGCTTTGGGTTTGTCAAAGCTTGTTCTTGATGTGGGCATAGCATCAAGGGATTGTAAGAGGTTCGATCTTGACCCGTAAGGAAGATCATACTAGTGGATTCTAGGGCCTTTCAAGGGACTTCCTTGAAGGGGTGGACGTAGGCTTGTGGGTATATCAAGCCGAACCATTTAATTCTCCTTGTCAAGTATCTCTAAACCCTTCTCTCTTTACATTATCGTCTTACATTTGTGTTGAGATTGGTTGTTTGCTTATTTGAGTTATTGAGATTGAGGTTTGTTACTTGTTAATTTTTAAAGTAGTCTTAAAACCCTATTCACCCCCCCTCTAGGGTTATTTTATTGGTTTCAAGTGGTATCAGAGCCTCGGCTCTTGTTATATTGGGTAACGCCAAGAGAGTTAATCGATCATGGCTTACGTTGGGGGTATGGAGGGTAGTTCTACCACTAGGCCTCCATTTTTTAATGGGACCAATTATAGTGTGTGGAAAGTTAAGATGAAAATCTACTTAGAGTCTCAAGACTACGAGATGTGGGATATTGTTGAGAATGGCCCATACGTTCCAATAAAGGTGGTTGACAAGGTTGAAGAGCCAAAATCCAAATCGGAGTATAGTGATCATGATAAAAAGATGATTTGTATGAATGCTAGAGCGAAAAATTGTCTTGTTTGTGCTTTAGACACTAATGAACTCAATAGAGTCATTATGTGTAATTCCGCTAAGAGTATTTGGGATACTCTTCAAGTTACTCATGAAGGAACTTCTCTCCTTAGAGATTCCAAGATGAACTTATTGTTTAGAGATTATGAGTTATTCCATATGCTTCCAAATGAATCCATTACGGATATGAATACTCGTTTCACTAACATTGTAAACCCTTTGAAGCAATTGGACAAGGAATTCACTATTGGTGATCTTGTAAGAAAAGTGATTAGGTCCTTACCAAGAGCTTGGGTTGCAAAGATCACCGCCATTCAAGAATCGAAGAATCTCAATGTCTTTCCTCTTGATGAATTGATGTGCTCACTTATGACGTACGAAATGCAAATCAAGACCTTTGATCAAGAAGACGTCAAGAAGAAGCCTACATCAATTGCCCTTAAAGCTTCATCTTCAAACCTTGAGTCAAGCAATTATGAAGAAGAATTTGATGAAGAGGATGTTGCAATGATTGCAAAGAACTTTAAGAAGTTCATGAGGTTTAGAAGGAATGGTGTGAGAAGGCAACAAAATGCTAGCAATGAAGAGAAGCTTTGCTACAAATGCCACAAGCCGGGACACATGAAGATGGATTGTCCCATATACAAAAGGGAAAAGAAGGAAAGAAGAGATGTATGAGAAAGAGTTAAAAGGAGACAACTCTCCAAGAAAGAGAACAAAGAGAAGGAAAAAGCAATGAATGCCGAACATACTCCAACTTGGAGTGACTTCGATTCAAGTGATGAAGATGATGAGAAGAACGAACAAGCAAATGTGTGCTTCATGGCAAATGATGAGGTAAGCTCTTCTTCCGGTAGTGATAGTGATAGTGAAAGCTTCGAAGATGCTTATGATAGCCTTTATGAGGAATCTAAGAAAATTTTTAAGAAAAATATTATTTTATCAAAAAAATTTCTTGGGGCTAATAAGCAAATTGAGAAGTTGAGAGTGGAAAATAATGAGTTGCATGCCAAGAATGATTGCATTTCCAACCATTTATATGTAAAACATGTGAATAATGACTTGGTTGAATTGATTGCTAACACTCCTAGCTCAAAACAAATCTCTTGCAAAACTTTGGTTTTAGAAAAACAAAATGAAGATTTAAAACTTGAGATTTGTGATTTAAAAAAATGTCTTCAAAAATTTGTTGATGGTCAAAACAATTTGGATGTCATGCTTGGACGCCAAAGATTTGGCCTAAACAAAGGTGGTCTTGGATTAGATCCCTTGGCCTTACCTCCTAAAATCTTTCAACAACAAGCTAGGTTGAATACTCATTCAAAACAACCAAAGAACTATTGCACACCATTTACACATTGTGGTTTGTGCAACAAGAAAGGGCATACGACTAATTATTGTCCTTGTAGAATTGTTTATGTTAGAGGTAGAAAGAAGATGTGGGTTGTGAAAGGTCAAGATTACAAATGCAAGACTAACACCCAAGGACCCAAGAAAATATGGGTACCAAAAGTCACTACTTGATTTATGTTTATAGGTATGTCTCAAAGCAAAATCTAGTAGCCAGAAGTGAATTCTTGATAGTGGATGCTCAAGACATATGACCGGGCAACATATCTCTTTTCACCTCAATTGATCTTATAGAAGGAGGAAAAGTGACATTTGGTGACAACGCTCAAGGAAAAATCAAAGGTAAAGTTACTATAGGTAAGGAACCACATTCAATTGAGAATGTGTTATATGTTGAAGGTTTGAAGCATAATTTGCTAAGTATTAGTCAATTTAGTGATAAAGGTTTTAGAGTAATCTCTGAGGCTTCTCATTGCACTATACAATCCTTGAAGAATAATGAAAGTATTTTGGTAGGAAATAGAGATGACAATGTTTACTCTATTCAATTGAATGATCTAGCTAACCAAGATGTCAAATGTCTTAGTGCTATTAGTGAGACATCTTGGCTTTGCCATCGAAGACTTGGACACATGTATATGGAGCATTTGAAGGATATTTCAAGCAAAGAACTTGTGAGGGGACTCCCGAAGATCAAGTTTGAGAAAAACAAAGTATGTGATGCTTGTCAAATGGGTAAGCAAAAGAAAGTCTCTCACAAACCGAAGAAAATGGTCTCTACTTCTAGACCCTTGCAATTACTTCATATGGATTTATTTGGACCAATCCCTGCTACTGGTCTTAGTGGTAAATCATATTGTTTTGTTATTGTTGATGACTATTCTCGCTATACTTGGACTTTCTTTTTGGCCACCAAAGATGAATCTCTAAATGTGTTCACTTCATTTGCAAAACGTATTCAAAATCAAAAAGGATATTTGATATCCAACATTCGAAGTGATCATGGTAGAGAATTTGAAAATTCAAAAATAGGAGCCTTGTGTGATGACTTTGGGATATCACATAATTTTTCGGCTCCTAGAACTCCTCAACAAAATGGTGTTGTCGAAAGAAAGAATAGGTCTTTGCAAGAAGCGGTAAGAACAATGCTTAACGAATATGGTTTACCTAAGTACTTTTGGGCGGAGGCGGTCAATTGTGCTTGTTTTGTTCTCAATAGAGTTATCTTGCGAAAAATTTTGTTAAAAACCCCTTATGAGCTTTTTAATGATAAGAAACCTAAGGTGAGCTTTTTTAGAGTCTTTGGTTGCAAATGCTTTATTTTAAATACTAAGGATCACCTTAGCAAATTTGATTCCAAAACATTTGAGGGTATTTTTCTTGGCTACTCTAATAATAGTATGGCTTATAGAGTCTATAATAAAAGTACTTTGGTTGTTGAAGAATCCATTAATGTTACTTTTGATGAGACTAATCCTTTTCTTCGGAGGACTAACTTTGTTAATGTAGATGATGTGGACAATGACATGAGAACTTTGGATATAAGTGAAACAATACAAGACAACCACAAGGAAATTATTCAAGAAGAACAACAATCAAGCTCTCAAGAGAAAGATAAGGAAGCAAGCAATGATGTTTCAAACTCGGACTACTCTCAAGAATTACCAAAAGATTGGACTTACAAAAAGGATCATCCAAGCGATCAAATCTTAGGTAATCTTTCGAGTGGGGTAAGAACTCGACGCTCTCTTCAACAACATGTTAATTTAGCGTTTCTTTCCCAAATTGAACCGAAGAACTTCTCCGAAGCTCTACATCATGAATCTTGGATGCTTGCTATGCAAGAAGAGCTAGTTCAATTTGAAAGAAATCAAGTTTGGACCCTTGTGCCTAAACCTCAAAACTATAGGATTATAGGCACAAAATGGGTTTTTAGAAACAAACTTAATGAATCCGGAATCGTGGTTAGAAACAAGACTAGATTAGTGGCCCAAGGTTATAACCAAGAGGAAGGAATTGATTTTGATGAAACTTATGCACCGGTAGCTAGACTTGAATCTATTAGAATGCTTTTAGCTTTTGCTTGCTATAGAGATTTTAAACTCTTTCAAATGGATGTTAAGAGTGCTTTTCTAAATGGTTTTATTTCGGAGGAGGTTTATGTGGCTCAACCTCCCGGCTTTGAGCATGAAAAATTTCCAAACCATGTTTTCAAGCTTAGCAAAGCTCTTTATGGTTTAAAACAAGCTCCTAGAGCTTGGTATGAAAGGCTAAGTAGTTTTCTTTTAGAAAATGGTTTTTCAAGAGGAAAACTTGACACCACTCTTTTTATCAAATCTAAGGGCAAGGACTTATTGTTGGTGCAAATTTATGTTGATGATATTATATTTGGTGCTACTAATGGATCCTTGTGCGAAGAGTTTGCTTCTTGTATGAGTAAGGAATTTGAAATGAGCATGATGGGAGAACTCACCTTCTTCCTTGGATTGCAAATCAAACAAAGCAAGGATGGAATCTTTATCAACTAAGCCAAATACACCAAAGAGCTACTCAAGAGATTCGACATGGAAGCATCAAATGCTTTTGACACTCCAATGAGCTCTTCATTAAAGCTTGATAAAGATGAAAAGGGTAAGGATGTTGATATTAAACGCTATCGAGGTATGATCGGATCACTCCTTTACCTTACCGCAAGTAGACCCGATATAATGTTTAGTGTTTGTTTATGTGCTAGATTTCAAGCTTGTCCTAAGGAATCTCATTTAGTTGCCGTAAAGAGAATCCTTAGATATCTTAAGGGCACTCATGATTTAGGGTTATGGTTTCCTAGAAACACGTCATTTTTTGACCTAATTGGTTACTCCGACGCCGATTTTGCCGGTTATAAAATCGAGCGAAAAAGTACTAGTGGAGGTTGCCAATTCCTAGGTCACTCTCTTGTTTCTTGGAGTTCCAAAAAGCAAAACTCGGTTGCACTCTCTACCACCGAAGCCGAATATATGGCAGTTGGTGCTTGTTGTGCACAAATTCTTTGGATGAAACAAACCCTTTTGGATTTTGGACTCAAGTATGATCATATACCTAACTTATGCGATAACACCAGTGCCATTGATTTGAGCAAAAATCCCATCCAACATTCACGCACTAAGCACATAGAAATCAAACACCATTTTATCCGTGATCATGTGCAAAAGGGTGATATTGTTCTAGATTTCGTGGACACAAATCACCAACTAGCGGATAACTTCACTAAACCGTTAGATGCAAAGAGGTTTACCGCTCTTAGAAGAGAACTTGACATGTCTTCACCTATGTGACTAGGTTATTTTTGTATAAATGTGCTAGTTGCTCTTTACATGCTTGAGCATTATCTCATATGCTTATAGCATGCTTTGGTTAATTTTTTCTTTCCAAACATCGTTGGTTTTATTGATATTTATTTATCTTAAAAAAAATGTCTTACACACTTTTATTGCTATATACATATGTATAATCATTTTTCAAGACTGATTGATTTTGTGCATTGAAGTCGACTGCATTGGTCAATACAGTCGACTGCATTGGTCAATATAGTCGACTGCATTGGGGAATGCAGTCGACTGCATTACGGGGGAAGGGCATAAATCGTGCCCAGATTTCCTTTTCTGCAGAAATCTTCTCTCTTTACTCTTTCTCTCTTCGAAAAGAAGCTCTCATCTCTCCTAGGACTCAATTCTCCTCCGTTTGGCTTGAAATTGATACGTAAATCCTCCCAAATCTCATTCTACTTCTTGATTTACATACTTTCTCTAATCCATTTCACCTACATTGTTCATAATCGGTTGAAATTCGAATTGCTTTCTATAGAATATTTCTTCAGATCTACTTCAATTAAGCATGCTACTATATGATTTAATGCTTGATTCATATTTAGGGATGCTTATTACATGATCCTACATAGTTTAATTACTTGTATTCATGCAAAATTCGAATTTCCCCAATTTTCATAAACTAGGGTTCTTCATTTGTCAAAATTTCTTCAAATTATTTATGCAATTACATATTTCATCACTTGATTCATGCTTAGTTATGTCTATTGCTCGATTGTACGTGGTTAATTTCATTCAATTTGTCCAAAATTAATTTTTCCCCAAAATTGCATAAATTAGGGTTTATCTTCCAAAAAAAAATTCACTTTATTTGCATATTCATTTATCTTACATTTATTATTTCTCTGTTTAGACTATTTCAAGTATGGCAAGAGAGAAACGTGCACGTGCCAGTTCATCTCGCTCACGAGCTGCACCCGAGCCCGAGCCTATCGCGGTAGAGTTTGATCAAAATCGATATAGGAACCGCGAGGCTGCCGATCGCTTTTCTGCACAACTCTCTTCACCTTTGACTCCAGGTTTGCGACTGGATACTCCATTCCTTTTCAACATAGGTGTACTTAGATGCCTTCAGGATTGTCATCTAGATCGCCTCACCGATAGGAACACTATTCTATATTATCCTGATGCAATCCGCTTATTTTATGCGAATTTGACTTGGAACATTTCCTCTGAGTCATGTACCCTCTCATCCTATGTTTTTGGACGCCGCATTTCATTCTCACAATCACGTCTAGCCACTCTTCTAGACCTCCCCGATAGTGGTTTCTCTTTTTCGTTAGAAATGATCCATGTCGCTGGTCAGTCACATTGGTTTGACCGACCTTTTACTATTGAGGAACAGCTTCGACACACACTTCATTGTCAACAGGTTCGGGTTGCGAGCAAACCCAGCCTACGTGACGTACCTCCTCTCTCTCGTATGTTCCATCATATCATCGCTCATAACGTCATTCCTAGAACCGGCTGTCTTTCACTCGTCTCTTACTTAGACATTCAGATCTTGACCTTCTTTCGCTCAGGCACACCACTTAACCTCTCTCGTCTCATCATGTTAAACATGATTAGGAGCGCCTCACATCCTGCCTTAGCTATACCTTATGGCCTCCTACTCACTCACATTCTTGCTACCTTTGACATACCTCTTCTGAGTGAGTATATTGAGGTTACTAGGCACATCGTACTAGACTGCTCTACCCTTCGTAGGAAGGGCCTTTTAGATGATCGTAACCGTTTCTTACCTGAGCCTGACTTGGAAAATGTCATTGTCGATGATGATGATGATGATGATGATGGTGATGATGGTGCTGATGGTGATGATGATGTTGCTGATGCTGATGATGATGCTGGGGGAGATGCCGGTGATGGGTTTGATCGTGATCCACCTCCGTTGATCATTCCGAGTACACATGAGGCGGGCACTTCTTCCGGTCCTTCTACTTCTGGATATGAAGCGATCCTCACACGCTTAGATATGATTCAACAGCATATGCATGCCGGTTTCAGTCGGATGGATCTTGCCCACAGCCAGCTTAGTCGACGCCTTTCTCGCATGGAGGATCATTGTGGGATTCAGTGTCCCGAGGAGGACATCTTTCATCCCCCTCCTCCACCATCGGGTCCTTAGGCATTAGGACATGCTTTATGTTTTTTTTATGCTTATCAAACTCAATTATGTATCTCAAAAACTTATCATGGATGTTACTCTTAGTATTGCATTAGCACTCTTAATTCACGCTTATCTTGTTGCCTCTGGTTTAAAATTTATGTGCTATTTTCTTACATGTGCTTGGTACACCTTTTGATGGTTATTCAAGTATTTATTTTTTTCTTGTTTAAATGCCCTTGTTGGCTATATTGATTATCCATGGATGGATACATAAGTTGATCACTTTCTCACACACCCTTTATCTTTTTCAATGATGTCAAAAGGGGGAGAAAATATTGTTGATTCATGTGGATTTGATATGAGCATATATTAGTGGATTTGATATGTGCATATATTACTTGAGTTAGGGGGAGCCCTATATTGCTTAAGATAGGGGGAGCCTTTTATGATTTCTTCTCATGACCCCTTATGGTTTATAATTAAGATTGTCATGCTTCTTTGCGTTCATTATCTTATATATCTCATATTATTTGAATCAAAGTTTGTCATCATCAAAAAGGGGGAGATTGTTAACCCTACGGTTATTTAACCTAGGATTATATTTGATTTTGATGATAACTAACATTGATGATTATGCTGTCTAACATGCATTGAGTTGATGAAGCAATATGAACAATCTCACACTCATGCAAATGGAAAAATAGACGAGCAAATCGTTCAAAGACTCTCAACAGAACGCATCAAAGAAGGATTTCGTCGATTGAACTTTACTATGCTTTATTTCCTTCTTTGTAAACTAGACGTAGAGAGATGATCGTTACGATGACTGTGTACCTAAAATTTGCCCATAGGTTTCCCTTGCATGCATAAAAGTTTTTCATTCTTTGAAAACTAGGAAATTGCATTTTCTGGAATACAATCGACTGCATTGGATTGCAGTCGACTGCAACTTGGGCAGTGAGGTATTACAGTCGACTGCATTGGGAATACAGTCGACTGCAATACATCCAGTAGCCTATTACAATCGACTGCATTTGATTACAGTCAACTGCAAGTTGGAAATTTTGAATTTCCAACGGCTACTTTGGGAATACAGTAATGTCAACTGCAATAGCCGTTTGGCGCATTTAATGCTCCACCTAATTCCAAACGGTCATATTCTTTCCCACCTCTATAAATACTCATCTTGGGCATAGTTTTGATTCATCAATTGCATTCAAAGCTCTCTTATCTTTCATATTCTCAAAGATCAAAGCAATTGTTCAAATCTCTCTTGTTTCATTGATTTCTCATCCTTTTCAAGAGAGCATTTATTGTGAGCTTACATTTGAGAGATATACACTTTCATAAGTCATCATACACTCATCTCTCTTGTTCTAGTGCTTAAACTTGTACTCATCTACTTCTTGAGAGTGAAATCTTGTACACGTTTCTTCATTGAAAGGTTCTTGTATTAAAGCTTGGGGTTGTCAAGCTTTGGAACTTTGGGTTTGTCAAAGCTTGTTCTTGATGTGGGCATAGCATCAAGGGATTATAAGAGGTTCGATCTTGACCCGTAAGGAAGATCATACTAGTGGATTCTAGGGCCTTTCAAGGGACTTCCTTGAAGGGGTGGACGTAGGCTTGTGGGTATATCAAGCCGAACCATCTAATTCTCCTTGTTAAGTATCTCTAAACACTTCTCTCTTTATATTATCGTCTTACATTTGTGTTGAGATTGGTTGTTTGCTTATTTGAGTTATTGAGATTGAGGTTTGTTGTTTGTTAATTTTTAAAGTAGTCTTAAAACCCTATTCACCCCCCCCCCCTCTAGGGTTATTTTATTGGTTTCAATAGGTCTCACCATAAGGTGCCAGCATTTTTGGTATACAATAGCAGGGATACCATCTGGTCCTGGAGCTTTCAGGCCTTTTATTTGAAATAAGGCGGTCTTGATTTCAGAGGCAGAGAAGGGCGGGCTAAAGTAGAGATTTGGGAAAGGTCAAGCTGTCTGGAGATTTCATTGGTACATGAAGAAGAATCCTGGATGAGAAGGCTTGGGTACTGTAAATCTTGGCAAAATGCTTCAGGAAGCAATCAGTTATAGTCGAATGGGAGGTATGGCTTCCACCTTCAGAGTCACGGATACTGATGATTCTATTTCTGTTTCTACGAACCATAGTCGAGGCATGAAAAAACTTAGTATTTCTGTCTCCCAACCTCAACCAATTAATCCGAGACTTATGTGCCCAATATATCTCTTCATATTCCAAAAGCCAGTCCAACTTCATTCTTTCTGATTTTTCCAATACTTGGGCATTCGGATTGGGCACTAGAGTTTGAAAGTGTGATAATCGTTGGATAGATTCCTTAATCTGAGAGTCTAGGCCTCTAAATTTGTGCTTGTTCCAACCCTTTAAAGCTTTAAGCATTTCTTTTCCCAAAGAAACCACTTTAAACAGTGGGGAGCCGCCAATTCTTAGTTGCCAGGAATTTCTGATCACCTCCATTCCTTGGTGATGTTTGAGCCACATTGCTTCAAAGAGAAAAGGACGCGGGTAGAAGGCATTAACAGGTGAACTGTCGAGGAGAATAGGGGCGTGATCTGACGACTGAATACCTAAATTCTTGACAAAAGCTTGAGTAAAGGTTGACAGCCACTTTGAGTTAGCGCAACATCTGTCAAGTCGTTCATATGTGCGAGAGTGGCCATCATGGTTATTGGTCCAAGTAAAAGCTGGGCCGATCCACTTAACGTCAATTAGCCCAAGATGTTGCATAAAGTTGTTGAGGTGATTATGTCCGGGAATAGACAGGAAATTGGGCCCGGTTTTGTCAGCCGTGCACAGAACTTGGTTAAAATCTCCAATAAGCGCAAGGGGAAGCTGAATACTAGTGAGGATAGATAAGAGATGAGTCCAAGTATGTTGCCGTTTGGTAAGATTAGGATGCCCATAGATGAAGCCGGTAACCCAAGGAAGGTTATTGTTTGAAATAAATTCCACGAGGATGAGATTTTTGTCAGAATATAGGACCTTACCGAAACATCATCCGTCTATCCTACCCAAAGACCACCTTTGGAACCAAGCACTCCACCGGATTCCAACCCTGCGACTGACGAGAAACCTAATTTGGCAAATTTTGAACTGACGAAAGAGACGGGTTTTTTTGTCTCGTGAAGAAAAATACATGAATGCTTGTGCTCACGGGCCATTTTGATCAATGCGCGAACTGTGCATGCTTGGCCAAGCCCGCGACAGTTCCAGCTGAGAACTTTCATTGAGGGTGAAGGGGTTGCGAAGGGGCAACACCCGAAACCCTAGAAGCGCGACTATTGAAGGATGAAAAGTGAAAAGACCAGAAAGGATTATCACGTTCAGCAAGTGACCGTTTCTTTCCCTTAAGAGAAGTCACTACTGAACCTATGATTTCTAAAATAAGCCGAATATTAGGAGGGTGGAAAGGGCTATGAGAAGCAAGTTGATCTGTGCGTCTACATTTGACAACCGAGATAAAGGGCGAAGAAATACCATAAGTGGTGAACTCACGTTGACATGGAGATATCAAGAGAGAAGTTGAAGGAGGATCCCATTGCCAAGAATGGCACGGCTTTTTTTGTGAAGTAGGAAGATAGAGACTACATGTCACGACCCGAATCCACGGGCAGGCCCGCGAGGTAGGCACGTGACCGGCCGCAGACCCAATGGACTCCAACCAAGGGCTCTGCCAGGCCTTATTTAAACCTGTCAACAAATTTTAATATCATGCATTAACTAATACCATAATATGACTTCTAAAAAGGTCCTTATAGATCTCTCCAAAATTATCTCAATTAAATTCCTCCATAATGACTAATATAATTTATTTAAAGGAAATCTCCTGGAGTTACACTACAAACAATTCTAAAATAAACCAGTAATATCATAATTTCTCATGGAACTTAATTCAGCCTCCTAACGAGCATCTCCCGCGGCTTCATTCTCATTTCCCTCACAATACTCATGTTCATCTAGTTGATCGCCTGAAAATATTTATAAAACGGGGTGAGCTTGGGGCTCAGTAAGTACACATACCATATCCCTAAAATAGATTTTGGGATTCATAAAAACATGCCAAGGTTTTCTTCAAATTTAAACTGATAAATATTTTCACAAGAGATATTATACATATACCTACTTTATGAAAGCAATTCATCCAAGATTCACAGTAACGATGCATGACATCAAGAAGGCTCATAACAACTATCACAGTTCATCATAACGTAGGTATGTTGTGGTCAGTGTACATTCCCCCTTGATTAGGGCCCACAATCCCTACTCCACCCGGGATAAATATAATTCGGTCAGGATATGCGCCCCCCAACTAGGGCCCACAATCCCTCCTTCGTCCGGGATACATATTGTTGTGGACGCAAGGGCGCACCACGAGCAACAGTACTGTGCGTCAACGTATCGTCCCGTTGACCAGGACCCAACAATCCAACTTTTCCCCGTGAATATGGGGCGCAACAACCAAGCCAGGGTACCGTCTCATTCAACATATATAAGCCAACTTTAAAACACTATTCAAAGAAAACATTCCATGGCATTTTGATGTATTTTCTCATCAAACAATTTACACAAAAGCAATAGCGTGCAAAAGGCTTTAAACTTTTAATTGAACAATTCATTTGTACATATACGTAGACGGAAAATAGGGTATATGGAGGAATATGGCAGGAGTACTTACCTTGCTCAGTAATTGGTTCTTGAGCTTGATCAACAGTCGATCCTATCTCTTGACTACCGAAACCTAAATAACAAACCACAAGGACGTCATTAATTATCGCTCGAACACGCCTAAGTATTAAGTTTCTCTTAAGCGAGTGAAGTTTACCAAACCGCCCCTCGACTTTTGTAGTATTACCTATTCGCCCCCAATGCCCAACATACCATTACCCACCTAGATATAACTTAAAAGAGTCTTTTTAAGTCACTGATGGGTTTTTCGGGCACTAACGGTCGTTCCGAAAAGTTATCGCTCGGAATCCTAACCTGCTCATTCAATTGAGCGTCAATGCTCAACCCTCCAATATATAACGAACGGCACCGGAATGCCACGACATTTCAGACACTCAAGCGTCACCATCATTTTAGATTACTATAAAATTCTAGGCAAAATTTTTTTTTAATTTTGTTTACTATGTTAAATAATTCAAAAATCTTTCTTAAAAATAAAATTGTTTGAGACACTTCCCATGCCCAGAAAAATCCAAGAAAATTCCTCGTCAAAGGTTTCCCAAAAAGAAGTGAAATTTCAGTTTTGCACTTTGTCTAAAACTGTTTAGAAGAGGTCTTTAAAATAGTTTAAATAAATTACTGCAATAGTAAAGCGTTACGCGATACACGATCGAGCGCTACGCTGTTAATAACGTTAAAAATAGCAAATGACTTTTAAAATTTTTGAAACTACCTTCTGTTAGCTATATAAGATTATTGTAGAAGTTTCAAAATTTAATAACTTAATTTACTATTCTAAAATACATTGAAATCTCTTTCACGAATAAAATTAGTTATCACGCTTCCGGAGCTCTGAAAAATCTAAACTTTTTATTGTGTGTAGATCTTGCAAAATTAATATAAGTTACTCTTTTGAGTTTTGCCCAAATAAATTCCTAAATATTTTAAAATTTTGAAAACAAACTACTGGAATAGGATACCTTTTTAGCGACACTTTTGAGTTCAATTTCAAACTAAAGTTTTTCCCTCTTTTTGCCAGTATCTTCTTCTTCCTCAAAACCCACTTTCCGAACCCACTTCATCAGTTTACACACTCACACATACATTACCCACTCACATATATTCATACCATTTGTGTGTATACATACATATATATATATATATATATATATATATATATATATATATATATATGTATGTATACACACACACACACATCACTCACACAAACAAACAAACTTCTTCTCCCAAAATTCACAACCCATTACACATTTCTCTCTTCCATCACGGCAGTAGCTTGCCTTGCCTTCAATTTGCTTCTTACACTACACTCTTCACACTAGTTTACACACAGGTACCCATTTACAAATCCAATGTCACATTCCATACCTACTACACACTACACCATTTTGTAACTCTCTAATATACACATACACATACACATACTCATATGCATATAACCAATTTCTCTAACTCCCACAGCTAGACCCATCATGTCTCCTTCATTCAGTAAATTCATGTTTCCCTTTAAACTACTGCCCTTGCTTCATTTTTCTTTCCAGACCATAATCTTCTCAGCCTAAGTCACAGCAAAGCAGCCACTGTCTCACGGCAGTGGCTTGTTATTGTCCAATCTACACCCATTTAAACACCATATAAACATACTCATGGCACAGCACCATGGTTGCCCACCATGGCAGCCACCTTCCCCTTCATTTTTTTTTTCCACTTTTACATCCACTAAACACCATATAAACACAGCCACAACACAGCATCATGGCTGTCCATTACGGTAAGCCTTCCTCTTCTATGCCGTTACCCGCAAATCAAACCTCTTCACAGCGCTTGTACGGTTGCCCCATGGCAGCCCTTTCCCCCTCCCCTTTTCCACCTTTTTACCCTCCTAAGCACCTCACAATTACACCCACAACACTCCCACATATGTAATATACCTTTTCATTCAGTCACATTCCAAACCCATTAAACCTGTTCCACGACAGGTTTCCTCTTCTCTGCCCCTCTTTTTTTTTTGTCATCCCTTAAAGTCACACACAAACACCCATATGAACCCAGTAATTCGATCCCCACGGCAGCCCCTACATGGCTATCCTCTCTCTCATTCTCATAGATCTAAACCCATAATCATGAAAAACACAAGAAGGAGAACTAGAGCTTACCAGAAAGTTCGCTGGAAAAACCTTCGTCACAACCGTGCTCGATCTCTCTCTCCCAACCGTGCGCAGAATTTTGAAGGAAAAGGGGTTTGGACGGCGGCTCTAGTCAGCTGTTATGTATATATATATATATATATAACCCTAAAAAGATAATTACCAAAAATCCCCTCAAATTTTCGTTAGCTATTCAACGTTAACCCAAAACCTTTTATAATTAGGAAAAGATCCAAACTAATTATGTACGATAGATTGCTCTCAAGTGTACGATAGATCCGATCAAGAATGGATGTCCAGAGATTCCACCCCCTTGCATGATTGGAGACGTGGCAGGTGAAGGGCTCAGAAGTTGTTGACATGTCGTCATGGAAATTACCGACTCCTCATTTTTTAGAGAAAAGATGTCAGATATAGGCTGTGTTACCAGTGCGTGGATCTCTTCTTTCGGCCCGATTGCTACAGGTGAACATTCCGGTGAGAAAAAGACATCAACATCCTCTGATTCATCTGGCGGCGGTATGTCACTGTTTTGGCTGCCAATTACGCTAATTTCCTCATGATTCTGTATCTTCACCGAAATCGTTGATAATTTCATGTTCATCTTCCCAAATATTGTCGTCATTCCAACCCGCTTCGTCGAAGTTTGCTTCTATTTGTTCCAGATTGGCCATTAATTCAGCCATGTTTAGTGCATGATTTTCAATGGCATTAAGTTGTGGATCATCCTCGGAAAGATTTCTTCATCCATGTGTTCTGCATAATGATTGTTCGGGTTGATGACTACATTAGCTTCTTGGTTCAGAACTTGATTGTAAGCTGCTTCATACTCCATGGCTTGTTGATGTGCATTCCCTTCTTGATTTTCTTCAAAAAGTGGTTCTGGGGACATGTTTTCTCCGGCGTTCTCACCCGTGACAGAAACTGGAGAGTTGGGTGCCGTTGTATAGATATCATCGTCACTTGTCGACGGGGTTGGGTTGGGCGAGAAGGAGTCATAAGTTTGATTGAGATGTATACCGAGATGATCTCGGTATATAGCGATACGCGAGGTGCGATTCCCGTCCGAATTTGGTAGAGCTCTCATGGATCGTGCGAATAACGGATAGCCTTCCGCAAAGAAAGTAGGATATAGATTTGCTCCAGGAAGATGGGAGGTTCGCCGAGTGAGGGAGTCGATAACATCAGCGATGGATGAACGACAATTGGTATTCTCATGTCCTATTTTCCCACACCTGTAACATGCTGTGAAGACGCCCTCGTACGAGCATTGGAGCAGCTGTACACCCATATCATCTAGGAGATGGAGGAAGACAGCCGGGAGCAAAGGTTCATCAACGTAGATCCGGATCTTGATGCGAAAGTAGTCTGTGAATGTGGTACGTCGCTCCGACCAGTCGATCGCGAGCAAGATGCCTGCAGCATGGCCAATTTTCTCCGCAAGATAGTAGTGATAGCAATCATTTGGTACATTATGGACTTGCATCCACAAGTCAGCAGTTGGGAATTTAACAGTTTTGTAAATCACACGAGGATACCAAGGTTTTAAGAGAAGAAGTGCCCCAAAGAAATTCCAGGGCCCATGCGTGAGGACAATGTAAGCATCCGTGGCATAGTCAAATTCAAAGAGAAAGACGTTGGGAACTTTGGTGACACGGACGGGGCCATCTAGTGCCCAGCATTCATTCACGCGGGACTGAATCTTGCTTTGGGAGAAGAATCTAGTGTCCTGGAATTTCCCCAGAAGCACGTGGTCTTTGCCTTCGCGAGCAATCCTGACTAAGCCTTCATTGAGAGGTAACAGGCATGATCTGAGATCTATAGGTTGCTCCTCCCTAATATTTCCTTCAGGGTGAAACATGTTGGACAGAGATGGGGTAGTGAAGTTCCTTGTGCAGAAGCTGTTGATTGGTGAAGGACAGAGGTTGAGCTACAAAGGTTGGTGGAAGAGTCAACTTGAAATTTAGTGTAGAGGACAAAGGTCGGAGGTCAGATTTGGTTATTGGCCATCAAGATTGCTGAGGTGCAAGAGGTGGTTAAGGCCAAGACACATTAATGACACAGGAACAGGTTAGGGAGAGTGGAAGGGAGAAAGATTGGGAAAAGAAAGGTTTTGTTTTTTGGGATGATGGGTCAGTCGGTGGGCTAAGCTTAAGAATCATGGGGATGAAAGCTATGAGAAAGGTGGTTACAGAAGTGGGTTGGCCGGAATGGAACAGTCACAGATACTCAAGGGGAAGGAGGAGAACAGAGCTAAAGAGAAAAAACGAGCTTGCTGTCTCTTGATCTCCATCTTCTTAGAAATGTTGCCTTGAGAAATTAACTTTGACGAAAAGAAAATACACTTTTGCTGCTAAGTCTTTTACTTTTAAGAGTTAGTACTATATTTGAAAAGTATCTTTAATTAAGGACAAAAAAATCTCTAATTCCACATCAACAATGTCAAATATTGTGCCAGTGTAATATGCACATATCAATGTGTGAAAATGGACATTTCTACTGTAGACTATGTTAACATATACTCCGTAAAAGATAGAATTGAAAATGCAACGTCAAAAAAGGTAAGACAAGTCTGAATTAAGCACGAGATGAGTGAGTGAGCAGTTTGCACAAAAATATTTTTAGTGACAATTGGTAACTATACTTTCTAACGACAATTCGTGACTGTACTTTTTATCTTCATTAAAATAAAAATCAGCAAAAGTACTTATCAAACTATTTATTATTGATATATAAAAGAATTATAAATATCTTCTTATCAGCAAGAAGAATTTCAAAATGTATTTTCGTGTGAAAACTGTTTTAGAGAGGTGCATCCACACAAAAAAAATGGCACAGGAGGTGTTTGAACGTGGAAGGAACCTTCGAGACATGCAAGGCACGCAAAGGGGTTGGCGACTTGTGGAACTTTACCTCCTTATTTGATTAGACTTTATTTATGGTCAGAATTGGTGGGACACCCGAACGTGCCACCCCCATACCGACATACGGATACGTACATAAACAGAGTTTGTACGTAGACACTCCATCTTTCGGACATACGAAAGGCACGTTAGATGTGATGATATATATATCTGCCAAAGAGAGTTCGGTGCAACAGTGAGTGAGTGAGTGAGTGAGTGAGTGGTCCTTGATCCATTCTCGAAGTGAAAAGCACATAGGAAGTCTCTCCATTTCTCACCCTTTTTCACGTGACCACAAAAAATCCCGCCTGGGTTTATTCAAGCAACGCATGTTTGACCGATTGATCACGGGTCAAGATAAATGACAAGATAAACTCTCGCTTTTTTGTTGATGGAATAAAATACAATCTTTAAAAACTGTGGAAGGAATTCAAGTTGATGGAGTGCAAGCTGTAGATTAAGTTGCAATACATCATCTTGCTAAATTCCTTGGAGATCCAGTACCAGGCTTGCTGCATACTGAGGCCAGGCTTAGTCAAGTTCTTAACAATCACCTAAATCCCATTGAACAAGATATGCTATGTGCAATAGTAACTGAGAAGGAGGTAAATGATAGTGTTCTCTCTTAAGCCTAATAAAGCCCTGTACCTGATGGACATACAGCTGAGTTTTTTCAAAATACTGGGAGATTGTGGGCAAGGATGTGACTACAGCTGTTAGGACTAAAGGTAAGGGCGTAAAACTGTTTAACAACATTGTCCTAATCTTGATCCCTAAAATTCCATACCCAACACAATGAAGGATCTCATACTTGTAGCCTGTTGCAATGCGCTTAATAAGTGCATCGCTAGGATACTATGTGCACGTATCAAAGGTGTGCTACCAAGTCTCATTAGCACTAGACAGTCTGCTTTTGTTGCCAATAGACATTTAGCAGATAATATCCTCCTCATGCAAGAATTGGCCAAGAATCACAAAAAATGGAGGACTACCTAAGTATGTGATGAACCTGGACATACAAGAAGCATATGATTCAGTTTGTTGGGACTTTTTGAAGAACGTAATGGAGGTTCTCCATTTCTCTAAAAAAAATTAATGATTTGGGTTATGCAATGTGTCACTGCTGCAAAATTTTCAATTAACCTTAATGGTTCTATGGAAGGTACTTTGCAAGTGCTAAAGGCTTGAGGCAAGTGGATTCCCCTTACCTCTTCTTGCTGGTCATGGAAGTTTTCTCGGGACTGCTTGATGAGTATACTGCATGTGATGATTTTAGTTTCCACCCAAAATGCAAGGTTTAACAGATAAATAAATCACCTATACTTTGCTTATTCTAGTATCTACTGATCAAGTCTATTGCAAGGATTAAACAAGCCATTAATGAATTTAGTAAACTCTCTGGACCTCATCCTAATCTTCAAAGAAGTTCTATCTTTACGGCAGGTGTTACTGAGGATATTACATCACAGAATGTCCAAATCATTGATATTCCTCATGAGCAGTTTTCTGTAACCTATCTGGGGGCATCCCTTATTCTACTAAGCTCACCATCAAAGATTGTTAGATCGTTATTGAGATACAGTGTTGGACAACGAAGTAGTAACCTTATGCAGCCAGAATCCAATTGGCAACATCTGTCCTGCTTAACATGCAAGTGTACTGGTGCTCCAATTTCATTTTGCCTAAAAAGACACTAAATCAGTTTGAGGCTAATAAGATCAGAGCTTTCATAGACATGGTAAAGACATCACATGCACAATGGCCAAAATTGCTTGGGAAAACCTACGCCTTCCAAAAAGGAGGGGGATTAGATCTCAAAAAGTTGAAAGAATGGAATAAGGCAGCACGCCTAAAACATATTTAGGATATTGCCCATAAAAAGGATTTCTCGTGGGTTAAACAGTGTCACATGTATATAATCAAAAACCAACATCTATATGGTCCTTTAAGGACCCTACTACTTTGTCTTCTACTTGGCGTAAAATCATGAAGCGGAGAGTCGGAGTTCCATAATTTAGGAATTACAGAATTAGAGATGGAAAGACAGTGTGGCCATCGTTGGATCATTGGATGCCTGGTGGTGCTCTAATAGACAAATATCGGAGCATAATCATCTATGACTCTAGAGTAATTGTCAAAAGTAAGGTTGCTGTTGTCGTTAAAGACGGTCAATGGCTAATGCCTAAAGAGAACTTAGAGCTTGGCATGCAGAGATGGCTGCAATGGCATCTCCACAGTGGGATAATGAAGGCAAAGTAGTCTGGTAATTGCAAAAGAGTCGCTTTTTCTGAATTAACTCTGCTTGGCAGGCTCTAAGGATTGTTAAAAGCACTGTTCCTTGGGGGAAATTTCTTTGGTTCCCAGGCAATAACCCTAAATGCACTATTATTCTTTGGATGCTTAGGCAAGGGGAGTTAAGAACCAAGGCTAGATTAAAAGAGCGGAATTGTATTGGGGATGATTGATGTTCCCTGTGTCGTGTGCACGAAGAAGATGAAGATCATCTTTCCTACCCTAAATCTATCAGGGCAGCTCTTCTGAAAATTCATATTAGGAGAACTTTGCAATCTTGGCGACAGTTCTGGTGCTATGTTACTAAAAAGTTTCAAAAAGAACAAAAAAAAGAGGGGGGGGGGGGGGGGGGGGGGTTTCAAGCAAGATTTGGTAAAGCTTATTGTGGCTGTCACAGTATATACAATCAAGGAATGCAAGAATGTTTTAGCAGGAGGAGGATAATGAGGAGAGGAGGGTAGTAAATAAATAGAAGACAGGGAAGACGTTGCAGTTAACAAAGTTCCTGCTCACGGCATTAACAAACAGTCATGCAAAGAGATTGAGGGATTTGGGAAGGAATTTGGTGGCAAGCATGAAAAGAATTTATACTGTTTCCTTCACTGAGGGAAGGAACAGCTCATAGCTGTATGTTTGTTGAGCTTCGGACACCAGAAAAAGAAAAAGAAAGTCAAAGAGTTGGATGAACAATTTTCCTTTCGTGGTTGCTCAGTCAAAATTAGGGTAAATACGCCACTAATCTTCCACCTAAAAAGCACCCACCGACAAATGTGGCCATGGGTGAGAGAGTCGGTTTCACGGGTCGGTGGAATCATCCAGCTCCAGCATAAACAAAACCGGTATCTTCTTTTCTTCTATGGTCGTCATTCGTCGCCATCGCCGCCTTCTTCAAGTCAGCCTTTTTGTGTAAATGGAAACTGCAATTTTCTCCTTCGTTTTCAACATAATTTTCCTGATTTATGTTGAATGACACCCTAAATTGGGTAGCATTCTCCAACTGTATTCGATCGTGGGTTTGATGGTTGGTTCAGAGGTTTTATGTTTTTGTCTGAGAAAAATTCAAAAACCCTAATTCCTATTGAAGGAATCTCTGATACACTTCAAACGAAACACAAATTTTGATTTCACCTGGTCTGGTGGGAAGCCGTAAGGGTAGGCGGTAGTGGTGGTTATTATTTTTGTTTAGCCGGAAGGTATGTATCATGTGGTGTGGTGCCACACAATGCAGGTGGTTGTGGAGATCATGCGCTCCGTGGGTCGGGTGGGCCATGAGTGACATTCTCAAATTCTTCTGATTGTGCAGCCGGATCAATGTCAAACCTAATTACTCGCCAACCTAAATAGCAGAGACCCATGCCAAAAGGGCCTTTGAGCAACGACCAGTTGCCCCAAGGAACAAACCACCACCAAAAAAGGCCCCGAAAACCAAAACAAATTCAACCAACACTACCACAACCAGCCACCAAGAAGAAAACTCTAGACAACCATACTTAACCACACCATAACGGGTGGAGCTCGTAAGAGAAGGGGGAGGTGTAAACCACCTAGAAGGGAAAATATGGAAAGGGTGGGAGGAGCCCCACATCATGTAGGTGGTGGTTATTAGTACCCGTAGCAGAGTTAAGGCAGCATATAGGCGCTTCCGCAACTGATAGACGTGCTTGTGAAAAATGAGTGCACTGTGAATGAATACAGTAAAGTTCATTGCATCCTTGAACACTTGGGGGATAATTGTCATGATTAGGCCAAAAGGAAAAAAAAAGGAGGTAATAACTTTCTTATACAGAGGGCTAATAAACATGCACCCAAAACTTTTACCGAGTGGAATATGGTATACTAGATTCATCAATTGATGAGTCTCCCGACCTCACTGTCAAAAAAATTTGACACTGCTTTTCTTCGGAATTCAGACTATCCACATTTCTTGTACAAACCACACTGTTGTCACAACAAGCCTGCTTCGAAGAGGTTTCTCCTTCTCAAAGTCTCGTCTACCAATTTGAAGGTCTTCTTTACAAGCTTCTGATCAAGGGCAGTGGTTCTATAGATCTTGAACACTCGGTCCACTCGATCAGGGGCAGTGCTCTGGAAGTACAACTCCTCAAATTTCTTCTTCACAAATCTGAATGCAGAATTATTAGAACATGGAATGTCCAGTTTGTATACAAAGCAAACAATCAGAATACTGCCAACTCAAGATCTAGATGTCAAAGTTCTAAGGTCCCATTTTATAAATAGAAAAATGAAGTTTGTAAGCGCTTAGGGTAGCAATGGAGTGAAAGAAAGAAAAAGGAATTACTGCATGCATTTGGTTAGCATGAATAAATTTGGGAAGAGAACAATACATTGCCCATATCGTAACATGATTTTCTTACTTTCACTACATTCTTGAAATTATTACGATGGTCATATTTAAGAAAAGATTAATAAAAACAACATGTAAACACTAAATAATAAGGATCAATAAATTCAGCTCATTCATGTACAATAAGCTTCGAGTGTACAAGTTCTAGGCATGCCTGCATTGAGGGAAGTATCTTCGGAATCCATTACGAAAACAGCCACTTTCCTAGAATCTTATACCTCGTTTTATTGCAAGAAAGAGCACAGACGACTATGGGAAAATAAAACACTTGCAGGAAAAGAAAAAAATTTGGTCATTTCTCGTTCAATTTCCATTTCCTTCACTCACTACCCAATCTAACAGAGCCTAGATAAAAAAAAAATTGTATTTTTAGTAATCTTTTTGCACTCCAAAGGAACTGCACCAGGAACATAATGTGCTTACTCATATGCATGCTCAATCTCTTGTTTTCCACTTGAAAGTTGCTGGTAATCTGTGAACCACTCACATACATTCAGTGGGACCTACATAGAACAAAGCAGCAAATATCATAATATCCCTAAATTTAGCATACTAATTTTCTTGTGAATTATAGCTTCGGTTTCAGTTTCTCTTACTCGTAGAACCTTCTTCTCAAAAACGTCAAATTTGTTAAGAAACAGCATGAAGGATGTTTTCTGCATAAAAGAAACAAAAAAGCTAGTGAGTCAATAAGTTCTCTTGAAAAGAGCAAGAAACACAAGACTTGGACTGTTAATCTGAGCTGCAAAAAGAAAGTGTAATGGACATGAGTTGCAAAAAGAAACATCTACGCAATCAAGAAAACAAGTGCTCTAGTGCAGTGGCATAGTTTAAACCTCGAAGCATGGTTGCTTTAGGACCCATTCAAAGAGTTCCTTGGTCTCCATCATTCGGTTCTTGTTTTCATCCTCAAATAGTGTCTGATCGTACCTGGAGCAACAATGATAGATGAATCACCATCTTGCAGGTTATAATGTCAAGGGCAAAATTTGGCACCTCAAGTCGGTACACAACCAGATTTCTCCATCTCATCCTCATATCCGTCAAAATATAGTTGCGAATAAGAACTATTGACACAGGAATTAAGATAAGTTTATGTGTAATCAAGTAACCTAATTATGTGCATTCTGTCAGCCAGGATAATGAAATATTGGTAAATGAAGGCAAAGACAATCTTACTCGCTAATAGCAGCACAAAAGATCACAGCTGTAACACCTTCAAATAGATGAATCCACTTCCTTCTCTCGTTTCTCTGGCCACCAACATCAAAAAGTCGATATACTTCGCCACTTTTCTTATTCCCCCCAACTGGACTGTAAACATAATCAGCAGTAAGTTCTTAATCGAACTCACTCAAGAGTATCAAGCATTTTATAACGAGGGCCACTGATTACATAGGTGCAGCATGACAATGCTGAAAATGGTCCGCAAAAAGACGAATAAAAAGAAAGAATTAAGCGGATTTTGTTTGCCACCCACTTTTGATCATCAAATTATTCAGCCTTCCCAGTCGTCTCACACTGGTAAAGATACAAGTAGTGATCACGTGCATTAAGCATGAAAGATGTACCGAAAGGAGTTTGCCCCAAGTTGAAGCAACACACAAACACTCTGCAGGTCATAGTATATAATTGTATTAACAGATATCCTGTGTAAAGCTTAATGGTAAAAACAGCACTGAGCAATTTTGTCTCGCCCGTGCTCTATGAGAAGTAACCAAAACGTCTCGCTAGTTGCTAGAACAGAAGCAAACGACAATTGGATCGGAGCCGATGAAGCTTGTACTAGAGAGTAAAGATGTCAAAAGAAGAAGATAACTTGTACAGCTGAACTCAAATCAAAACTGATTTCATGTACAGAACTTAGTTGCACAAAGCGGGGGCGGGGGCGGGGGCGGGGAAGCGTAAGCACCAAGAAGAATCTGAGGTTGGGAGCGGCTTGAATAAATAAACGCGTAAAGAGTATTATCATTTGTTTAGCATAGTTTACATAGATAGTAACATCAGACAAGGAGACTTTAAGGACTTGAAGGAAGAGAGAAACAAGGAATTGAGTTGAAAAGAGCTTGATTTTCATGTATTCTATCACTTGTTCCATGCATCTCTATCCAGCTAGTGGGATCGAGTTCCCATCTTAGCTTGGGACGAGATCCCATGGAGCTCCTAACTTGGGATCGCAAAAGCGAGTTTCCGAGAGAGAATCGTCACCATATTAGGAGTTTCCTACAACTAAGAATCCTATCCTTACAACCTTACACTTCAAAAACAGTTGCAACCTTAGTTTCCCTTCCATCAAGTAATATCAGTCCAAAACTTATTCAAATTGCAAGTTTAGACATGAAAATAAAGCAACTAACCAGCAAGGCACTACATAAAATTTCTAATCAAGAAAATGGTAAAGATAAATCATATTTACCTGAACTGGATTTCTACTACACCAGTTGTCCGAACTCTAGCATAGAGAACATCCTCCTGCAGACCAAAAAACAGTAAGAAACTTGAGAAGCCTTGTAGCTTAACACATACA
The DNA here is from genome assembly GCA_033070095.1 of Escallonia herrerae. Taxonomy (NCBI): domain Eukaryota; kingdom Viridiplantae; phylum Streptophyta; class Magnoliopsida; order Escalloniales; family Escalloniaceae; genus Escallonia; species Escallonia herrerae. The sequence goes on from JAVXUP010000456.1 coordinate 181,132, forward strand.
GATTGCATTGAAGGCACTCCCTCTCCCTCCCTCAAAACACACACACACATATACACACACGTGTATATGTGTGTGTATTAAGATGCAGGAGGAACTACACAAGCCTCCACCACAGAATATCGAGACAGATGACCACGGTTAGTTGGTTACTAACAGTGCGCTTAGGTACAAGGTGCAGCTGCCCACAAAATTAGCGCCTTGTTTTCACCCAAGGAGAACCCCTTTGAGAAGCCACATGCCTCCCATGCCAAGGCGCAAGGCTCTGCTGAGGCGCCTTTATAAAAGTTAAGTGCAGGCTATACTCGGCAAATAGTTTCTTGACTTCTATTTTGAGTGTTGGCGAATTATGATGCCCGGAAAGCAAAAAACATGCAACCAAAAAGCATTTCCTGAAGAGGGACCCTCTATAAATTGGAAGAAGGTGATGAAAGAGAGAGGAACCCTACCTCCCTCCCTCCCTCCAGACCCCTTCCATAGGCCGAAGCTGCCAACAGAAGAAAGCAGCTGCTTCCTCCCTCCCCCTCTCCCTCCAGATACTATTCCAGTCATTCTATATGTGTTCATCAGTAGTTACTACTCATATAATCAAGTACTCTTTTTTGTCCAGTAAGTTTGCTGATTAAGTAATTGACTGAGCAAATTATTTATTTTCTTCTTTGTGAATAATAAACTATGTTACATGGACTCTTCAAAATGAATGAAGTACCTGTGTCAGACACTCGACACTTGGACATGGGAATGGGATATAAGTCCAACACATCCTATAGGATATGCGACTAGGAACACTATGTTATAGTGTTTCTTTTAGTTCGTTATTGCTTTGAAATGATCTTGGTTTTAAATTAAAACGATATGCATATCATAAAACACTATGTAACTAAGGAATAACTAAGACACAAGAATAAGTATTTTGCCACATCCCCGTGTTTTGGGTTTTGAAAAATAGACGAACCCGACACTTGGACAAGTATCCTACTCGGACACTCGTACGGGGTCCATGTAACATTTTTTTATAAGCAACAGTGGGCATATCAGAATTGGGACACAGAGTTGCTGAAGTTTACTACAAATACTTTCTTATCTAAGTGTAATGCTAAACAAGCTACAGAAATGTTGTAATTCGTCGAAATAGTGTTCTTTCTCATAAAATAGGGGTTTCTTAATAGTTATACAATTTCGGCCTGGCTACAATAACAAGCGCCTCCGCTTTACACTTCATACATAATCTCCAGGAGACCCCCACCCCCCACCCCGGGCCCCCCTCCCCAGTCCAAGTTACATAACCTTTTGGCCTTTTTTATGCAGGTGACACCAACATTGAGTTGACATCAGGAAATACTCGACATTCAAGCAGCTGCACGGTGGTGGGGTATGCATAATAATTAAAATGTTCTCTAACCCCCAAGCTTGAGAAAATGCTGTTTTTCAAGCTGAAAATCAAAAGCTGTTTTCTACCCTGCTGACTAAACAGTTAGGGTTCCTCTTCGCCGTGCTTTGTTTCAATACTATGCCTCTAGTCAGAGGAAAGCATTGTTCCAGCTAACCGTGGGAAAGACTAAAAAATGTCATGGAGGACTTGCAGCAAGATATATAAGAGGAAGGGGAGGATGACGATAGAGTGGCATCGCCAGTTCAGAGTGCACTGTGTTGCAATGGCAAGTGACATGGGAAGCTTATCTGTAATGACTGCCTCAGTTCTCATTGCTATCCACAAATCTGGGACATGTACTTGGAATAACTTTAACTTGTGCATCAATATGCCAAGGTAATATATAAACTGGCTTGGTACACAACGTGTGTCACACCCTGGGAATTGGTCGTTTTTGTCTCTTTCTCAAGCCAGTGGGTCTTTAACTAGGCTTTAGTCATTACAAGATGGTGAAAGGTGAACCTGTTGCTTCATTGAATCCTTCCTGATGAAAAGCTTTTTTCCCCTGACCAAGATATTGGATACTCTGGTCCTAATCAGAACTTGAGTTTTTCAACTGTTTCTTTGGACTTGGAACAGATGCTATTCAACTTAACACTGCTCCGGACGCAAGCTATATAGTTTTTGAGAAATAGTGGTGAGACCCGGTCATTCCATATAGGATTTTCCATTCTGCACCAGCAGCAGGCACTAGATTTTACCACATTCTTTTCATCACCATTATAACTTTAAAAGGTTTAACACAATAAGGAACTAGTCTTATCTGGCCTGACATCACTACATCAATTATTTGCTTCACGTTGTTCATCATCACGAATCAAAAAGACAAAGATCGTAACTTAATTACCTTTGTTGGAACATAATTCACATCAGACAGTCTATGCAAATTCTCTACGAAATACGGGGCACAGTCCGGAACTTGGAGTTCATTACCACGAGAGTATGTTTCCTGCATATGGCATGACTCTATTCAAACGTTTGCAATAATCCATTTGGAGTTAAACATCAACAATCAGAGTAAATATATTTCAGAGAAAATTTCAAGTAGACGAAAACAATCAGAAATGAATTATGTCAAGTGCTCACTTTATGACTGCATAGCAAAGTAGTATACCGAGCAGAAATTACCTGTATGGCAGCATCTTTCCAGAGAATTTCAATCTCCTGTGCAAGCTCTTTAGTAAGGCGAGGATGATCCAACCGCCCTCCAATTTCTGATAGTTTCTCTCCAATTTCCTGATGCATAGATATGTTTATTACATCCTAATAAAAAATCCACTTCCACATTCAATGAGGCAAGCAAGATGGCATAATAATTACCAAATTTATAACCCATCCACTAACTTGTTTTAGGTAATAATCTCACAGAACAATTAGGTCGAATTTTAGTTCCTACAGAAAAGGAAAAATGGAAAAGCATAGGGTGAACTCCAACCTTATTTTCAATGGACAAAACATACTTCGAGGACTCTGTTTCGTTTTGAGCCAATTCCTTTGCCCCGTCGTGCAATATCTGTTAAAGTTCAAACACCATCAAAGAGATAATACCACTATTTCATCTCAATGAGTGTGCATAGGGTAAAACTAATATCAACTGAATGTACATCTATTTTGTATTAAGAATCTGCCAACAAATACTCCTACTATTTTACAAAAAGGGAAATCACCAACACACCCTTTCAAGTATTGCATACTTTTATTGTCTGATACACATTTGCATGGATGACAGAAATATAGCTCTTTAGCTCTGCTTCGTCAAAGCCAGTTTGAAACAGAAGTTTAATCTGCAGGTGTGAAGTAAAGCATTAGGCCAGGATGCAAGCTGAAAACTAACTAATGCTTGAAGTCTTGAACAGGTTTTTGATATCTTGCCTGCTTAAAAATAGTGGACTTCCCCGACTCTCCCGCACCTAGGCAAAAAAGAGTTACCACGTCAATATACAGCAAGGTGACAATCAAGGGAGGAATGCTCCCTTTGCAACCTTGGAGAGAAGGTGGAGAAAGTGACAAAGGTACAGCAATCAGAAAAGGAAACACGATATACAATTGCTTAAAGTATTACCTTAAAAAAGGGTTACAAGGATATACATATTTCCTCTACAATTGTCCATAACTTAAGTCAGCGAAGTTACATTAACTACCTTTCAGTAAATCAACACGGTTTTTACACGACACACATCATGGTTCATTTTCGTGGTAGGAAAAAAAGATTCTTTTTCCTAATGATTACAACACAACCACAGCTAGTTGCTAGGATTTTCCAAGGGGGCAAATAATACAGCAGTTCACTAAGTAACCTCTACACAACTGATGTAGAAAATGAGCCTCTAAGAGAATATCCTTGATACGAACTGGTGAGGCAGGCCTGAGTGCCTAGGAAAGAGAAAATATCACAATAATAGGATCATTTCCTGAAGGAAAAAGTAGGACACCATATTGGCTTTTAGTTCTCTTCTTACCATTCTTAGTAGGATGACAACGATTTGAAGAAAGCATAAACTTGCATGGCATTTAAATAAAAACTTGATCGGTAGATAAACTAAAAAAATTAAGTTCACAAGTGTAAACAAGACTGGTCATTTTTTGCAAGTAAAGAGCATGCTAATTCCTCCCAGAGCTGCCAAGTCGCGAGATGTATGTCGAACCTCAGTTAGTGTATATTTTATCATATTGCATATAGCAAGTTACAGATAAGTTACTCTGAATTATAGTGTATAAGATAGTATAATATTTGGAATCATCTTGCATAGTCTAACACCTCTAGCACATTGTCTAAATCTAAAGCAAATTGCTTCCAGTTGTATTAACTGCAGATGATACAAATCTTAGAGATGGAGGACCCAAAATACGAAAAGATGGCAACTACCGTTACATATCGTGTGTCATAAGATAATATTGTGTATCTAGAGCTGTAGCGCAAGATACAAGCAATACCATGTCAAGTTAGATATGCATGCAATCCCTTTCTGTCTGTATTGTATGACAAGGTAACGACAACTATGATGGCACCCATCAAAACAGTAAAAAAGATTCACCTATCTGTAGAGAACGTAAATTATCAAACTGTACACACTTAATCTCTCCTTGAACCCTGAACTCTCCATTATCTGAACCTAAAACTCTGCCTACCCGCTGCGTTCTGGTCATACTTCATCCTGAACCTACAACAGTCACAATCAATCTGAACCTCATAGTATATCTTTTCCAAACTACAAATGGGTCATCAACCTATAATTCCCTAAACTGCTTCCGCTGGGTCATTTACCAGGTCTTAAGTTGTCTCACTTCGAGACTTCAAATAAATAGGTCATCCACCTATCTCAAATCCAAAATATTGAAGGGGCTTATTTTGTCTACCTATCACAATTCCAAATTATTAAAGGGGTTTATTTTGTCTCCCAACCTCACACAGGTCGACACGTGGCCTACTCTATATCAAAAAATAATCAAATTAAGATAAGATGGTCATATACCACTCTTAAGCGAATGACAGGGAATGCAATCTACACAATTCCTTCAAACACGTTCAAAGTTGCTTTCTTCCAGTTGAGCGAGTTGTGCCTTGTAGCCCAGTATATGAAACCAAAACAACCAATACTTTCAGAGAATAATCTCCCTAAGTTTTGCGAAAATAGAGCTGAAGTATGAGTCATGCCCTTGTGCTATCCGAACTTACAGAAAACAATATATTACCCCATAATTGATTACACTTCCTACAAGTACTAAAAATTAACAGAAACCATAGATGGGTTCTAAGTACCAAGTAAGAGAAGTTTCTGAATATGTTTGTCTGCCTTTGTTTCTTGCTCAATCCGTCTTTCGATATCTGCACTCTGGAAATTAGTAGATCAAAAAGTGAATTGAAGGAAATATGCGGCAATTAACAAGGAGAAAAGAAATACAGGAATTCTGACATATTTGCTATAACTGGTTTTGTGAGCTGCAGCTTGATATATCACAACACGAAACGCAGTAAGCGTAGGTTTTTACCTGGGCATTTTCTTCACTATCAGCGTGATTATTGTGTTGGTGTCTGCTGCAGAGTAAACCCATACTTTGTGTCACCCTATTGAGCATGAAGTGTTAACCCAGTCAAGCAACAGTTGCATTAGCTCCAGCTCCTGATCAATAAAAAAGAAACACCCAGACCCAATAACGCCTTCGTTAGCAGAATGGCTCAAAAACAACCTTACTCACATTGAATTCATTTAAAAGAGAGGAAGAAAAAGCCCAGTGTCAAGTTCCCCATTTCAACGATCGTGGTCTAGTTCATACATAGTACATTACTCTCACTCCCTAGTACCGTCATGAAGCATTTTTGACATATGAAGCAAACCTGGGCATTGAGTGGATTGATTTGGAGTTGAGTGGGACGGTGACGTTTCTGGATAAGGGGATGGAAAGTTCCCAAAGTAGATCGGAGGCACGCCAAAAGGGAAATGGAAGGGTCTGGATAAACCGGCAGTATTCTCAGGGGGTGCGTGCGGCAGTTGGGTCTTTACTTGGGAGAGGTTTTTGTGTGGGGCACTTGGTGCGGGGGCATGGGGAGCTATGGTCGTAATGAGTGGCGATGGTGGTGGAGATGGGTCTGTAGGTAGGGATGATGGTGGGGAGGTGGTGGTCGGCGGTGCTGGCAGAAAATGGATCTATCACCTTTACTTGGGGTTGGTAAAATTGGGAAAACAAGTCAAATCTGAGCTGGTTCAGTCAAAAGTCCAATTTCAACAGTAGTCAATAGTCAATAGAGAAACTTGGAGGATTTGATACGTTCACCTAGAGATGTTCAAATTAGGGTGAATCACCCGAATTTGAACTCTCTCTCTCTCTCTCAAAAGTCATTTAAGTGGGAGAACTAATGAGCATGTTCATTTACCGTTTTATTTTTGTTTTTATATCTACTTTTAAAGGATTTTTGTCTTAAATAATTCTTTTTTTAAACTTAATTACACACATACCCCATTTCAACCTTATTTATCTATCTAATCCTTTTTTAAAAATCGAGGTTCAAAACAGATATTTCAAGAGAAGAAAATGTGGTTTTAAACCACGTTTTCAAGTAAATATTACTATGAAATCTTTGTTAAAAATCAAGATTTCTTTCAATTTTGTTTAAATTAGACAAACATATTGAAAATATGATTTGGAACCACATTTTCTTTAGTTGAAATCTCTATTTGAAACCAAGATTTTCAAAATGAGTTAGATAGTAAATAAGCTTGAAAATGGAGTAGATAAGTAATTAAGTATTAAAAAAAGATTATTTATGACAAAAACTCACTTTTTCAGTATCCAGTTAAGAAATATGATTTATATATTTTTAGTATTTTGGCTAGCTTTTTTTCTAGTTTTTTTTTTTAGAGTTTTGTGTAGTTATACCATTATTATTTTTGGCCACTTATTTGGGTCAAGTCAGTCGTATACTTTTATCATTTTTAATAATATTTTGATCCTTTTGTCTCCATCTTGTTCTGATTATTCACAAGAACATATTACATGCTACCCTAACTTTTCCTTCTAAAGTGTCACGGCTAGGTCACGTATCAGGATTGTTTGTGAAGCTTTTTTTTTTTTTTCTCTTTTTGAGAAAGGAAGTATGGGTGAGGATGTGTGTTAATGGTGTTGCGGCACTAAGAATAAGAAAGGTGAATAGTGGCTTGGTGTAGACCTTTAAGAAATGGTCTTAAAAGGTCTCACCGTTTGAGTGAGATTATTCAAAAACAAATAGAAAATGATAGAGTACAAAACAAATTAAAAAAAAAAGAATTTTTTTCGTAATCATTTTAAAATTGAGTTTTTTTTCTTTTCGTTACAAGGAAATTAATGAACTAAAGGCAACTAAACGCGAGGGTAGTAAACCCATCTCGGTCGGAACCATTGTTGGCGAGCATGTTGGCACACTAACTGCCTTCTCTCGGGACTGTTGGAATTGGGTTTTAAACCTATTGTGGAGAAGTAACTTTTGACTCAATTTTGTAATGGGTTCCAAACCACTATTTTGGTTAGGAACAAAATGATTCATGTTCATCTATTGGAATAGATGATCATGATATATTCACATGTTTAAAACAAATTGAAGGTGAATGTGAAAATTGAACGTAAGATGTTGGTTATTGTCACTACGAGCAAAAGGCGACAATCCTCGATCAAGTAATGGAGCGGGTGGAAATGATTTCCTTGTATGTGTGATAGCATTTGTTTGACGGTTAGAGAATCAGTATCTAAGGTCATGCCACGGTGATCTCTATTCTTGATAATTTGAAGACATTGGAGAATGATACTCCCAAAACCGCACTTGAGGTTTTCTTTGGCACTTCCATCAATGTTGAATTTGATTTTGCCTGCACATGCAAAACACCATTTAATGAGTTTGGGTACTTTTTGAGGGGGCGGATTCTAGGCTTGTATAATTAGAGTTGTCAAACGGCCCGGGCGGCCCGTGGGCTGGCCCGGCCCGGCCCGGTGGCCCGGGCTGGCCCGGCCCCGTCCATGAACAGTAGCGGCCCAGCACAAGCGGGCTTGGGGCCTGGGCCTGGACCAGGCCTTCAGATTCTGCGAAAAAGCCCGGCCCGGCCCTGCCCGGAAACGGCCCGGTTCTGGCCCGGCCCGAAGTCGGCCCGGTTTGGCCCGGTCTGCGGCCCGGGTCTGACCCGGTTTTGGCCCCACCACTTGTTTGAATTTTTTGCTTTTCTCCCCCTTTCTTCCACCCTTTTTCCAAAATTCCACTTTTACCCCCCCCCCAACAGCATTGTTATGTGTTAAGATTTTATTAATAAAGCTCACCAAGAAGAGTATGAAAATGTTTAACATATAATAAAAAATATAATGGCTAACAAATAAATATGTATATACATACATACATATATATGTATATTACTTATAATGAAATAAAAGGATAAAGATTAGGTTCGTTAAATTGTTAATATTGTCTAGAGATGAAATTTAAAATTGAATAACAAGAAGAAAAAAAAAGGGCCCGGGCCCGGCCCAAGCCCGGCCCTAGATATTGGGCTTAGGGCCAGGGCCTGGACTAGGCCTAGGTTTGCCTTCGGCAGGCCCGGCCCGGCCCGGCCCCGGCCCGGCCCGGCCCCACAGCAGGCCCGATGGGCTTGGGCTGGGCCGGCCCAAGCCCGGCCCTTTGACAACTCTATGTATAATGTGAGATAAATTTTTAGCGAAATCCAGAGTTCTCTCCGGACAACCCAGGGGTCAAAGGTTAAGCCCTCAATTGCTTCCTTGTTTCTCTGTTTCCAAATTTTCCGAAGGGAGGCAATGACTATGTGTTTTCACTGTATAACCATCAAAGACTTGCTATGGTAATGGGTCAAATTATCCCTTAATCAAGTTAAAATGTTGTGATTACAAATTTGAGAGAACACCTACTAAAAGATAAGTTTTTGCCTTAAAATTGGGCTTTCGGGCATTTCCAAAGGATTTTTTTGTGGTTTTTGGACCACTCTTGCATCTTCGCACAGGGGACTAGTGGCGGTAATCCTGATAAATCGTAATTTGTTAAATATAAGTCTTTTGTCGGCAATAGCCTAAATGAATGAGTTGACGTTTTGGGGGGATTTTGAGTTTCCAGATCCACTTAAAGTACCCATCAGTAGAGTCGTTGGTGTCATTGTTAATGATGATGCTATAGACGCTAGATGTGGGTAAGGTGCCGGTCTACTCTTTACCCAATCCTTTCTTTGGTGGATTTTTTTCATCATCTCCATTAGATTGTGACGGGTGATTTGGATAATAGCCTGGAATTTCCACCTGCCAGAAGGGTTAATAACCTGGTCAACAATGAGACTAGGCACATTATTGGTAGTTAGATCAATATATGGGGGCTTTCCCCACCCACCAATCCTTCTAAGTTTCAAATGTTTTTTGTCATATTGAAGTCGCCATTATTTGACACAATTTTTTTTTCTAATTTTTTTTCAGTTTTGGAAATTGAAAAAAAAAAAGTTGTGTTTGGTAACAATTTTTTTTTTCTTCAGTTTAAAAACTCAGTTTTTAAATCAAGGCTGTTTTTAAAAATTCCAAAAACTGATTTTTTTTTTCATTGTTGATTTTTTTTTTTTTTGAGACTACCACCCTCCCACCGTCGGTGACTGTCGGCCATCGGCAGCCACCGCTGGCCGCCACCGCCACGCCCAACCACAGCCACCGTAAACCACCACAAAAAAAACTGGGTTATCAAACATCCAAAAAAATAAAAATAAAAAAACAGGGTTATCAAACACTCACTTGTTGTTGTAAAAAAAATTTAAACTACTCTTTAATTAAATTTCTTTTTTGAAATTGAAAACCAAAAAAAAAAAATGTCAAAACGGAGCCTTATAGTTCCCAGGGTCTTGAAAGCAATGGTGGCTCGAATGCTCTTCCAACTGTGGACCCACCTTTTTTGATAGGCCAATAACTGGGTTTGTTGGATTTGGAATGCTTGGCCTCGAGGACTTTGACCCACAGAAGGTTCTCATTGAATATAAGTTTCCAACTCAGATTTGACATGAGAGCACCGCTCTTCAGCCCAATCGCCCTTTATCTTTGGGTTGGTACACTTTGGATGTCTCATAATCCCTATAAGAATTGCCTGTTTAATTTGTCAAGAGTGTCGGGTCACCTTCTTGGGTAATAATTGGGTTTGCATAATATGGTTCGGGATAAAAGTAATGACACATCAAATAAGGGTGGATTGACCAGCAAGTGAGCATATTTGGTCTTCTAGGTTGCTTTGAACTCTTTTAATGATGTTATATATCTTATAGGCTATTAGAAACCTTCTATGGACCATAAGGATACCAAGATAAAAACCGACATCAGAAGTTAAGCAGGGAATGCTAGTTCTGCGACTAAGAGCCACGACTCTATCACGAGGCACACCACATGGGATAGTTAAAGCTGGTTAACCTTTTGCCCCAGCATATGACAGAATTTATTCAATAAGTGCATGAAAGTATCGCAATTGGTATCACTCTCCTTGCATAAATGCAATAGATCATCTGTTTAAAATAAGTGAGAAATAATGGGTTCCTCTTTATAAGCTCTCAATCTAAGGCATGTTTGGTTGTATTGACGCGTCGAAACATGGTAAACCAACTGGCGCCAAATTTCAATGAATTTATTGATTTTCGAAAGGTTGGGTCATGTTTAAGAGCTTTTGAGTACCTGTGCACATAGGCCCGCGTTTGGTTGCCACGTCGCTATTTTTATGTTTACAAGTAAAATAAAGAAAGTTATTTTACACACCTTAACAAAGAATTACATACGCAATGAATTTTACTAGTATAAAATATATCCAAATGATAATATCACTAAACTCCTTGAGTTTAAGGATAAAATATAGTTGATGAATGTGTTTTGCGATAGCAATACGTATGTCCTTTGACTAAATAGAATACCGATGACATTAGAAATTGTTATAAAAAGACAAATATGTCTCTAGTCACCATAACAACATCCTCTCTTCTCAATACCTTTTTTCAATCCTTTCTCTCGTACTCAAAACACCGCCATGATATCATGTACTGCTAACAACCACTATAACACCATCACATACATCTTTCTGGATTTGCACCCCAACACCTCCACGGCTCCACCCTCAACACCACCAACACCATGACACCACCACCACCACCAATCTGTAAATATAGATGCACACTCAAAGACCACTACCACCAATCTACGAACTTGCAAAGCATACAAGCACATCTACACACAAATTTGCACACACACATTCACACTCACACCCACACACACGTGCAAATTGATTGAAGATCATAAGTAATCCAATTGAGCTCATCTCCCAACTTTTACCATCGCAGACCCACAATTATATGCCCAAATCTACATGCACCACATGCACAAACTCACTTACTCGAGCACGCACAAATCTGCACACAAAAGGCACCAGATACACGCACTGATGTATTGTGTTTGTGTGCGAGCGCGCGGGTGTCTGTTTGTTGCCCGTGTGTGTGCCGAAATAAAGCAAGGGAAAAGAAGATGGGCTACAGAAGTTGTGGGCTATGGTGACTGTGGACTTTGTGGTGGCGGCGGTGTGTGTGTGTGTGTGTGTGAGAGAGAGAGAGAGAGAGAGAGATGGGCAATCAAGTATAATACCTAAAGTTTATGTATTAAACAATTTATAGTAGTAATGGCATTTTCAAAATACAAAATCTCACGTCAGCCAAAATCATTTATTAGTGTCACAAAATCCTAAACTTGTGATAGTCTAATAAGGTTTTCACTTTTTAGATAAGGGTGTTCATATTTTATCCTACCCTAAACTCAAGGAGTTAGTGATATTACTAATATAATATTCAAGTAAGATGTGGAGTGGTTTCACTTCCATAAAATTTGTTAATTGTTATTTGTGGTGGTTTCTTTGGGTCATTTACTTCTGTCAGTTTTCTTTCACCTCGATTTCTCCTTATTTTGTTTTTTTTTTCTTTTTGTCAACTGTGAACTGTCATTGTTTTAAGTCCAAAGTTGTATAGCACTAATGTGCAGTGTTAGGGTTAGCTATAAGTAGTGCAAATATTTTGTCCCTTTTTGAAAAGAAGATAACATCTATTACTTAGAGTGTGCTTAACTTAGTAGTTTTTTTCCTCCTAAATTCACACTTTTTGTTTCTATGAAGTTAAAAAGTGCTATATATGATTGCATCAAAATGTATAATTAACAAACAATCAGATTGCTTTTCTTTTGAGTTATTCTTTTAGGGTCAATTACACCCATGCCCCATGAAGGTTAGGGTGAAGTTAAACGCCTGTCCATTGGTTTGCACAAATAAGAGATATAATGTTGACCAAAAATCAAAATCATTAAATACCCAACAATTTTAATAAAATGTCCATGTTACTCATGAGTTGGAAAGTAAGTTCTTAAAATGTCATCCTCATCTGTCCCCCTTTATCTTCACGAACACTGCCACCGCAACACCTCCTCCATGGTGCCGTCATCATCAACCTCCAAACTCCGCCACCCTAAGCCCAACCACCATCGTGATAGCCCCTCACCCTAACTCCCAACTATAACCTACCCAACCCGACTTTGTCGGTCATAACCCTATTCCGGAAAGTTGTCAACCAACCATTCTCACCTCATCCATTTGATTGTCGTCTCCATTTATCTTCGCGTTTAAGTTATGAAAAAAGCTACAGCTCAAAGTACAATCTGATTTATCAACCACATGAGGAAGAGAACGAACATACAACTCGAAGCAGCTTTTGCAACCACAAAGGGTTGTCAAGAGAAGATAGTTCCTATTCGTCACCACCGTCATCTCGTTCACTGTAGTAGGGTATCTCCAACAAAAGCCATTGAAGAAGCCAAATTACGACAAAATTTTAGATGCCTCAATGCGACATGTATGAAGGTAGCAACGATTTGGGAGAGTTGTTTATCAATTGGTGACCAACATGATGTTCTTACAATTGTGAGGCACCGTCATGTGTCGGGCCTTCCCCACCATGCTCGGAAAGGCTGCACGTGCATGGTTCAAGTATTTACTTCCCCGGTCTATTCATTCCTTTTCGCAGCTGTCGGACATCTTCCAGCAGCATTTTGTGAGTAGCCAATCTCAACTGAAAAACTCTGCCAATTTGCTCAACATTGTGCAAGACAAGAATGAGTCCGAGTCCCAATACCTTGACCATTTTAATTCACAAAACTTTAGGTGGACAGTGTGAATGAATTAGTTAAATATGCAGCCTTCATGCGCAGCCTCTGCTCGATGACACGATTTATTTTTTCGATGAACAAAAGTTCTCCTCGCAATATGAGGCCACTCTTGGAGAAGGTTAACAAGTATATTTAAGCAAAAGAATACCTTGAAGCACATCCTGCTTGGCCCAATGACTAGAACAAGAGCAAAAGAAAATGACTGCAACATGACGACAAACTAAAATATGGTAATGCCTTCAAGGGTCAAAGATGCGATAAATGGCGCCCCAAGGAGCCACCTACTGACATGAAGAATTTGACGCTATCGAACAATCGCGTCTCTCAAATTTCATAGGAAATCCGAGACAAGGAAAATCTTTGATGACCAGTAAAGAAAATTTTGCATTGGTAAGAACCCAATAATATTTGATCCGGCTCCTTAGGCTAGGAAGCTATAACTTATTGAGTCATTGGGGGGCTACATAATTTCCTGAGGAGAGCAGTTACGATGGCAATAAGGTAAGATTACCTTCTATGACGTAATTCTAATAAGCTATCTATAAAATTTGTCATTCCAAAATTCCTGAACCCAGCATGAATACAGTTCTACAAGGAAAGTTCTTTTGATTAAGTCAAAGGAAAGATCATAAGTAGGTTCCTACTCAAACTTTCAAGAGAACTCTTTTGGGCATCGTATGCTATAGCTCGTCTAAGTGTGATGGCATGCACTCGCTCGTCACCACAGCTTATCCCTCAAAGGCATTCTTATGAACTTTATTTCCCTTCTACGTCAAGGCTAGGGCATTTACATGAATTCTATGTGTCATTCCTCCTCAAGGGTTGATCTCACAAGCCCAAGCTCTGAGAAGGCTTCACATGGCTCCAAGCCTCGAGAAGGGAACGCATTATATGGGAATTTATTAGCCCATCATCCTTTCATCTTCTCCAAAACTTCCTAGTGATATGCTAAATGCGGTTTACCAACTCGGTTGATGATGCAAGTTCATTCATCCCGTCTTCCCGGTGAACTGAACAAGCAGTAAGTTAGTTAACATGTACAAGCACATGCACTAATTTGCATGCATAAAGCTTTGCATACTCTTCGTAGAGAGATAATAATGGGACATTTAATTTTCTCTAAGGATCTCAAGATCTAACGATTAGTCTTCCCAAAGACAAGTTTGAACAGTCTTTTTGGGTGAAATTCTAAGACTTAACTCTCAAGAGCTATAGTCCGAACAACCTACTTGGGCGAAATTCTAATAATATTTTGGAGAGTTTCTGGGGGAAAACTAAAAAAGCAATGCTAAATTATGGGCATAACTTGAGGTGCAAATGGCAGTCAACCTAAGCAACCGCTGAAGTTTACGTCAATCAAATGTTTAACCACAATTGAAGCTCGACTTAATTAGTCACCAATGATGTGAGAGCTTTTTTGTTATTTCTTGTTTTTCTCTTTGGGGACACAGGTTGTATAAATAGCCGAATGGATTCTTTAGTGTTGATAAATCAGTTTTAGTAGAGCCAAAAGAGATCCAACGTTGCTGTAACGCTAGAAGAACCATATGAAGGTCAAACAGATAGTTGTAGTGGTTAGAAAGCGAACTTGACCACAGCCCAAAAAAACAAACTAAACTAGCTTCTGTCGCACAATATTTCAAAGCTGGATCCACCTATGAGAAACTGAGCCGATTAAACTTGAGAGGCCAGGCAGGTTTTCGTATCGTATCTTCTTTAATTGCAGGCCACTCATATAGACTTTCCGGCTTCCACGTTCTGAAAGCTAGCTAAAGGGACAACTGTATATATATATATATACATGTATATGATTTCAAAGCAACAGACAAAAGTGAGAATAACGTACACTTGAAGCCATGTCTAGGAAAAGATTGCACCTATACATCAAAGGTTCTTGTAAAGAAGATCCAGAGGAGATTACTATAGCTGAATAATAATCATGACGATGATGGTGAACTCCGCAAGAAACTTTTAACAATGCGATTGAAGTGGGCAGCGTGTTCGATCTGCGGCACGTGTGACGCATTCTTTATCACTTCCAGTCTCGCCCTCTCTCCCAGAAGCCTGCACATTAAAGCCCACAGGCCACAGCTTGATGCATGACTCTTCAATGACTACACATATACACACAGATGATGCAGATATACGTAAAGATGGCAGCTTTAATTTTCATTTAAAAGGCCATGAAAATTAAGAAAAAAGAAGCAAGAGGAAACACTCTTCGGTTTGGCTTAGAGATAGATATATAGTACACTACTCGGGTAATGTTGGGTATAATACTGCTTTTGAAGAACATTTGATTTCTGTTTTCTGTGGAGGGGTAACCACAAACTTGTTATCTACTTTGACTGAATTGAAGTTACTCTAACTGGTAAACATAGAAGTATGCACACTTATTGAAGGCGGCATATGCACATACTCTTTGAGCTCAGTTGCTTTATCCAGGAGAAATATCTGGTCCTTGTCTCCCCATACGATCAAGACCTCCTGACGTGTGCACCAAAATTAAAACAGAAATTAATTAGCGATACGTACGAGTTCGAATACTAAACTACGTAATTATGAGATTTTCCAAGCACCTAATTAATGAAAGCTAGCATAGCATGTGCCTGCGTACATCCATTTGCAATCCAGTGCATGTGTTTTAGCATATATATGTACCTGCTGAAGAGGAGATATATTTACTGTGTCTTCCTGCCCAAGTGTCAGCCCCTTCAAGAGCTCCAACTTCTCCTTCCTGTTCTCGCTGTATAATTTCTGCATATGTCCATCCACATATATATGTCAAATAAGATGTTAGTAGAAAACAAAGATAAGGTTAGCAGTTAACACCAAGCTAGGGGGACTTATTTTAGGTGGTCTGGCATCTTGTCTAGAAAGGTCTATATATGGTACTTGATATATGCGTGTCTATATTACAAGAATCACCAAAATGTTGTTGTTTGCAGTTATTTCCCCTTTAGGTAACCATCAGTATATCCGACCGTATTAGTTAAGAGGATTGGGTAGCATTAATTAAGTGGTACTTAACGTTTGTCAACGTCACGATAGATTTTGACAACCATATGAAGCTTTAATGCATGCCGGAATCCTAAATGTAAAAGATATAACCAAAATTAATTCAATCATCTTGTGAAATTTGATTATCAGGGTTTATTTTAAGCATAATTAAAGCAATTGATTATCAGGGTCAAACTTTAATTTATGTGGAAGTTGAAAAGCATCCATTTAATTAGAATACTTGGATGGAAACTTGGGTTACCAATATTATTGTATCATCATCCTTTTCTTAGCCATATCTATCTAACTAACTAACCCCAAAATCATTGGCCCAGACAATTACAAATTCAAAGAAGCAGGCAAAATTTTCATCTGCCATACTTCTCCTACCTTGATGTATGATTATTATTAATAATAATACTATTATTATTATTATGCAAATGCAAATAATAAAAAAAACAATAATTAAGGAAAAAGCAGAACTCACGTCAAGGAAGTCGTTTAACAGGAAATCGGGCATGTATGCACGCCGGAAAGCAGCCAAGCCCATCAATGTCCTAAGCTGCCCCGCCGTGGCCGGCAGCATGAGGTCCTCTATCCTCTCCACCCCGGCCCTCTTCAACAGCTCCCCGTTGTCCCTCCGCCGCATGTTCACCCCGGAGCTGGCGATCACCACCTTGTCCACCCTGTCCGGCCACATTGCCGCCATATGGTACGCCACGAACCCGCCGTAGCTCGTCCCCACCACCGAGTACCTGTTCACCCCCAGCCTCTCCATCAGTTTTCCGACCGAAGCCGCCTGAAAGACCTCCGACCGGTCGGAGGACTTGGTGGTGGAGTCACCGAAGAAGACGAGGTCGGGGACGTAGAGGTCGAAGTGACGGGAGAAGGAGACGATCTGCGGGCGCCATTGCCAGACGCCCTGGGGGCCGAATCCGTGGATTAGGAGGAGTGCGGGCTTAGGAGTGGAGGAGGTGGGCTTGGGGCCCCAGAAGTGGATGGTGGTGAGGTCGTCGATCTGGAGGGATTGGGAGGAGAGGCCGGCGGCGGAGAGAGAGCGGTGGAGGTAGCGAGCGTACAAGGACACGAGGCTGAGGCAGGAAGCTACCATGTTGATTGGTTGCTTGTTTGTCACTGATGTTAACAGTTTCGTGCTTGGAGTTTTTGCCTTTTATTCAGCATAAAAATGAGGGCCTTCACCTTGACGTTGCAATTAATAACGGATTGGTGGTTATGCTCCAAAGGGGGGATGGAACCAAATACGTTGCAACGCAAAGAGCTACTTTTTTTTGTACATAATAATAATAATAATAATATAATTGTTATTGCTTTAGGTAGTGGCATGCAATTATCTCTATTTCTTGTTATCTGTTGTTGAGTTCTTATTATTGCTACTGCATCACTTCTAATTTTTAAAAGAAAATAAGAAGCCCTAACTAGCTAGTATATTCTCTGTAGCTTCTTTCAAATTTAGACCGCACTGCCTATTATTCCCCCGTGGTCTAATGTTCTAGTATTTAATAGAAAATGAATCCTTTAGAGCTCGGATTTCTAGCCCATTTTATTTTGGTAGTTCGAAAACCTGAGTGTGACTCCGATAACACTTGTCACATACCACGAATATTCTCACATAGATAAGGCCGGTAGCCGGCTATTCATGAATGACGCGTCCAGGCCTATCCTTCAATAGATCTCTCAGTCTTTGGACATTATCGAGTCGCTATTAAGCCCACTGCCTTGGATGTGCATTATATGATGGTCTGACACCTATATATTCATGCGCACCCATGAGTTTTGTGTCCACACAATGAGTCCGTGATAAATAAATCGACTTTGGGTTCTTTTGATTGATCTAAACCTTTGAGCACGAGTACTTAGTGACAGTTACGAAGCGCCAATGGGTATTTTTTGAGAAAAAAAAAACAAAAATATCATGCCCGAAACAATGAGGATCTCTCTTTCTCTCTCTATATAGTTTTTTGACTAGACCTAGTGCCCAAATCTTTATAGCCAATCCACAACCGAAGAATCTGTTATAAACACAAAGTCCGATATCACATCTTTGTAATTCTTGTACTTCATAAGAGGTGCAGAATACATAGGCATGTTGATAGGATGAAGTAAATTGTTCATAATAATAATAATAAGCTATAAATGTTCCAAGTGGGGGAAGATATAAAAGGATGTTCAATGGCAGTGATGGATGGCTTTGGTTCCACTACGTGGATGATGGTGACCCGCCGAGCTAACTCCAACAAACCCTCTTTTTGGCCTCAAAATGCAACATCCGGTCCCAGTTTATAAATATTTAGGGGAGGTGGTGAGTAGATTTCTGACCTACTTACAATGCCTGGTTTCAATATACAATTTACTCCCTAGTAGATTGCAACTTGCAAAGGTTATGCATCATATATATATATATATATATATATATATATATATATATATATATATATATATATATATATATATGGGACAAGTTGTTAGCGCGATCTGTGGACGGTTTATATCTTTTTTTAATCTGTTCGCTACATAATATAACGGATAATATTTTGTCAAAAATATCCTCCTACTCAATCCGCTACATTATGTAGCGGACAAGTAAACACTATCTTTTTCTCTCTCTCTTTCATTTCTCATTAATTTTCAGACACATCTTTCTCTCTTTCTTTCTCACGTCAATTTCTTACTTTCTCCGGTCCTTTCTCTCTCATCCTCCTATCCCCTCCTTTCTCTCATATCTTTTTTTTTCTCTCATCCTCCTGTCCCCTCCTTGCTTTCTCTCTCTCTCTTTCCTTTCTCACGTCTAACGGAGTCTCATCACAGTCAATGTTGACTTGTTAATTACATGAATGAAACTGCAAAGATTGTTCGGAAAACAACATTTGTCTGCAAAGATTGGAAGTTTATTCACCTTTCGGTCCCATCAGCTCAGCTATTCACAACAACCAACATCATAAAAATATTGAATCCTATGTTTCATTTGTGATTTTGGCAGCCCCACTTGAATCTCAAGTCCACTGGTTTTTCAGGCCTTACATCTGGCTCCTGTTGAACTTGCAAGATAGCGGATCAGCTGGTATACATTAATTTGGCAAGAGACTGTCCAAGAACTTGGTAGTTCAATAATTTTTTGGTAGACGACGTGTTACGCAACCTTCCATCTGATGATGAAAGAGAGTGGTTAATAAAGGAAGAAGACCATGAAAAATAGATTCACAAGTCTTTATGAAAGCATATCAGATTCTGGCAAGTGCCTATAGTCATTCTAACAACAGTTAAAAAAACAAAGCAGTAATGTTTCTCTATGTTTTCTAATCTGTAGTTGTTGCTAGAAAAAAGTTACATTGTTTCTAAAGAACATCTTATCTTAAGAGGAAAAGGGAAGAAAAATGACCATCCTTCGCCTTGTGTAGCACTACTTGCCGACTATCATCTTCATCTCTCCTAAGGAAACTTGTTCATGGTACTGCTTTCCTAAGCCCAAATGAGTCATCATGAGCCAGATGAACGTAAAAAGTTCGCCACCTCTACTCGGTTGTTCTGCATGAACCGTAGGTCTGCAATTAATTGCAGCATAGGACATCAATTCCACCCACACCTTGCACATCAGCTTCCACCGGCTTTGCTCCAGTTTTAGCAGCTATTTAGCCAGGATACAAGCATCGAACAAAACAGACTTGCTCTTACCTCCCTTGACTGCAGTAGATCTTCCGATCGTTTTCACTGAAAAGAGCTTCTTGCAAGCAGTCAAATCATACAATACGTCTGATTTGCGGAAGAATCTTTTGGCCTCTGCGCAGCTGTCCTGGAAAAAAAAAGGAGGGGAGAGGAGGATGAAAGAGAACAAAAAAATCTGGGGAGAAAAGAGGAGAGAGAAAGGACAAGAGAAAGTGAGAATTTGACGTGAGAAAGGAAAGAGAGCGATGTGTCAGAAAATTAATGAGAAAGGAGAGAGAAAGAGAGAAAAATGTAGTGTCTACTTGTCCGCTACTTAATGTAGCGGATGGAGCAGGATGGTATTTTTGTCAAAATAGTGTCCGCTATATTATGTAACGGACGGACTAAAAAAACCCTAAAAAAAATCTGGACCGTTCACAGATAACGCGTGGATGGCCAGATAGCGCTAACAACTTGTCCCATTTTCCTAGTGCTATCAACGAATCAGCTCCCTATATATATTGGTGTCTCCAAATTATGATATAATCAGCATGTTTTTATTCTTTTTTTTTACTTATTTGTTTATGAATATGGATTATTAAAGGTATATACGTGAGACACAATCTACTAATTAATTTGAATCTGTTTCTTCAAATAATCTACCATCACTAGTGATGCCAAGAAATGTGGGTTCGCAGTCGACGTGGAAGTACCACAAGGAATGCAGTCCGAGTCAGATGCTAAGTGTGATGATGTGGGACACAGCAAGGGTGGAGCAAGGGCAGAGACCAAGGGCTTCCCAAACAGAGCCTGCGGGTGGCAGTGCTGCGAGGGCGATGGTGCAGGGTGAATACACGATGACAGTCACAGTCCGATGCTTAGGTCCAAAGTCAGGGTACTGTATATTTCTCTCTAGAATTTTAGAGTGAGAAAGTGAAAGTGTTCTGAAAATGTCCAACCGTCCAAATGAATTCTCAGGACCTCTATTTATAGAGGTTGAGATGATGATGTCATCACACGACACGTGGTGCTCCCCGGGAGTGACACGTCACCGAGGAGTCCACAGCTGCCGGTGCTCTACGGACTGTCGAATCGCATATTCACCCGGCCTGCCCCGCACAGCGTCGCTCTGTCTATCTAGAAAGACTAGCTCCCACAGCGTCGGTGTGGCCAAAGAATCCCTATCTAGCTTCCAATCCAAGCCCTTGCAGAGTCCTACAGGCCTGGCAGTGGTGGGGAAGACCCAACGCCCAACTGCCAGGCGGACTAGGCGCGATGCCCTCCGAAGACCTGCTCCCGTCTCGGAGGAGTCGCCTATCCCGGTGGTGAGTCCTTATGCTGGAGCACTCGGAGCGCGTCAAGGTAACATCCCGGAGGAGCCGTCTACCCGACGGGCCAGGTAGCATCCCGTAGGAGCCGTCTACCTGGCGGAGGGGGAGTTGAAGAGCTCCCTGACAGAGATAGTGTCATGGAAGAGTCGCCTATTCTGTAGGCCGAGGTAGCATCCTGAAGGAGCCGTCTGCCTGGCTAGCCGAGGTAGTGTCCCAGAGGAGCCGTCTACCTGGCCGACCGAGGTAGCGTCCCGGAGGAGCCGTCTACCTGGCAAAAAGGGAGTTGAAGAGCTCCCTGATGGAGATAGTGTCCCAGAGGAGTCGCCTATTCCGTAGGCCGAGGTAGCATCCCAGAGGAGCCGTCTACCTGGCGGAAGGGGAGTTGAAGAGCTCCCTGGCGGAGATAGTGTTCTGGAAGAGTCGCCTATCCCCGCGGTGAGTCCTTATGCCAGAGCACTCGGAGCGAGTCAAGGTAGTATCCCGGAGGAGCCGTCTACCTGACTGGTCTAGGTAGCATCCTGGAGGAGCCGTCTACCTGGCAGAAGGGGAGTTAAAGAGCTCCCTGACGGAGATAATGTCCCGGAGGAGTCCTATTCCGTAGGCCGAGGTAGCATCCCGGAGGAGCCATCTACTTGGCGGAAGGGGAGTTGAAGAGCTCCCTGGCTGAGATAGTGTCCTGGAGGAGTCGCCTATCCTAGCGGTGAGTCCTTGTGCCAGAGAACTCGGAGCGAGTCAAGGTAGCATCCCGGAGGAGCCGTCTACCCGACTGGCCGAGGTAGCATCCTAGAGGAGTCGTCTACCTGGAAGAAGGGGAGTTGAAGAGCTCCCTGGCGGAGATAGTGTCCCGGAGGAGTCGCCTATCCCCGCGGTGAGTTCTTGTGCCGGAGCACTCGGAGCGAGTCAAGGTAGCATCCGGGAGGAGCCGTCTACCTAGCGGAAGGGGAGTTGAAGAGCTCCCTGGCCAAGATAGTGTCCGGAGGAGTCGCCTATCCCCGCAGTGAGTCGTTGTGCCGGAGCACTCGGAGTGCGTCAAGGTAGTATCCTGGATGAGCCGTCTACCCGACTGGCCGAGTTAGCATCCCGGAGGAGCCGTCTACCTGGCGAAAGGGGAGTTGAAGAGCTCCCTGGAGGAGATAGTGTCCCGGAGGAGTCGTTTATCCCCGCATGATGTTGCACACTCAGGAGAGTGGGTCGAAGCATGTTCCACGACCAAGGCAAGGTGCGCATGGTGTGGTGAAAGGATGGACCGATGCAAGGAGCATGGTAGTGTGACAAAGAGCCAGGGGTGCGAGTGTGTCAGTGGCGGGGCGCATGGGCACGACAGAGTAAGTATGGTGTCCAGGGTATAGTGTGACGTCCGGGCGACGGGGGTCGTGGAGTGCCGTCCGGGCGACAAGGTCGTGGAGTGACATCCGGGCGACGGGGGTCGCGGAGTGACGTCCGGGCGATGGGGTCGCGGAGAGAGGTCCTGGCGACGGGGGGTCGCGGAGTGAGTTCCGGGCGACTGGAGTCGCAGAATGACGTCCGGGCGACGGGGGTCGCAGAGTGAGTTCCTTCCGGGCGACGGGAGTCATGGAGTGACGTCCGGGCGACGGGGGTTGTGGAGTGAGTTCCGGGCGACGGGGGTCGCCGAGTGACGTCTGTACGACGGGGGTCGCGGAGTGAGTTTCGGGCGACGGGAGTCGCGGAGTGAGTTCCGGGCGACGGGGGTTGTGGAGTGAGTTCCGGGCGACGGGGGTCGCGGAGTGACGTCTGTGCGACGGGGGTCGCGGAGTGAGTTTCGGGCGACGGGAGTCGCGGAGTGACTTCCAGGCGACAGGGGTCGCGGAGTGAGTTCCGGTTGACGGGAGTCACGGAGTGACTTTCGGCCCCTTGAAGAGTAGTGAATATGCTAAGTTTGGAAGCCAAAGGCCAACCCTTTGGGGGAAGGCCAAGGCCAACCATTGGGGGAGGCCAAGGTTGTAATATCCCGAATTTCGAGAGCTGTTTAAAATAGTCATCTGTGACCCGAAAAATAAACAGGCGCTAATTTTGGGTAATGCTCTGGGATTAGTAGTGCATTGAAGCTTAAAAAGAATTTTGGGGCAAAAATATAATTTGTGAAATTTTTGGGGCATTTTCAGAAATTTTGAAACTTGAGGGGCTATTCTGTAAATTTTGAAGATTAAGCCTTGTGTCAATTTTTCAGAAGTCCCGGATAAAGAGATGCCACCTCCTAGGATGAATCACCTAATGGATTTTTTATTTATTTATTATATGAGTTTGATTTTATCCTAAATAAAAAAAAAACCCAAAAGAGGAAACATTTCCCTTTCGGGAAAGGAAGAAGAAGAAGAACCAAAGCAGAAGAAGAAACAGAGAAGAGAAAGAAAAACAGAGAGAAGCAGGGGCTTCGGCCGAGGAGGATTTAAGGGGAATTCGAGCAGTGAATTAGAAAGGGGTCAAGCACGAGTTTTCAAGGGGTAATCTCTTCTTGTTTGGGTGTATGTACTCACTGTGTGTGTAATAGGTGTGCTCGTGTGTGTGTTTATGGCTGCGACAGTGGGTCATATGTACAATTTGAACTTTAATCGTGTTGATGTGAATATAAGTAAAAGGGGAGGTGAGTTTAGTGAACTTTCGAGGGATTAGGGTGTGAGTTTGTGTGGGTTCGATAAGTATTGTCACTGAACTGTGTGTGTACGTGTGTTCTTGAAGAAATGGGTTGCGGACGTATGAATTGGGAGTGTAATTGTGTGATTTAAATGGTGTTAGGATGTGTTTTGTTGAAGTTAACCTTATGTAGGTGTTGTTTTTAGTGGATAAATGGCAAATTCGTGGGTGTATGTGTGAGTTTGGAGGGGTTGGTGTTGCGGCTGGTGGTGGAAGATGAGAGGTGTGCGTAAAAAATGTGAAATAGTGTGTGTATGATTTGAATAGTGTGTGTTATTGTCGCTAAAGGTGAAATTCATTTAGGCAGTTTTAATCGAATTTTCATAAATATCTAGAGCCAAAAGTAGATCAAAGTCGAAACAATAACCCCTAATAATTTTACGAGATCTACGCTCTGGAAAATTTTGGGAATTTTTAGAGTCTCAAAGAGCGCTAAATTGGGGTACCGATTAAAGAACTTTATCAATTTATTTAGCATATCAAACCAAGTTATTTTAACCTAAAAATTTTATGGAAACTCTATTTTACTGATATGATTCATATTCTAAAATTTCAGACCATTCTGAGGCCGATAGGTATTTTTTGTGAAACTGGCCTTTTAGCGCTCAATCTGGACATCGGTTCGGGATTTTCAGGCAAAAAATTCCTAAAATACTTTTTAGGCCAGAAATAACATTAGGATGTTTAAAATAGCATTTTCAGATTTTTTTTTATAGATTTTTTGTTGCCGAAAACCCCCAGGGGTGTTTTGGTAATTTACCACCCCGAAGGGGTATTTTGGTAATTTTATCTATAAGAGGTATTTTGAAGTAAATTTACATACATTAAGATTATTTTAGTGACTTTGCTTATGAAAAAATCATTTTGAGAATTAAAGTGTAACGGGGGTATTTTGGTAATTTGCCATTCCGAAGGAATATTTTGGTAATTTGACCTAAGAAAGATATTTTTACATAAATTTACGTATGAGAAGTTTATTTTCAGTGATTCTACTCACGAGAAGACCATTTTTGTGATTTAAGTCCGATAGGGAAATTTACGTAATTTTACACCCTAGGGGCATTTCGGTAATTTTACATACCCGGTGAGGGGAGGTTCATTTTGGGAGCATGCGTGAGTTCGTATTAAGTTATAATCTTGTTCTGTAAGCTGTATTCTAATGATTCGATTATTCCGTTTAGGTTAAACCTAAAGACTTCCGGTTATGATAATTTAGCTGCGGATCCAGGTAAGGGATTCTATCTGAACCTTGAGTAAGGACTTTGTCCGAACCCTTATTCTATTGCTCGTACTTGTAAGTACTCATTTGATTTATTTATGGCTAATGCCGAACTCTGAATTATGTATGGCTATCAGTATGTTATTGCCCAGAAAACCTTAATATTGAACCTAACTCAATTATTTGAAATTCTTGTGATGTTCGCATGTATTGCATGCTGAGCAAAGTTGATCATTGTCTGTATCCATTCTTCTAAATTGTTGTGTCCAAATCTGATATCTATTAGCAATCGTTTTTGTTGTTTATCTATAATTTCTTCTGAAAATTCTGGTTTCTTCTGAAAATTCTGAATGTTGACTTATGTCAGTATGATTATTGTTATTGGAATCCGAATTGATTTATGTGATTGAGCTTATGTTAAGGCTCACTGATATTGTTGATTTTTCTGTGTTGACCTGGGTTTCTGTTCTGTGGGAGGGAATAATAAGGCTGGTTTGAATCCTGCCGGGAAAAGCAGGCTAGTACCCTAGTGGACTAGTATTTTAATACATCATGCATGTGTACACTTCTACGCTTTGCCGGAATGGCATCGCGACCACCCAGGATCAACGTTAATTTTTTATTTTATCTGCTTTGTATACTGCCGTGACTGTTACGGAAATGTCTGAAAAGTATTATCTGAAATGATCTGTGCTTCTGTTGAAATCCTTTGAAAACCTTCACTGTATTTGGAAATGATGACTCTAGAAATGATCTATTATCGATTGTTCTTTTTGGAATCGGTCATGTTTGTTCTGGTTTATTTTGGTATCTATTTCTGATGAGTTTTTGATCCTTTTGGAAGTCATTAAGTTTTTGACCATCTGAAGTATTCTGGAAATTTTTGTCAGTTGGATTCTTTGAAATCATTTTGTAATCCTGTTGGTAGTCCTTGTACGACCTTACTGAGCTCTCAAAAGCTCACCCTCCGTTTAGCTCCCTTCTGCAGGTAATGATAAGCTGTAGCAGGTTCGGGAATGGGTTAGAGTCTGTGTGAGCTTCCGGTGGGCCGCCACTTCCGTGTAATGAGACCCTTGCGTGGGTCGGTACCGTTACCTTGGTTTATAAGGACTCGAGTTTGTAAAGAATCTAGGTTTTAATAGTTGAAGTTTAAGCAGTTTTGTAAGTTTGTATTTGACGAATCTGAGTTGATACTGAATTAGATGATTTGGAATATGTGTTAGTGAACAAGTCTGATAGGTGTGATGTGATCCGGTAGGTTAACGACCCAGGAGTTCGGGGCTGCAGAGCTCTGAATTTTTTTTTGGGGGGGGGGGGGGGGGCTACAAAGGCCAACCCCAGAGGAAGGCCGAGCCCGACCCCAAGGGGGAGGCCAAGGCCGACTTCCTTTGGTAGACACCATGGTGTGCTGACGGGTGAAGGATCAAGTGCGACGGTCGGAGCATGATGAGCAGTCGCGCAAGGATGAGTTCTTGGTGACAAGGTCCCCTAGAAAGAGTTCTTGGTGACGTGGTCCCGTAGAAAAAGTGAGAAGTGCACGTGACTTGAGCGTGCACGTATTGACCGGTTTGAGGCGTTGAATGTTGCTTGTTGCTTGTGCAGACGTGTTATGCGAAATGGGACCCCCAGTGGGCCTTTGGGTGCGACCAGAATAGGTTGGGAACAACTAGTTGATGGTCTATTTTTATAATACCTCGAGAGCTAATGAAACTCGAGTTCCTTTCGGATTTCCTTCTTGATCAATGACAACTGCAACATTGTCATCATATCGTATTATCATACCGTTGTCACATTTGAGTTCTTTACAAGTACGTACAATTACGGCTCTAAATATTCATTTTCGACCTGGTTTAACAACAGCTACCAAATATTCGACCTGGTTTACCAACAGCTACCAAATATTCAGGGGATCCTCTCATAAAGTATTGGATCTGGTTTAACAACAGCTACCAAATATTCTGGGGATCCTCTCATAAAGTATTGGACCTGGTTTAACAACAGCTACCAAATATTCAGGGGATCCTTTCCCCGAACCCATACGCGTTTCTGCAAGTCGTACTGTAACTAGTTTTTCTGGAAATATACGCACCCATATTTTTCCACCACGACGTGCATTTCATGTCATTGCTCGTCGCCCTGCTTCTATTTGTTGAGATGTGATCCGAGCAGGTTCAAGTGCCTGAAGAGCATATTTACCGAAACAGATATTATTACCTCAATAAGATATTCCCTTCATTCTTCCTCTATGTTGTTTACGGAATTTGGTTCTTTTGGGGTTATAGTTGATGGTTGGTCCGGAATTCCATCTCTACTACAGAACGGGACATGAGAGTTTCTTCTCATCCAGCTCCTCGCGAATAAAAGAATTAAAAAATCTTTAATTTTGATTAAGAGATAATTTCAATTAAGATATACATGTATTTAATGAGTAATAGACTAAATCATGCATTTCATCTAATCTATATCAAATCTATTAGTTATTTATATATCTTGTTTGTATAGATAACTAAAGATATTAAATAACTATTTCGATTGTTTTTATATTTTATCCAGAATATTGTTATGGTTTTTATAACTATAACAAATCTTTATTTTGTTTTATCCTTTATCGTATTGGACTAACCCAAATTTAGCAATTTTAATTTTCGCAGGTTCACGTAAGAATATACGTAGAATACCAAAGGGGGTTATTCATGTTCAAGCAAGTTTTAATAATACCATTGTCACTGTTACAAATGTACGGGGTCGAGTGGTTTCTTGGGCCTCTGCTGGTACTTGTGGATTCAAGGGTGCAAGAAGAGGGACGTTGTTTGCTGCCCAAACCGCAGCGGGAAATGCTATTTGTACAATAGTGGATCAGGGTATGCAACGAGCAGAACTCATGATAAATGGTCCCGGTCTCGGAAGAGACGTAGCATTACGAGCCATTCACAGAAGTGGTATACTATTAACTTTCGTACGGGATGTAACTCCCATGCCGCATAATGGCTGTAGACCCCCGAAAAAAAGACGTGTGTAGAAATAAACAGGCAAACCTACAATTTTTTTAACAAAAAAAAGATATTGCGGAGACAAGATTTGAACCCATGACCTCAAGGTTATGACCCTTGCGAGCTACCAAACTACTCTACCCCGCGTTGAATAGAAGAACTGAAAACTAATAGATAAAGAGGGATTGAAATTGAATGTGCCCCTCTACCATATCTGTACAAATAGAATAGTCCATTTATATAGAATGGTAAAGGGGTCTTCTATGATCATCGATCATAGAAATCAAGGGATATTTTAATCCTTACCAACTTGATCTTGTTGCCCCTGGCAACAAACATGCATGAACCATTTTGTGAAGTATGTGTCCGGATAGTCCAAAGTCTCGATAGTTAGCTCTCGGCCTTCTGGTCAGAAAACAACGTCGATGAAGGCATGTAAGGTCACTATTCCGCGGTGGGGATTGTAACTTTCCATAAATTTCCCATTTGTCACTCAACAACGAAACTTTGCGTAATTTTTTTTTTGAGGATCGACGAATCAAATGATATTTCAGTTCTAATTTTTGCCTCTTCTTTTCCCTCTGAATCAAACTTTTCCTTTCCACAGTGGTTCAATTCCTATTAGTATCCATGATACAAGTCAGATCCTAGATGTGTGTGTGTATGTGTGTGCGTGTGTGTATATATGACCCAACATCGCCAACGCCATCATCCACCAAAGCCAAAACACATCGCAACGCATTTATGCGACTAAATTTACAGATTGATATCATTTAATGTTGTAATCACAAATTAAAATTACTCAATAAGAACTAAAACATTTAATTTGCTCATCATCATTGAACAAACGATAGTTGTGAGGACGTGGGTACGTGGTGTTTGGCTGTAATTGTTGGTCATGGGTATGGGATATTTGGCGGTGGCACGGTGGTCGGGTGCTCTGGGCGGCAGTTGTTGGCTGTTGGTTCAATGGTGGTCGGGGGTGAGGAAAACTATGGTGGTGGTTGAGGGTATGTGGCCTTGAATGGCACGGTGGTGGTTGACTGCCACGGTGAAGGTCGGCTGGACACAAAGAAGACAGATAAACAAACAGAAAAGAGAAGGATAGAGAAGAGAGGGCACAGTTGGAAAATAGGCTGACCGCTACTCTTTGAGGCGGTTAAGCGTGAGGTGCAAAAAAAAATAAAAAGCTCACAGCCGTCTACGCAGTGCTATGGACAGTAGGATAACAGTTGGAGAAATAAGGGTTTTTTCACCGGTAGATGTGGATCGACAATATATATGGGCAAATTAAACCTATGTCCTTGAGGTTAGGGTATAATTACATTCAAGGACATTAAATTTTGAAATATAACATACCGTGACCAAACACTTTAAAAATGTATCAGCCGTGTCCATGTGTCAGGGTTCCGTCTAAAAAGTGTAATTTTTTATGACGTCATCAATACGTATTTTTAAAATGACAATACTACCCCTTGTACTATATATTGAATATTTTTTAAAATTTTAAATTAAGATTTCAATCTGCAAATTAGGGTTTTAGGTTAACACTGAAGAATCCTATTTTAGGATTAGGGTTTTAAACAGTCTCCCTTCCCCACGTCGGCGCCGGCACCTCCCTCCCCACCCCATCGTCGGCCCACTTAACAACTCACGGCAGCGCCTGCACCTTCCTCAGCTGGATTCTGTTCACTTTTGCCATTTTTACCGATGACATCCCCGACTTCTATTAGATAAGCCGGACTCTGTTCACTTTCACCATTTTTACAGTGGTGAAGATATCGGTGTCTTTAACTTAGAAGACGGCTGCGGCGAAGAGAGCTTGATGTGGTTTTTTGACTGACCAGGGCGGCGACGTGAAGGTGGCGGCGTCGATGAGGGTGATGGGGCTGTCGTGAAGTGGCGATAGCGGCATGTCAGTTCATCGGTGGTGGGATTGGTGCGATTGGTGACTACACCACCTCCCCCACGCTCCCCTGCCATTTCCTGATTTCCCCTTTTGTCGACCCTAATTAGGGTTTGCACAATATATTGGGCAGTTAGGGGAGAAGAGAGACGGGTGGCATTTCAAAAAATTTATGTCAAAGTCAAGGGCATTCAAGTCATTTTTGTCAAATTCGTTATGTATTTTTGTATTCCGTTTGGTCAACGGACATAAGTGTAATTTGTCCAAACTATTATCCTTGCCTGTAATTATACCATCACCTCAGGGACATGTGTAATCAGCCATATATATATATATATATATATATATATATATATATATATATATATATATATATATATATAGAGTCGTGATCCATTAATAGCGCTAGCAAGTTGCTAGCGCTGTTTTGCCGTCCGCAACATAATGTAGCGGACGGTAAATTATCGTCCGCTACATTATGTTGCGGACGGTGAAAAAAAAGTGTTGTTGTGGTGCGCTATCTGGCCGTCTATTCTCGCCCGTGGACGGCCAGATCGCGCTAGCAACTTGGGTTAAGTTGCTAGCGCTATCAATGGATCACGACCCATATATATATATATATATATATATGATCTGTTGATAATACTAGCAAAATATGAGAAGTTGCCAACGCGATCTAACCGTCCATCCTGAAAATATGGACGGCCCAGATTTTTTTAAAAAAAAAGTCTGTCAGTCGTTCGCTACATAGTGTAGCGGACGGGGCTTTTTAAAAAAGTGTCCCCCATCTCGTCCACCACACAATATAGC
The DNA here is from genome assembly GCA_033070095.1 of Escallonia herrerae. Classification (NCBI taxonomy): domain Eukaryota; kingdom Viridiplantae; phylum Streptophyta; class Magnoliopsida; order Escalloniales; family Escalloniaceae; genus Escallonia; species Escallonia herrerae. The sequence goes on from JAVXUP010000456.1 coordinate 211,805, forward strand.
GGACGACTTTTTGACCCTGACAATTATCAGGCAAAAAGTCGTCTGCTACATTGTGTGGCGGATGAATTTTTGCCTGCCACATGTCACATCAATCCACATCCTGTCCATATGTCACATCTATTCCTCACGACAGTCATCCGCTACACAGTATAGTGGATCACTTGCCAAATATACCCCAAAGTGCCCTAATTCCCGTCTCTTTTTCTATTTTCATCTACTTGAGATCCACTTGCTTCCATTTTCAGCTCCCTTCAAGCTTCAAGTAACACTTGCTTCGAGCAAGGTAAGTTTGTGAATGGTGAAATTTCCTTTATGGGTTGAATGATGAAGTTTCTTTTTTTTGGATAGATATATAGATTTTTTTTTGGGTTTATGTTTGTTGTATTTATTAGTCTATTCATCAAAGTAATTTTAATTTGTGATGTTCAAGAAATTAATTCGTTAACTTCAAAAATTTTATTATAATTAAATTCAAAATTTTGAGATTATATTTGTTGACTTTTGGCATGCTAAATTTGTTTATTCATTTTAGTAATTTTAATTTGTTATGTTCGAGAAATTAATAATTGTTAAATTGGAGATACTTTTGAGATTATGTTTGGTATATTTGTCATGCTAAATTGGTCTACTCATCAACGTAATTTTGACTTGTTATGTTCAAGAAACTCTCTTTGATAGTTAAGCGTAATTTATTTCTTTATAGGTTTTGTTTCACAATGTCTGATTAATTTCATCAAGGTAATTTTAATTTGTTATGTTCAAGAAACTCTCTTTGATCGTTAAGCGTAATTTATTTCTACATAGGTTTTGTTTCACAATTTCTATTTCGTGTCAACCTCCAACACCCCAGTAGATGCTAGTGATCCGTATCTAGGGCGAACATTTCAAACATTGGAGGAATCCGAATAATATTTTCGAGTGTATTTGTTGAGGGTTGGTTTTGGCATTAGAATAAAGACTACAAGAACAAGCAACATAACAAAAAAAAATCTCTCGCTTATACGAGTGTCATTGGGACAGACACCCACTGTAAAACGAGACACACGTCGATGATAATGACAGTGATGACGAAATAGGATATGCGTGAAGAAGACATGACTGCATTGTGCGCACGAATTGCCAAGTCAAGATGTTCGTAAGCCATAAATCCAGGCAAGATCATTGGCTTATTACTAGCTTGAAATTGGAACAAAATCACCCATTAGAAACCCTTTTTAAGGTGAGTCAGATGCATCAACGCAAGAAGATGGGTAATGTCACAAGGAGTCTGATTCACATAATGAGCAATGCGCCGATGGGACCTACCGACATTGTTAATGTTCTTGTTGAACAGGCTGGGGGAATTCAGAATCTAAACTTTAACACGACAGACGTTCGTAGCACGGTCCGAACCCAAAGACGAGTTGTGTATGACCTCAATGATGCTTAACCCATAATGAGCCTATTGAAGTGGATGCAGATGAAGGACCCACAATTTACCTTTGATTATAAACTTAACGACGATCATCGAGTTTCCACAATTTTTTGGGTCGACGGTCGTTTGAGGCTTGCTTATAAGCATTTTGGGGATGTCGTGACTTTCGACACCATATATCGTACCAACAAGTACTTGATGCCATTTGCTCCTTTCACAGGCATAAATCATCATTACGGCTCCATTCTGTTCGGGTTCGCTTTGTTAAGGGACAAGAGAGAGAGAGTTCTTTCGTATGGTTGTTTAGGACGTGGCTGGAAGCAATGAACTTCAAAGCACCCAAAGTTATCATCACCGATCAAGATTTGGCAATGAAGAAGGCTATTGCTACCGTCTTCCCAGATACTAGACACAACTTGTGCACCTGGCACATAAGCAACAAATACTTTGAATGTCTGCATCATGTGTATGCAAAGTATCCAGAGTTTAAACACGTTTTTTTTTTACAAGTGCATTGTTAAGTCATTAATGATCAAGGAATTTGAAGAGAGGTGGGAAAAGCTTGTTCGGGATTACTCATTGCACGACAACGAGTGGCTCTAACACTTGTATGAGCTCAAAGAGCAATTGATTGGCGTTTTCACGAGAAGGTATTTTTTTGGGGGCATGAAAACGACGAGCAAGAGTTTATATGTGAATGCCTGGTTCGATAGTTATTTGGGTACAGCTACCAATTTGAAGAGTTTCGTCACATCTGCCTAAAAAGCGGTTGTCTCGGTATTCATGAAAGAAAGGGCTGTAGACTTTGCAAAGGAGAAGGTTGCTTGAGACCCCGTTAGAGCTGAACGGTGCAAAGGTCTATACAAAGGAGCTATTCCTGCAATACCAAGTCGAGTTGCAAAAATTAGGCCGATACAGTATAAACAAGGTGGCATAAGGGTTTACACGTGAGTTCAAGGTTTATTCGTTGATGAATGACCTCGTCCCCGAGAAGCTGCGCAGAACGTATACGGTGAGCCATGACACATTGACGAATTCGGTGACATGTGTTTGTAAGAAGTTTGAGTTCCATGACATCCTGTGTAGACACACTCTGCGCTTTTCACCGAGAAGAATATCAAGGCAATCCCCGATAAATACGTCCTGTCGCGGTGGACGAAGGTTACAAACAGGTTACAAACAGGTTGCATGGTACCATTGCCTTTCCAGAGCATTCATATACTGACTTTGAAGAATCAAAGACATTATAGTATAATTATCTAGTGACAATGTTTACCCGTTTATCTGTAAAAGGTGCTACTACAATGACCGGGTATAAATATCACCTCGAGATAGCAGAGCAATAAGAGCCCATCATCGATCAGTTTGAAGTAGCTTCAGTCAGCAATGGGGTTAACATTGAGTCTACACAGGGATCAGAAGATGATGAGCCGGTTGAGAAAGATGATGAGCCGGTTGACGAAGAGGAGAATGATATATGGCCTTTGGATCCAATTATATCGCAAACGAAAGGCCGCAAGAGATCTACACGGATGAAAAGCTCTATTGAACAAGCAACTCAACCTAAAAAGCGGAGAAGGTATGCACTATGCAACAAAATGACCAACCATGACAAGCGGAACCATTACAAGGCACTGGGAATAAGTCCAGGGGGTTTGCAAGACGAGGAAGAAGATGATGCCGAAGACGAGGAAGAAGAAGATGCAGTTGACCTTTAGTCTAATGAATTTTTATTGTAATAATCTTTTATGAGCATCAAGCTTGTTGGACTTTTTGTAATAATCTTTGTAATAACCTTAGTCTTTTTTTTGTGATTTTTTGTAATAACTTTTAGTTTTATTTTTTTGGTGTTTAGACTGTCCGCTATACTATCTAGCGGACGACGTAGCAGAATCATTAGCCTTCAATACATAATATTTTGGTGTTTTAGTGCCCTAACATTAGACTTCCAACACTTAGAATATTTTTTGGTGTTTAGACTGTCAGCCAGACTATTTAGCAGACGGCGCGGTAGAAACATCAGTCTTCAACACTTAAAATATTTTTTAGTGTTTAGACTGTCTGCTAGACTATCTAGCGGACAGAGCAGCAGAATCATTAAACTTCAACACTTAGAATATTTTTGGTGTTTTAGTACCCTAACATTAGACTCCCAACACTTTGAATATTTTTTTCGTGTTTAGACTGTTCACTAGTTTATCTAGCGGACGACACAACAGAATCATCAGTCTTCAACACTTAGAATATTTTTTGGTGTTTAGACTGTTCGCTAGACTATATAGCGGACGGCACAGCAGAATCATTGGACTTCAACACTTAGAATATTTTTGGTATTTTAGTACCTTAACATTAGATCCCAATACTTAGAATATTTTTTGGTGTTTAGGCTGTCCGCTGGACTGTCTAGCAGACGGTGCAGCATAAACATCAGTATTCAACACTTAGAATATTTTTTGGTGTTTAGACTGTCCGCTAGATTATCTAGAGAACGGCGCAGCAGAATCATTAGACTTCAACACCTAGAATATTTTTAGTGTTTTAGTGCCCTAACATTAGACCCCCATCACTTAGAATATTTTTTGGTGTTTAGGCTGTCCACTGGACTATCTAGCGGATGGCACAGCAGAAACATCAGTCTTCAACACTTAGAATATTTTTTGATGTTTATATTGTCCGCTACATTATCTAGCGGACTGTGCAGCAGAAACATTAAACTTCAACACTTAGAATATTTTTGGTGTTTTAGTGCCCTACATTAGACTCCCATCACTTAGAATATTTTTTGGTGTTTAGACTTTCCACTAGATTATCTAGCAGACGGCGCAGCAGAAACATCAGTCTTCAATAGTCTTCAACACTTAAAATACTTTTGGTGTTTTAGTGCCCTAGACTGTCTGCTATATTATGTAGCGGAAGGTGTATCAGCATACCTACAAAGGCATTACCTTCATTTACCACCATCAAACCTATCTCAATAAGGGCTAAAAATCCACAGCACAAATAAACCAACACAATCCACAACACACAAATAAAACACCACAACACAAATAAACCAACACCAAAATCAACAACATTCAATCGAACTTTGATTAAATTGGTATTTAAAATAAAATTGTTGTCTTAAAAATAATTGTTTACAAGAAGTCATCATTGGTCCTTATCTTCACCTGAATTCTTGTTGTTAGATGTATGTAGAATAAACATAAATGCTCTAGGCCGGCCTCTATAAAGTTGCCAAGCTATTCTCTATCTAAAGTTATCTACTTTTGCTTGGCTCCAGACGGTCGCCTTGACGCTCTCACCCCGACAAATATAGTCCATGTACATGCAGACGAAGACACCGTAGTTCGAGGTATGAGCTTGCTTAGGCTTTTCTTCTTCACTCGAACATCGAGCTTCGGCCTTGCCGGTACTTCTAATTCACGAAGAGAGTGGACCATGGCACATAACAGATTTTGTGGAGAAATAAAAAATGGCGTAAGTTACGAGTTAACATTTATAATATGAAAATTACAATAACCATTAAACAACAGTCGTAAGATTACCATAACATCTAGCTGGTATTTGAAAAGCTACTTCACGGGCATATCTTTGGTATCATCGTGGAGACTATCGAGGACTGATATGACCTTCTTTGTTGGTTCATAGCAATCCAAGTACCAGTCGTTATTACCACAAAATGGTATTAGGAACACGTAGGCATCACTGGCGCTCACCGGACTATCCCTATTAAGAAATATAATGAGCGCATCAGATTATTCCCACTGTTTCCAAGTTGTCTTCCTCCTCTGTTGGACCCAAGCCTGCCATTCACCTATGAGCATCCCATGAAAATACGCATCTATCAAGAAAATGTGCGGATACTCATTCTGGGTGTCCCGACTCCTCGTCCTTAAAATCTCCACGTAGACAGAGATCACACTGTCGCTCAACCAATCCCTCGAAGCTAAGAAGGACATTTCGCCCATGAGAGACTGTAATCCAAGTCATTCGAGCAATTCACACTATATGACGCTTTGTCCAGAGAGGCCCCTCTAAAGAAGCGCCGGTGGATTTCTTAGGATTTTGCTGGCTGTAGAGGCTTCAATGGATGCCCTTTGCGATAAGTCAGGGGGTCGATCGGGGGATATCCTTCTTCAGGGAGGGGGGTGAACATGGGATATTGCCCTCTCGAGAGTTCGGCCGGTTGGTATTGCCCTCCGGGGGGGCCGAAATGTCCTACCCACGGGACGATGGGCATTGACTCAGAGAGATTAATGTTTGCGCATTACCAGTCTTATGTGACTTGACTCTAAAAGAGGGGTATTGGTTCCGAGTTTGAAAGCAAATAAAATGAGGGGACACTGTAATCGTCCCATGGTGCTTAAGCATGTCCTACTACAGAAGGACCACCAACTCCCATGCTCACCCCTGATGTCTGCCTCGATGGATCACCGTATCCCTCGCTTACATGGGAAGGCTGCCACCTTGGATAGTCCATTCCCATGTCTGCCCCTAGGGATCATCGTATCCCTCACTCACATGGGGAGGCTGCCACCCCAGTTAGTCTATTACAGTGGAACGCCCGAAGTGGGTCCCATATAATGGCGTCACAAACTTCCCGCAGCCTTGGGCCAATGCATCAACCTGTTGGCAAAGTTCCAATCCCATGGCATTCACTAGATCCTTCCACTCACTCAGCTTTTAGAAGAAGGCGAGTGAGGCATTAACCTATATCCAAGGAGATAATAAGCATAACCACAAAACAAATGAGATTGAATGTAAAACAAGAATCATTAAATCCAATAAAACGCATTGGTTAGGCAACTTATGAGATCAAATGCCCTACGCTCATCGATCTAACTCCTAGGGTGGTACCTCTGCCCTCGTTCAAACCTTATCGGGGCTACTCTCTTAAGCATGATGAGGTAGTACCACTCGTTGTACTGCTCGATACTGATCACGGGGTCGGGCTCCGACACAATGGTCGCCAGTGTGTCCTGCCAAGAATTCCAAACCTCAATTTCTCGTGCACATTCACCTTGCCAAACTGTCCAGCACCCGGTGGGTTCCTGTTAACCCTCATATCTGGGGCATCGGCTGAAAATCCCTGTAGGCAGTCAAAATGACGCATTGCGCGATCTGGTAGCTACCACTCCGCAGCTTCAAAGTGGATCAGGGGTGTGCGTTGTAACCCGAAGAGCAAGAAGACGAACGATTCTGCCATCCGTCGCTCCAATGTTGTGATGGGGATCATCTTTTTATGGATAGCGGCTCAGCCTCAGGCTGTACTCCCAAGTGCACAGGCGAGGCCACACATTATCGATTTTGTCCCTACGCTTGGGTGCGCCGGTAGCAATGTGTTCATAAGACCAAACCTGAGAACAAAGATAAAAATTATATATAGTATCGTGAAAATTTAGTGCCCACCGACTAATAAAAAATATCGATAACGTAATCAAGACATATACCTGCAATAGCGAGGGACATGCACATTTAGCTTTAGAGTCGGGCCTCGTTGCCTTGTGTAATGCTCGGTACAGGTATGCAAGAGTTGTTGCACCCCAACATACTCCCCAACCTCTTGCAGGTTACTCAACAATGGTTAATATTTGACGTTGACCGTATTCTTGGACGTCGTTGGGAATAAAATTGCCCCCATCACCCATAAGAGGAAAGCTTGTGTGTACATCACAAGCATTCCATCCGTGTAATTTTCTGGTAGAACCCTGTAAGTATCTATCAACCATTTCAATTTTATCCCACCAGTGCTAAATTGATCTTTAGGTATAGAAGTAAAGAAGTCTCTAGCGGTTCTCTTATTCGTTACTTTCGACGGGAGAGCAATTACCGGTTGCCTCGTCACCGATAACCCTAAGATGAACCCTATATCTTCTAGGGTAATTGTCATCTCTTCAAGAGGGAAGTGAAACGTACCTATCAACAAGGGCACCTATTAAGTTCCGTTCAAGTTGTTGAAAGATCTGTCGTGTGTGAAAACCCCAAATCCAATTTCACGCAGTAATTTTTTTTTTTGGTATTTGTTTAATTTCCACAATCCAAAATTATCAGATATTTCTACCGTATTGAGGAGTGCTCTTTCCTACGAATTAATAAATATAATTTAAGCAAAGCAAACGGTATACAATGTTCGTGAGAATAAGAAAGTTGATAAAATAAGTATCTTACTCCACCATCCTATATGAGCGTATTGATATGGTTTCCTTGGTCGTATAATACAAAGGGATCTTCTGGTCCAGGGTTAAAGTTCATTTTTTTGCAACTGAAATTATGAAAAAACGTCAAGTTTGGAAGCTTTTATCAATCGCTCGCAAATTACCAACGCTAGCACATGCTCACATGCTCAATGCATATATATAGATATATATACATACACGAAGTTGGATTTTACCAACGCTAGCACATGAACAAATAATACGCAACACACACACACACACACACACACACACACACACACACACATATATATATATATATATATATATATATATATATATATATATATATATATATATATATATATTACCGACACTAGCACATGCTCAATACATAATCAAAACCATGCATAAGACGCAATATTCATAAAAACTCTAGATTATGAACAAATAAATGATTAATTTGTGAACTTATGGATTAATGAGACAATTAAAGGATTTCTTGGGAAGAAATTGTGCAGATCTGATTATCAACGCCGCTGAAAAAATTTGTGAGAAGGAAGAACGAAAAATAGTTTTGAAGTTACGTTTTTGTGTGTATATATATGGATCGTCCGCTACATTATATAGCGGAAGGCAAAAGTAGTCCGCCACACAATGTAGTGGATAGAAAGCCCATCCGCTATTTAATGTAGCGGACAGTGGGAATACGACAAAGTAAAAGTCGTAACCGTCGTGGGGGACATGACTGTTGTAACAGTCATGTGGGGACATGACTGATGTGACATGTGGTAGGCAAAAAATCATCTACCGCATAGTGTAGTGGACGGCTTTTTGCCTGACAATTGTTAGGGTCAAAAAGTCGTTTGCTACACTGTGTAGCGGACGAGATTGGGGGGGGGGGGGGCAGTTCGGTAAAAAAGCCCGTCCGCTACACTGTGTAACAGACGGCTGACAGACTTTAAAAAAAAGATCTGGAAGGATGGACGGCTAGATCACGTTGGCAATTTCTCCTATTTTGCTAGCGTTATCAACGGATCAGCTATATATATATATATGTGTGTGTGTGTGTGTGTGTGTGTGTGTGTGTGAGAGAGAGAGAGAGAGAGAGAGAGAGAGAGAGAGAGAGAGACAAGTGACTGGACAAAAATTGATTATTACATACGGTACAGACAGGCTTGATAAAACCTTTTAAAATGTTTTTTTTTCTTCATAAGAGAGAAATTTAACGATGTTGCATATATTAGAAATACATGCAATGTTTCTAGAGAAGTAAAAGCATCACGTGATCATTGTTCTTAACTATGACATCTAATTCGATTGCTTAACCTACACTATGTGAACCCTTCATGGCCATTAATCAACAAATTGAAGTGCGCCATATATGCGATTGTGATGCTAGCGCCAACTCGGGTGACAATCAAAACCAAATGCAAATGCTCTTTAACATAAAAGGTTAGCAGAGTTCAGTTTGGAGGATGAACAAAACCAAACTGACTAAAATTGGTTTGGAAAAGATAAAAAGAAAAAGAGTAATTGGTAATTGAACTGTTCACTTTCAATAGTTTGTACTGATCTAGTGTATCGGTTTGGACGGATTGGTAAAATTGGCCCTGTAGTCATTTTTGGACTTGTTTGAGCATTTTCTTTGATTATTAGGTCGTTATTATACAATATGGCCGTTTTGACGCTTTTATAAAATGTAGAACATAAGTGGCAAAAAAAGCATAAAGCCTGCTTGTATAGTGCTCTAACATGTGGACTCTTTACCATCAGGGTAGGTTTGCTCTTTGAGAAGACTACCTCCACAAGCCTTGTTTCTAGTGCTCGAGCATAAGGTCTCATCACCTGCATATGGTAGGATTGATCTTCTAGGATTATCCCGAAAGCTCTGTTTGTAGTGCTTCGGCATGAGGACTGTTTGCAACCGTGGTAGGCTCGTTATTTGTGACATGCCTTGGGAAGATTTGCTTCAACTACTCTGGAACAAATACTCATTGCCATCAGGACAGGTTCGCTCCTCCTATACACCACCTCAGATCTCGACTTGCAATGTTTCAGCACGATGACTCCTTGCCACCATGGTATGCTTGCTCTTTCAGGGTACTACCTCTAAGAGTTCTGTTTGTATAGCTCTGGCATGAGTACTCTTTGCCACAAGGGTAGGCTCTGTCACGCCACAAACCCATTACAAGACCAATAGGCTTGAGGGGTTCTTCCGTATGGACATTGTTAAGCTTCACTTGCTAAACCCAACAACAGTAGCAGCAGATTCTAAAACAATAGCCTGAAACATTTGAAGTAACATCCAATTTAGTTTTTGTTTGTCTCTACAACTTATGCAAAACATCCTTAAACACAATAACAAGATTAAATCTGTTAGCTAATACCACCGAAGCTCCTTGATAATCCCATCATATTGCAACACTCACTTTCAATAGTTGCACTATCATTTTCAAACCTGAAATATTAAGTAAAGGGCGAGTATCTACATGGTCAGCAAATAACAGTGACCATACTAGCTAGCTAGACCAACTTCAAACAATTTTAAAAAATAGCAACGTAGGGAAGCAATTCTGATTCATCCCTAAACATGCTTTTAGAATACATTACTAGTCATAAGAAATACACTTACAAAAAATCCATTTTGGGCCAGTTGAATTTATTCAATCATCCCATACTACCAGAATATAACTAACCTACCCCTCCATTAATATTGGCTCAAGGTTTCCTACAGAGCCTTTGACCAACCTACGTACAAATCCACTGTTCACTAATAGATTATCTTCTTATGGAATCCACTCAATTACATAGTCCAAACAAGAGCACTAAAAACAGTATTTGCTTTCAATCGTGTCACTACGCAGTCCGAGTCAGTTGTTAAGTAATCAGTAGTGGGATACGGTGAGGGTGGAGTAAGGCTTCCCAGACAAGCCGTAAAGAGTGACAGTGCTGTGAAGACGAGGGTTGAGACGAACAGGGGCCGACAGTCCAAGCTAAGCTCCAAGTCACAGTCCAATATTATGTCCAATCTTATGGTTTAATTGTGTTTCTTTCTCTAGAATTCAGTAGCTCTGTATTTTAGAATGAAAAAGTGATTTTGTCATAAATGAGAACCGTGTATCCAAAATGAAGTCTAAAGTCCTCGATTTATATGCAAAAGTAGGCCTGGGTCATCATCCCCTGGGAATGACACGTTACCTGGGGGTCCGCAAATACCGGTGCTCCTTTAGAATGTTGGTTTCCATATTCATGCTACCTGCCCCACTCAGTGTCACTCTGCCTGTCTGAAAAGACTGACCACACACCGTTAGGATGATAAAAAAATGCCCTTAGCCTAGCCACCGGTCCAAAGCCCTTACTGATTCCCACAGGGGGGTGTCAAGAGACGCGGAGAACTTGATAGTGTTAGGGGAGGGTCCCTATGCCTGACTATCAGACGAACTAAGCCCGATGCCTTTCGAAGACCTGCTCCAGTCTTAAAGTGACCCGAGTGTCATCATCCAAGAGGCTTCAATGATCACCGATAACGTGAGTGCGACGTGGTCATAACTCAGACGTGCCTAATGTCATGCAAGCCACCCCAGGTGGGGATAGTGTCTTTGTGAATAAGCCTATCACACTATAAAGGGTTTTCATGTTGAAGCACTACAAGTGGAGCCCCTCAGAATGCTGCATACTCTGGAGAGCGGATTGAAGCATGTTCTACATCCATTTGCAGGGGTGCATGGTATGGTGAATAGATGGACCAACGCCAAGGGGTACGATAGTGTGCCAGAGAGCCAGGGGCCGCGACAGTGTTAGTAGCACGGCGCATAAGTGCGGCAGTTGTGTGGGGTGCTCAGGAACACATACCATGGGAGCGACGCACAGGCGCAGAGATGGGTGTCGTGGAGTAGAACATGGTTCTAAGGGCTCATGACATGAAAGCGATGCACGTGTGTGATGATGGGTGTCACAGAATAGAGCATGGTGCCAGGGGCACATGACATGAAAGCGGTGCACGGGTGAGACAACGTTTGTCGCAGAAGTGGGGGTTGTGCAGGGGGCACGTAATGCATGAACGACACATGGGCACTGGTAATGGGAAGAAAGGAATGGTGGTTCAAAGGGGAAAGCCAAGACCAACCCTTGGAGGAAGGCCAAGGTCGACCCTCAAGGGAAGGCCGAGGCAGACCCCCCTGGGGAAGGAGGAGGTCGACCCCCCCTGGTAAGGGCTAAGGCACCCCGATGTTGGTCTGTTAGTGAAAACAAAGAGTTCGAAGGCCGACGTGCGACGAATGTGTTTTTGTAAGTCGCACAAAAATAAATTTCATGGCAGGGTAAAAATGTAAAAAAGGAAATAGGAACAAAATGCAGAACTTGTGCGTGCATTGCTTTGACCGGTTGGAGTGTTGAAAAATTGACTGTTGATTATATTGATGTGTTGTGCAAAACGGGACCCACAGCGGGTCCATAGGTGAGGCCAAAATAGGTTTGGAACACGTTGTCACTAAAAACAAATCATAATAAAAGATATGACTTTTCACAATTTATAGTAAAAACGTTGATAAACGACATTAATCTTTGCATGTTCATAAGAGTTTCACAAAAAGTTACTGGCAAGCACCAAACAATGAAAATGGTAATAGACCACATCTCATTTGCAAAGTGAAATAAGCTAATAGATGCATATATACATGGGTACGAGAAGCCATTATTCAATCCCGAACACTACGCTCAGTGACTCCCTAGGCTACTCCAAATTAGAGTGCAACTTATTCACTCCAAAATTCAACCACAATGCCATGGTCACTAAAAGCGTCAAATGAAAAAAAAGTTACAAACGCCTTTTGCATATGGTTTTATCTTTCTAGCTTTCCTTCTCTTTTTCTTGGGTTTGTATACATTTTATTTCCTATTTTGTCGGTCCTTTGATCTATCCATCTGCATATAGTATGCCACCTTTGGTTCTGTTCATTGTGCACTCATATCACCACTTTCTTTGTGTCGTAATGACTGTCAACCCAATAACCAACGATTTTTACATTTCTCGTTTAAAGCTCACTAAATATATAACATAACTTAACATAATAATATTATCATATATATATATATATATATATATATATATATGATAAAAATAATAATAATGGATTTTGGAAGACATAAATGCTATGGTAAGTGTTGAAATATTTGCAAAGATGTTTCAAGTTCAGACCGGACCAAATTTGAAAACAGTTTTCTTAAAACCGGCCTGTTAGTACCGGAAAGTGTCTTCTGACATACTTTCCCAAACGATCTACAAGACTTATGATTATCCCCTAATTTCTTTTTGCCTAATTTTCAGGACTTTTTTTGCTAAATTACGTGATTTACTCCTATGTTAATTTACACATACTCCTAATTAAACTAGTGTAAAAACATTGAATAGAAGGAAATTAGTTTCATCATTTTTTTCCTGATAAACTTCCAACACTTTAGATAGAAAAACCTTCGAGTTCAAGATAAATACACTTTGAAACTGATTAAGGTGATTAAACAGGGGTTTGATTCACCTATGATATATAAGGTTGTTTGCTTAGAGTAAACATTTATGAAGAGAAACCATAGTCTAGTTTGTAAATGGTGTTAAAGAGCGTTTTGACATAACATTAACAGTTTAGTCATTAGGCTGATCCAGTCTAGTGTTACCACATGTACAGGCATGCATGCTTCATTTTACCTCCTCGTTAACGCCTGACTTCCTTAATTTGATTTAACCTTGTTACATGCTCAGATTTGAGAGGGCTTCTCTTCAGCTTAAGTTGTGTTCGGCTTTAACTAGGTCTTGTCACATATTTCACATCCTTCTTCTTGATGACATGTTGCTCAGTCAAAATTCCTATGCCTTTTGTATCTGAGCCACATGGCCTTTCTTTGCTCAGAACTAGACAAGTGTCACACAGCCAATGTCCCGTTGTTTTGACAGTCTTGCAATAACTGTCCTTGGTCTAGAGCGAACAAGTCTTTTTCTGAAGACCTTGTTTTAGGCAGGACTTCCTTGTCCATTGATGATGTGGCAAGTAAATGGGTTATACCGAGATAGCCCTGCTAAGCTAGATCGGTTTAGATTTTCTTTAGCGCAAACACCGCCTAAGCAAACCAATCAAAGGGACTTCATTTATTAGAATCAGGTGATAGCAGCTTAAGTTTAAAGCTAAGCCTCTTACGAGCAGCGTCGCTGCTTGATTGGCAGGGGAGCATTTCAGAAGAGCAACAAGGCCTGCATTGCCTCAATGGAGAATAGTTAAGGCCTTGATTTATGCTTGTTGATATATGGATAATAGACCTCCTTCTAGAGGCCTTAAAGGTCTCTTATTTAGGCTTTTAGTATGTAAAGTGTTACTTACTAGCCACTCAGACTAGGTGTTGACTGCTATTAATATGAACGAGTTAGCCCCTAGCATTGAACACTAACTCAAAGTTTCTTATGAGGGCTGTCTCGCTTTGATTCACCTCTAAGAATTGTTAAGAGGTTGGAATCTGATTAAAAGCAATGTGAAAATAGTATTTTCCTTCTTATTCTTTTCTTCCTAACAGTCCAACTCTTCACCAACCTCACGTGCCGCCTGAGCTTATCCAATCCATTAGTCATTCATTTTCCAACAAAGTCATTCATCCTCTTTTGTTAATTCATTTGAAACAACACTAGAGAAAACATGTCGCATTTCAACTAATACATATATGCCTATTTCTTAGTAACGTTACTGAATGACTAAAATTTTATCACTTAAATCGTTGTTGCTAATTAAAGTTATGAAAAGCCACCAAAAGCACAAGTTAGGCATAGGGTACTATAATCCTCTGAGGCACAACCTTGGAGAGCTTTGCTAGTAGTGCTCTAGCACCGATTATTGTCCATAAAATTGAATGGTTAATCGATCAAAATAGTTAACCTTTGCAGGTCGGGGAGTGCTATTTGCCGCATATGTGATGAAAAATCTCTAAAAAATGGCTAAGGCACAATAAAAGGCCAAGGGAGTGGCGGCATCGACGACAGTTTCCTTGGCTAAACTAGCCTTTGGAAGCTAGTATATTCTCTGCTATGGTCAGCTAGACTAGGGTTTCATCTGCTGAGGTTGCCGTGGTCACTCTTTTCTCTTCAGCGCTACAAGTACATCTTCCCTTTTTATGTTGTCACCATCGGCACCCTCGCACCAGCCAAAATTTTGTACACAATACGTTTTAGGCAACATGTTGCACACATGAGCCTAGTCTGCGCACTTCGTCTGAATGCGTCGTGCCCATGCATTACATCCTCATAAGTGGATTATGGCAATGTACCGCATCCTTCCATTGATCCCATGCACCCATTACATTATACACAATCAGCGTTGGTAGCCAAACATGCTTCGACCCACTTTTCACAGTTGTGATACCCCTCGGACTCTGCTCGTAGTGCTCTGGCACGACTATTCATCGTCATTATCGTAGGCTTGCTCATCGCTGAGCTCCACTCATATGCTTTGGCACATGGACTCATTGAAATCAGGATAAGCTCGCTCCTCCTATAATGCTGTGCGACGAGGACTCTTCTCTAAGGAATGGACGATGTCCCTTGGGACACTCTTATCGACCCAAGTGATGCTATGGATGCCTAGTCATCCGACCACATAGGCGTAGCTGATCCTTATTGCCACCACTAGGATTGCCACCTCTACGAATAATGATCTTCGGGTTACTCCGAGGCACGAGCATGACTTTACAAGGCAATCCATCATAAGGGCACTGGACTTAAGGCTAAATTGATGGCTTACTCCACCAAATAGTTTTTTACAGTTCATCATATGTGAGTTACAGTTGTGGGGAAATGTGAAGGTATGTAAGGCATGACAATTGAATGAGTAAAATGGTGTACCGACGTATTCATTACCATCAGCAAGGCGCAGTCCTAGGGAATGTGTTATAGGGAGACAAAACTCTTTGCCTGATCACCCTAACCTCCGTAGACTTCTGTATTAGTGCACAATTGTAACATCCCAAAATTTTCCGAAACGTTAACACTCGCTCGATCATTTACACTAAGATAATACTATCTCAAACTCAACCAAATAATACCATCAATCTGTCAGAGCAACTAACTATCAATGAAATCATACTCTTATATGATTTCATAAGTAAAATACCAAATGGATATCCTACAAAATTTAAACAATACTATTCACCCACGCAGGGGTTTTAATAGAAAAAATACTTGCTCGCTAGCCTCAAATCTAATTTCAAGAATTCTAACGCTGGTTACTACCTGCAGAAAGGAAGTCAAAGGGGAGTGAGCTTTTAAGAGCCCAGTAAGGTCGCACAAAGATTTAAAACAAAAGAAACGATTCAGACAATTTTATATTTAAGCCAAATAAAAACTTTTAAAACGGGGAACAGAATGATTCAAACAATTTTTCTATATACAATCAAATGATAATGTCAAAAGGGTTTTCAAAGAAAACCACAGCAATTTCAATATAAACATAGGAATGAGTATCAACTCAGTTCCCTTAAATCAATAACTATTTTTTTTAAAACACTTAAAGTGCGATAAAACATAAACAGGAAACGTTGAACATGAGCAGTACACTAGCAAAGCCAACCCGACAGTGCTCGATCGCTTTACATATGCATATGTACACTGACTAGTCCATCTAGGTACTAGTTAAACCCATCCAACAGACCATCCTTATGACGCCAATAATACAGACCATCCTTATGGCTCCCAAGTTATTAACTCATGTCAACATTGAGAAGCAATAAATGCATTTGATAATATTCAAGGAATTTAAACACAATTCAAAACGTTTTACAATGATTGAATTTATTAAACAGATGAGAGTAACGAATTCCAAACGATCACTATCAGGCTCAAATTAGAGTTTCATGGACAGTTTCAAAACAAACGCTTTTTATTTCAAACATAGAAATCAACAATCAATGTATTTTGTAAAACTGTTATTACAAACATTTGAAACAGAATAACGAAATGGGGTTCGGAGAGAAATCCTTACCTCTGTCCAAGTTATGCGATGCTACCAACCTCGATCAATATTTTCTGAATAAACCTAGATTGGAAATTTATTTGTTAGAATATAATTTATGTCAAATACGCTATAAACCCTAATATTAACTACCCACTGCGTACCCACTCTCCAAAATCGCGCACTCAAAACGGTTTCTCGCATACGGCCCACCTAACCGAATATCTTATACACTCCTTAACATGTACCGACACTCTAGAATTTATAATAGTTTACACTAAAACACTTTTATAGCTTAAAAAATTATTAAAAGTTAAAATATAAATTTTCTGAATTTTTGAATATTTTCGAATTAAAATAATTTTTTTAAATACCATAAATAGCAATAATTATTTCTAGCTGAAAATAAATTCCCATAATTTTATAACAGCTTTAGAATACCTATAAAAATTATAGAAATTAAAATAAGAATTTAAAATGCATCAAAACTATTTTTTACTTATTCGTTTTGCTAAAACTAATACGATATAGATACTATAGCAAACAGCTCCAAAAATTATCGAATTCAAACTGAGTTTTATTTATACAATATAGACATTACTCTAATTTTTCCTGAACATTTTCAGGGTTTAAGGGCTCCAAAAGAATTTTACGAATCTGAAATTATAGACAATACTAAAAATACATTTGATTTCAGACAATTGTAAAACTTTAATAGACGTTTATTATAGATTAAGGTATTATACTGTAAATTTTCATGTTCTTACGATAAGCGTGCACTAGCATAAGTACATACGAACTTAACGTCAAACCCGATCCGCATTTCCCTTCTTCTCTGTCACAGCCCACAAAATACACAATACTCTCTCACACACACCCTTCTGTCCCTTTTTACAATTCATATCACACACTTAAACTCTCTGTTCCCACACACTTTACATGTACAAGCTGGCACAAGAAAAACACCCAGATGGCATATTCAAACCCAATGCTAACTCTCACACCAACACACACACACACACACACACACACACACACTAACTACACACACCTACACAAAATTACACAGACCCACATATGTTTACAACTACTGCCGGTTCTCTTCTTTGCTGGGTATACACACATACATATCCTCCGGTCCCTCACACGTCACCTACACAATATATCTACACACACTCATGCACACGACTCCCATTCTCACAGTTCACTTATGCACACACCTATACACCACTATCACATATACACCTCCTTCTCTCACTGCATGTCTTCTCTTCTCTTTTTTTTTCAACACGGCATGCACCCACACCTGAACACTCAACCACCTAAAGACACGCACATGCACTTTACTCATACGCACACACGCTCTCCCCATGGCAGCCATGGCTGCTACACACCCAAACCCTCAAGGCCCAGCTCCCCTTTTTCACTCCAATCACCCTCTCGCGGTAACATTTACACACCAACCCACGCACATGGTTTCACGACAGTTTCTCCTTGACATCTACAACCATCACTATGCAGTCCACCACCACACATTAAACCCACACAAGTCCGCACCCTTACATACTGGCGATTCCCTTAATCTCGTCCCTTGCACACACCAACACACAACACACTACGTTATATCTTACACCCACTGCTGTGACTGTCCAAACCCATGTCCCTTTTTCCACTTCACTACACACACCACCATGCACACCATGGCTACCACCACGGCAGCCCTTCCCTTTCCCCTTCTCATTCTTTGGTATGCACAACACACGCACATATTCCACACCGCGGCTGCTTATTATCTCCCAACGCACAAATATCTCAAAGTATAAACTACAACCTCCAAAAAGCTTATATTTACCAAGTCCATCATTAACAACCAGCCACTGCCTCATGGCAGTGGTTTCTTCTTGCAGCCGTAGACCTTTTTCTCCTTCAAACCCGGACACATACGCGCACAAGACACACAACTGCATGCACACACCTCCGCACAACACTCACGCACATACAGAACACACATATTCGTTCATGCACAGGTCATACAGATTCACACAAACACTCACTCTCGCACTCAAACATCTACGGCAAATTTATTCTCTCGGTTACAACCCACACCCATTATGCCCAAAACACACTACTGTAACCCACATACCCAATCCCAAAGATAATTTGATTCTGAGAAAAAGTAGAGACCTTACTTGAGTTTCACTAGACGAGAGTAACGAGGGGGACGACTGCTCACTCTTATAACAGGGTATAAATATAAAACCCTAAAAGCACAACTATCAAACCCCCCCCCCCCCCCAAAGTTTCGTTAATCATTTTAAGGCTTACCCGAAATTTTCTATTATTTGCGAAATGGTTCAAAAAAAGTATTTACGATAATTTAGGTGCTAGGACAATTATTACCTTGTTGTTACGGTACCCCGTTGGACAAATCGTCGCTAAAAAAATGCACCGATACTAAAACTAATATTTTAATTGTCGCTACACGTATATTGAATTCTAAGGTAGATATTTCATTGCTAAAAATATACGTCAATCCTAAGTATTTAGAAAATATCATCGTCAATTAAATTGTTAATATAAATTCAACGCTAATGATAAAGTACGAAATTGTCGCTAAAGGCTTCTAAGATAAAATTAATGCTAATTGTCACAAAGTAACTCGATAAATATCACTCATCGTTAAACTATATCTTATAATTTCTAAAATTTGTCTTTTAAGATAGCCGTTAAAAATTTGATCACGCTAATCGATGCTAAATGTTGCTAATAAAATTTCATTAATGGAAATCAACATTAAATCTCGCGTATAAAAGTCGTCCCCTAGATAACAAACTAACCGGCCAGACATATCACGGTTCAGGGCGTTACAACAATTCGCACCTTTGATCTCAACGTTAGATCTAAACACCGAACTTAGGCTCTGGCTTTCGTAACTGTGCACACTTTGCGCCTCGATTGCTCACATCACTAACATTCCTCAATAGCCCCTTAGATCGAGTCGATTAATTTTTACGTAGCTGCTTTCGCTAGACTTCCGTATTAATGCACAATTCGCACCTTTGATCTCAACGTTGGATCTAAACACCGAACTTAGACTCTGCCTTTCGAAATTGCACACACTTTGAGCTGGAGGTGAGCATTAAACCGTTGAAACCGATCTAATCGTAAAAATCAAACCAACCAATCCCTCTATTTTCAAACGGGGCTAAAAATCAATTGGTTTGATTTTTTTTCTTCTTTTCCAAACTGTACATTTAGTTCAGTCTGTTCGGTTCGAATTTTTTTGAAACTGTATAAACCGAACTAAATGTATATAATATAACATATCTATATTTATACATAATTCTGATAAACTCTAAATCCCTTAACGTAACACACATTTTTCACTCACCGCCTATATCTCACTAAGTGCTATTAATTATGATAAAAGAATTTAGTTTTTTTTAGAGCTTATTAATATGTATAAGTTATTAATTTTTGGGCCTAGGCCTAAATTTGCTCAACATTAAGTTTGGCTCAAATTGATTAAACCGTCTAAACCGAACCATTCAATTCGTTCAACCCGCAGAAACCGAACCGTTCAACTACGGTTTGTTTTCCTTTTTTTCAAACCGAAATTGGTCAGTTTGGTTTGGTATTTAGCCTCCAAACCGAATCGTGCTCAAGAAACAATTATAGAAGTGAAATTGGTCGAATTTGTTTGATATTTGTGACGTAAGCTCAGGTAATTAGAAGAGTAAGTTAAAAAAGAGAACGTCGCCTGAGAGATTCGAACTCTCGCGGGGAAACCCCATGTACTTAGCAGGCACACGCCTTAACCACTCGGCCAAAGCGACGTTCATGTCTACGCTAATCCGCGTTTAACAATTTGTGGCCTACTATCTATATTTAGACGAACAACTGCGCCCATCTTCCCTTTTCCCGAAAAGTGAAAACTTCTTCGAGACCAAGCTTTGCCTTTGGCCGCCAAATCTAATCGGAAGTAGTAATGATCGAGTAGTGAAGCACTCAGTTGACATCTTTGTTGAAAGATACCGAGAGAGAGAGAGAGAGAGAGAGAGAGTAACTAGAAAGCATTAGTACAAGTGTAGAACTAAAGTTAAAATGGCGACAGTGCAGGCGGTAGTGGGGAGTTTGACGGCGGGCGATCGCCGGATTCTGACATCAGTGAACACGGGAGCATCCACTCTGTCATTCTTGGGGTCGGGATTCATAGTGCTGTGCTACCTCCTCTTCAAGGACCTCCGCAAATTCTCCTTCAAGCTCGTCTTCTTCCTCGCCCTCTCCGTAAGCTCCTCTTCCACCTTCATTCAGTCTCTAGTAGAACTTCAGTTCTTTCTTTCTGCTGTAGGATTGTGCCTGAATTCGTTTTCTATTTGACTTTGTATTGTGATTTTAAACTTGAGTTTTCTTCAAAACGTTCGGAGCTTAATTTGAGTAACTAGGGCTTCATGGGTATTTCGAGATATGTAAAGACCCTCCTTTTAATCATGCTACACTACGGCATCACTTACTTGGAGAATTCGGGTCGCGCTTACGATGTCTGGAGACCAACATCAGAAATGTTACAACATTTGTAGATGCTCTTTTGGCTTCACTTGAAACCCTAGGAATAGGCTACTTAGCATACCGTCATGACTCGTGAGGGACAGGGGCATTTCGGGGTTGGGGAGCACTCTGCCTTTACATGTAGGATGACTGTTGGAACCAAGAAAAGAAAAAAGGTTTTAATCTCCGTGTTGTTAGTGGTACAAGATATAGCACCAAATCTTACCTTGTTTCTGCTTGACTACTCTGATCTTCTCGTTCAGAGTCTGGTTTAATTTGCATATCAACGGTGTTGATTATTTTGCTTTGTGGTTGCCAGATTGAGGAAGAACTTCATGAGATGAGGAATTGGGTTTTTTTGTGTTTGTGTGTGTGTCGGGGGGGTGGGGTGGGGGGGGGGGGGACGAGGGGATAGAGGACATTGTAGACTTTTGTGTGCCCTGTGACAAAAATTTTATTTTGAAAAATTCATGCGAAACCATGAAGACAAAGTGACGTTCTCCGGATTGGAGGGCATATTGTAATGGTAATACTTCAGATATGGGACTTAACTGAGAATATTTGTTGCGAAATAGGATCGAGGCAAGAGAGAAAAATGTGGCTTGGCGTGTGGACTTATGAACCGTTAGGATCACATGGGCATATTCTGGAGATTTCTGCTCGATTTCTCCCTTCTCGTTGTATTGATTCACGCTCCAAAATCTTAATGTTAGTTTTGTCATTGGTGGCCAGTCCAACTAACTTTCAGACAATCCTCTTGAGCAGATATAGTACATAACATGGAATAAAATTCCAGTATACTTGACATGAGGGTGTGATTGGTCGATTAGTTTACCATAAAGGTACATTTGACTGTATGTTTCAGTTTGGCATATAGCTGATCTCTACCTTTTCTACCTTGAGAAAGTAGCTACTCCATAAGGCAGGCTTTAAAAAGAAATATAAGACAACATGCACTCATTTGGCAGGAATATCTGGAAATACTTGGCTCAGTAGCCAAAAGGATGATGTTGGCTAATGTAAGACCAGCTATGTCATCTATCTTTTTTCTTTATTATCCATAAGTGCTTCATAAAGATTTTTGCATTTGGCCAAATAAAATTGTCGTGAATGTTTCCAATTTATCTATGTCTATACTTTTAAAAAAAGCTCAAAATGAAATGCTCCAGTAAATCGATGTGTTGAGAAAAGCCTGTTGTCATTTTGTCTAGTGCAAGAGCTTCTCCATCTCGGAGTCCTTTACTGCTGATGTGGTCTCTTAGTGGATCTCCCTGTAGCTGTCGCCAATGTATTTTTCTGTCTAGGATTTTCTAGGTAAATATCCTTTACTACTTGTATTAATAAGTATCTCGATTACCGTTTTGAGCCTTCTGCAATTTCACTCAAATATTATGCATTAATGAGAATACATTAGCATGTATATGTTCACATAATAAATTGGGTGGTTCCTACCTATAATTGGATTATCACTTCAAGACATTGTAGAAGGATAGCACATTATGTTCACACAGCATGTAGTTATTTTATGATGTTCAAACAATGAATCAGTTGCTTCCTACAAATATACTGATAGTCACTCAAAGACATTGTCGAAGGAGAGCATATTGATGAGAAGATTTCTAATTTTAATGGAAGTCTTTCCTCAAGCTACATCTAAAACATGACGACATCCACAAGTTAAAAGTCTTGGGTATAGATGGTTACTATTTCAAATTGTTTGCTTGCCGGGTAGTTGAAGTGTGGTCAAACCTTTCTTTGTCTACAGACAGTTTTGGTATCAGTGGCTGAGTTGGCTTCTTTTACGTGGTGGTGCCCAGCGCTTTACGTTTTTGAATATAAATGTTACGCATTGGAAATGACATAATGGGTAAGAGAAGAGTTGTAGTGCAGTAGCTAATATCGGGCTGTGAAACTAATCTTTATGTTCCAGTTTAATGTGCCCCATTTGGTGTTTCTAGTGAGATTTGTCAATTTCCTACCAAAAAGCAAAATTTCCCTTTTAATATGTTCTTGCATGGTTAATGTAGTTGAATAAGCGTATGAAATGCCTATGTATGCGTGCATCAGTACTGATGCAAGAAATAAGGGCTCACGTCCCCCCTTTCTTATTATTTTAAGTTTTACTTCAATATTATGAACAATAGGAAGTCCTTCTATTGGTCGATCCTTTTCCCTTCCATGCTTCTACCTACTTCTAGCAAATGCATCGTAGTTGGATATGGCTAATTTTATACCATTCTTGGTGCAGGACATGCTTTGCAGTTTCTTCAGCCTAGTTGGGTATGTAGTTTAGGTGAAGTGAAATCTCCTTATGTCTTTTCTTTCTTTTTGATGTTTACATCTGCTGAAGCACGGTTATGTTACTGCAGGGATCCGTCCAATGGATTCTTTTGTTATGCTCAGGGCTACAGCACCCATTTCTTCTGTGTGGCATCTTTTCTTTGGACAACGACAATTGCTTTTACGCTTCATCGTACAGTTGTTAGACATAAAACCGATGTGGAGGATTTGGAACCTATGTTTCACTTGTATGTTTGGGGTATGCATTTTGCTGTTGGATATTAATTTGCGGCTTACAATTTGTTTGCTTTTCATGCTTTCTTTATTGAGATGGGATTCTATATGCCAGTTACGTTCATTAACTTCACATCTTTGTGGTTGCCTTTGCAAGCTCCTAGCTGTCAACAATTTTATGTGTTTAACTGCGTTATGCCACTACGTAGATTCTCTTCTGAAGCGCATTGAAGTGGATTGTTACTGCTTGCAGGAACTTCACTAGTTATGACCGTTATGCGCTCTATTGGTAATGACCATGGGCATATAGCTCGTCTAGGTGCATGGTGTTGGACGCAAACAGGACGTACTGGAAAGGTATGCTCGGTAGTCTTGGTTTCATGCTTTTGGGCCTGAAGTTGGTTATAAATTGCATGTTTTGGGTTGCCATTGATATGGTCCAATTCAAAGATAGTTGAATAAATGCGGTATGTTGCATATACCGTTCCTCGGTTTCCTACGAAGGACGACACCTCTCATGGGTTGAGGTATTGTGTCCGACACTTACCGACACCCCGCACCTCACCGACACATCCGAACACGCGTTAGACACCTTTGGGAGGTTCTGAATTTTTTACTCCCTCCATCCCACATAAATTGATCATATTTTCTTTTCGGGCCGTCCCACAGAAATTGATTACTTCTAAATTAAGAAGATTCTGCAGGTATTTTTACATATTTACCCCTTTTATACTTTTTTTATTCTATTTCTCTCTCCACATTTAACACTCCACCAATCAATTTCTCTCTCCTGGCCCACTCTCTTCCCCCTCTCTAAAGGGTAAAATGAAAAACACAGTATATTATATAAATCCTTAATATGCGTGCAAAGTCAAACTGAGTGATTTATGTGGGACGGAGGGACTATTATTTTTCTTTAGTTATAGGATACCATGTCGGACACTTCTTCCAGAAGTGTCGGACAGGTATGGGGCTGAATGAATTTGAAACTTACCACGGAGGTTGGGATTATATAGTAGAAAAAATTGGAGCTTTTTTTAGGAATAAAAAATTAGCCAAACGCTAACATATCCATATATATCTCTTCCCTTTCCAATTGGCTGTTGTACTGCTGCCTATTTGAGAGGGAGACAAAGAAGGAGACAGGATTTTGCTTGCTACTTCTTTCCTTTCCGTTTTCATTTTCATCTCTTTCTCTTTTCCGTTGTAATTGACTGTTACTTGTGTTTCTAATTTCTTACTTTTTCTGTTTCTACCCTAATGTTCCCTTTCTCTACCTTTCCTTTATTTTGTAACTGACAAGAAAGACAAGATAGTTCCAATCAAGTTCTTCAATTTTAGCTTCTCTCCTTCCTTTGCAATTTTGAAATTGAGGGGCTAGAATTTACTTCTTACTTGATGTCAGTAATAGATTCAAGTGATACTAGTACTGTGTAGTAAGTTCAACTATGGCGGACAACCCAGCTAAACCTTGTAGAGATCCGTAACAAAGTGTAGCAAGGCTCCACAAAGTGGATGAAACTTGACCTATTAGTGCAATTTTAGATGTGGATTGTGCTTGAAAGTAGGAAACACATAAACATGAATAACCTTGACAAAATTCAGTGTTGTACCGCGCTGTCCAAACTTTTAGTTTTTGGCAAATTGTGGTGTCCTGTATCCCGGTCTTTGTCTGTGTTCGATGCGGTGTCGACATGGGCGCTACCTAGTCAGTTTCTAATACTAGCAGGAGACAAAGGAAGTTGGGGACCCTAAGATTCATATTATGGCTATGCTCATGTTTTGCTTTTTTACTCAAAGACTTGCCTTTACTAGTATGAAAGCTCTCAATTTCCCCCAAAAGTGAAGCCTAGCTTCGACCCATTTTGCTATTTTTTTGCCCTAGTTTTCGTTGTTGGTAAAGGAAGGCAGAAATACCCAAAGTGAATGTTACCAAATGTTACCCAAGTCTGTACTAGTGCCTTCAGCTAATATTGAAGTCTAGACAGTCAATGTAGTTTCACGAACTTTAGAAACGAGTCCTTTTGGTCTCTACTTTTGTGGGATCCTTATTTCTCAGTTCTATTCTCATACAGCCACAACTTTCGTGCTTTGGGTGCCAAGGGGAAAAAGTATTTGAAGAATTCCCTTGTCAGGAGAATCGTGTTGCATATCATGGCATGTTAATTAACCTTGATGAAACTCTTAATACTAGACAAATTTCTTACCCAGAATTATGACAATGTTTATTTCAAATGCTACTTAAGTACCCTTGTCTTCATAATTCTAGGACCAAAGATGATTCCTGCAGTGTTATATTACAAATTGTACAGCTCAATATTAAAGAATAGATGCAACTTTAAGTTTTAGCATGCTTCCTAGCTTCATAAATTTTCTTATAGTTCAAGCATTCCGAGTGGTGAAATATGTTCTTGTTAGGTATTTAAAGCTTTTATGCAATCTGGAGCCTAATTTTCTATTTTTTTCCTACAGGTGGTTCACTTTGTAACATTTTATGCTCCTCTCTGGGGTGCAATTATTTTCAATGGCGTTACTTACTTTCAAGTGATACGCATGCTAAACAACGCAACACGTGTATGCACTCAATCATTCAATATCCAAATTTCTTTTCCTCCATATTTTGGATGTTTGTAGCAGTGATAAATCAGCCTTTTGAATATCTAAAAGCATTAGTAGACCTGTTGAGGCGATACTGATGTCCTTTGGAGTTTCAGATGGCAGTTGGAATGTCGGACCGAGCATTGCACCCAGATGCACGAGCAGACATGAAGGTATGCTTTATTTCACTTGATTGTCTAGACTGGTTTCAAGATTGTGTAGTTAACAAGGTATGGAGTACGTAAATTGCTAGAAACTGACTTGACCTTGATAGAATGAATATTTGCTGATTTTTGCAGCGCAAACCATTACATGCCAGTGCTTTTTTCTACCTTTTGCATGATATTGATGCATACAGGCTACATCAAAATATCTTAATGCTTGCGTATAGGTTCTAACTACATGAAGTCTTCCTCAAAACCTTCATTCTTTCCTTTATTCATTGGCTATTTATCTTCTGTGCTAAGCACATTGGTTCTTGAAGAAATTATTGTTATAGTTCAGGGGTGAATACAGTTTGCCCCCTCATCAATTGGGTTCAAACAGATTACTGCCGTCGGGTTTCTTTTTTTGCAACCCGCACATAGTAATTATTCCTACCAGCCACCTTTTTGCTTGAAATGTCTCAAATACCCTTGTCTTCACCTTTGGTCTCTGCTAACCTCATGTTGGCTCCTGCCAACATCAAATAGGAACTTAAACAAATCAACTCAATAGGCATCATGCCAAGTAATATTAGAAGATCATCAAGAAAATTGAACAAACGCACATGTATTAAGCTTTGGAACTCTGTATCCAGAATCTGGGACCGAAGGCTTTGACCTTTACTCGTAAATCTCTGATCGCCTCTCTTTCTTCTAAAGCAGAAATTCTTTACCCCGGAAAATCCATGCACTTGCAAGCATCCTTTACCCAAAGCCGCCATGAAAACGACCATAAACCAATAACAGATTCCAGTCGACCAACTAGTCATCACCATTATGGAACCACCAAATAGGTACAAGAGACCGCCAACAAACCATTATTATTTGGAATTCCAAGAGGTTGTGTCCCTCCTTAAAGTGCAATCAGAACTGGAGACTCATTTCATTACTACTCGAAAAAGAACAAAAGCATCCTGGTCATTTGAAGACAACCATCTCATCTTGAACCACTGAATTGAGAGATTTGGAAATATTATTAACACAGTCCAAGCACAAAAACACATTCAGAAAGATAATAGAGATACGCGGATCATTGAGGGGTTAGTTATTGCAGAACATGCATACATGTGCATAATAGAGAGTTTTATTGGGACTGCTGTCCTTTTAGGTCATGTGCTGGTCAAATGACCAATTTTAATACCAAGATAGTTATTTTGGTGGCAATATGTAGCGGGTTGATACTTGAAGGCGGTGGCTTGTAACCTTAATACCGGAGGGGTTCAACCCGTTTGACCCGAAGACATGAAGAGGGTGGGGGTGCAAATTGTATGTGTCTGTATATATTATGACCAATTCCCGTGTGTGTACTTTTCCACCTCTCTACCTTGCTCGCTTTATAGATCTTCGGCTTGCCTAATACATTGATTGAAATGCCTTCACCGTGTGTTCTGTTTCCAAAGAGTTACTTTTTGCCAAAGTTCAAGACCCGCTTTGGGGGTGTATGTTTAATAGAAAAGTTTGTATTACCCTGTCTTTTTTCCTTCTTTTTTTTTAAGCGCTTCGTTATGGTGCTGGAAGTCATTAGAAGCCTGAAGAATCTAGTTGTACATTGGGAAATGTGATTCCTTTCTTTTTTTCCTCTGGCCTCCTATGTGTATAATTGCTTATCATCGGTGTTACTCTTGGAAGGAACAATTAACCAGAGAAAGAAACCAAATGTCCCTCTCTAACTTTTTCGTCTTCATTTTGTTTCCTTCCGCAGGCTTTAAACCGATGGGGTTACTATCCACTCATTCTTATAGGGTCATGGGCTTTTGGGACAATCAACCGCATCCATGACTTCATTGAACCGGGTCATAAAATCTTTTGGCTTTCAGTTCTTGATGTTGGGATGGCTGCACTCATGGTAAGCCCTGTTACATCTAAAAGCTGTCTTTTGTGCTTTGTACCTTCCGAATAAACATATTGCTGCACCTGTGGAAACTCACTTAAGACTCTGTAATCAGTGAGTACAATATTGCATGTTCGTGTGGACAATGGCTTTATATTGAGTAATCAAGAAATAACCTATATGTAAAATTGTTTTCCTTTTGGAACTTGGTGCAGAAGAAAAAATAAGTGGTATGAAGTTCAAGAATAAATTTAGGAGAAAATAGTTTTGGATGGATAGGTGCGGAACCCTAATTGTTTATTTAATGGTGCATTGTTTATATGTACAGAGAAAGTGAACTTGTTTGGAACTGTATATATTCGAGGCACAAAAGAAGTCTAAAACAATGTGAAACCCCATGTTACTTATACAGATGTATACATCTACATTGACTACATCTGATTTCCATCTGAATTTGTTTTAGGGTCTGTTCAATTCCATAGCTTACGGTCTAAACTCTTCGGTACGGCGGGCAATTTTTGAAAGACTGGATCTGTAAGTCACAAATGCTGAATTTTGTTTAAGTGAAATAATTTCAAGTTGTTGTAGTTTGATCAACCGGTTCATCAACATTGTACAGTCTGATTGAATTGTATGATCTTGAAGGCAATCTGCTATAATTGTGCACGAGGAAGTATCCAGTCATTTATAACTTGTTACTCAATGGCCCCCTCCCAATGTGGTGACATTGAGAGGAAAAAGGAAAGAAGAGGACGAGGTTTCTCTCGCTTATGGCATACAGCAAATATTTTCAACGTTGGGGTTATTCCATATAGTCCTGACTTCAACTTCCAGCCCTTTTTAAAGCCGTTCTATACGTGAGCAAATAGATATATAAGTTCACTTGTGGAAACGTCACCTTGAATTTATAGTTAGAGAAGCATTTACAACGTGATGGTGAAAATTTGCATTGAAAATCATAAAACGAATTGTCTACTGCTTCCCAAGTTTTGGATATGACAACATTATTTTTCTGCTGTTTTGCGTTTAAATAAGTTTGACATAGTTTTTGTTAGTTGTCATATTTCACCAATTCTTAGTATGTTGATAGATGCACAGATTTTTCCACGCTCTGGTTGACATGTGATGTTTCTTACGTTTCTCACTTTCTGATGAAGTTTGGTAGAGGTGCCAATATTGACAGTTTCTTATGCTGTCTTGAGTCTTAAAATCCTGCAATGTTTGCCTTTAATCCCTGATTCAGGTAACATGTGACAATATGACCGTGAAGCTATCATAGTTGAGATCATAATGCATGTGAAATTTTTTAATAATGGCCTTTTCATAGTCTTCACAGGCTGTCTTATTTTTATGAACGTTTCGTGCTTTCAGGCCTTGTTTCCTTTTGGCATTTGTGTTTTCTGTTTTTATCATTAGTTCTTTACGATTAATCAGCGGCGACGTCAATGCTTAGTTACATGGATTTGTTCAGGTTACCAGAAAGGGTTCGGAGATGGTTTCCAAAGAGTTTCAAATCCAGAGGCCATCAGCAGGAGACTGAGTTAGTCTCATTGAAAATTCAAGATCAGCAATAGCAGATAGGACACCTCCAATTTTCTGCGTCTGCAAAAGGAGATCAAGTGTGACATTGAAATTGCCATCATGTGACAGTTTGCGAGGGGTTTTCCTTTTCAGAAAAGAAAGAGAAAAAAACCTGCTCCCCGAACTGCAATATAGATTCTTGGTCCCGCTACCAAAGCCCAAATGCTCATATTTACCCGTCTGCCTCGGCTGTAAATTGCTAGTGAGGTGAAACATATTTGGGTTACTCCAGTTGGTTGGTCAAAGAGAATCTGTAAGACAGAATTCGTGCTTACTTCAAGTCAAGGCAATGAACTCCTGCGGTGATTGTAGATTGCGGCTGTGGCTTTTTTATCTTTTTTTTTTTTGTTTAATGTACGAAGCAAAACCAAAAAACTTCATACTTGCCTTACATGGTGCTAATAGCAGATTACTCGTTTTCTGATATTGTGTTCTTCAATGGTGTATGAACTCTGGTATCATCACTAGAATGTGGTCCGTGCATTGCTGTTTGTTAATGCATGCACGCGTTCAGTTTGTTGAAACATTCTAGTTCAGGTTTATGGTATCTCCTCCGCCTTTATAGTATGTGCAGAGCATTTTGTTCAAGCTCGAGCCAGGTATATAATATGATTCGTAGTGTATTGTTTTGAGCAATCTGGTAAAGTGCTGGCCGGCTGCTTACTAGGTGTATTTTAAAGTGTTAAACTGAGCCTACTGAATTCGTTTCTTAGGGTAATGCGGGCGTTTGGTGTTGATGATGCGTCTAATTTCTCCTCGGGGAGACCACCCACCGTGTGCTTTAAGAGCTATTTGGGGATGTTATGTGAAACATTTGCATGCAATGAGTAAGGCAATCAGTGCAAGGCACTCTCTACTATGCTTCCGCAGTGGCGATACCATTGCGAGAATGCTTGTATTACACATGATTGTAGCAATATGTTCTGCTCCCTGTTGCATAACAGCAGTTGTATGTTTTGCTTTTTTAATCGAACATTGTCCAATTAGCACCGAGACTATGTATTACATTCACTGCGGCTGGGTCGCCCAGCAGCTAGTTTTAGGGCAGCTCAGCTTGGAAGAGAGTGTTGAGGCCGCCAAATATTGTAGCTTTCAACTGTATCGGAGGCGAAGGTTGAGGCTGAGTCTGCGATGGTGGTTGAAACTTGAAGCATGCATTTGTTCGTCAACTTCCAGGTAGGGTGAGCCAAATATGATATGAAGCCCGCAAGAAGAGAAACTACTACTGTAGGAATGATACCTCCACGTTCACCTCTTAGACGACCGATTAGAGATCCATTCATTTTGTTAATAATTGTAGTTGTGGTTGCAGTTTAGTTACACAAATACCAACTCCTCCCCGATTGGAAACAAATTGAAGGCGCTGACAAAGATACAAAGGAGCTAGTTTGGGGGTTATATATGAATCATACTTGGATTTATGGCCACAATGATGTACATGTACAAACAAGGCCACGCACACAGTTGGAGATTACAGATTATGAACACGACGATGGGGAAACAAGATGCAAAATACTAGCTCTCTAATGAAAACAAGGGTGGGGGTCTTGTATTAGATAGAGAAAGGAAGACAAGGATCGCGTAATCAGGCACAGGCACAAGGATTGTCGACTGCGACCACGGCCTCATCGACGCCGCTCCTAAACAACAGGTATCCGAGGGTAAGCCCCAGCACGACTGCCACGAAGACGCCGCCGTTGAAGGACATGACCGCGAGCATCAGCATGTAGCCGATCGCGGAATTGACGCCGAAGATGACGGCACCGGCGATCCTGGCGGGCCTGCCGGCGATGAGCTTCTGCTGGAGGAGAGGCGTGTCGTCGATGCCGCCGCCGCCAGATCTGGAAGAGAAGAGCTTGAATCGGATGCGGCGGTCCTCGAGGTACTGGTAGAAGGCGGAGAAGAGGAGGCAGGCGAGGAGGGAGAGGGAGTAGGAGGTCCAGGAATCGGTCTTCCAGGAGTCGAAGAGCAGGGTCACCGACCGGCCCCAGTAGAAGGTCATGTGCATCATCTTCCTCCTTTCGGCCAGCTGATGTGCTGTGGTGTGGTCGGATCGGGGAGACGAGAGATTAGACCAGACTTAAGAGGGGGGAGGGCGTAGGGTGGGGAATGAAAGGTGGACTGGTGGTTGCTCCGGTCCTCGATCCTTATTCCGTATTGAGTGCAACTGGTAGGGGAGTACCTACTCTTTTTTTTTTTTTTTGAGAATTTGGAAAATATATAAATAAATTTACAAATGGGACTTAATATTAGTTGTTGGCTTCACCGCTACGGACAGCGCTTTGCCTTTGTGTACTACTCCCTTCCTCGTAGTACAGTACGTCTTTTTCTAAATTACGTACTTTTTTATTCGTTCAGTCTCTAATTGATCAATTATATTTTTTGAACTATTTTTAAAAAATTAAATATTTTTCAAACTTAAGAGGATTTTATTAGATATTCTTCTAAGCTTATGCTTCCTACCTTTTTTTTCTTATTATATTTTTATCTGTTCTTCATTCATTGTGTTGTAAATACTTGACTCACTCGTGGCTCTGTCTACGGCTTTGATGTGGTTGTAAAATATTTTAACCCTTGATGCCATGGAAAGTGGGTTCGCAGTCGACGTGGAGGTGCCACAAGGAATGCAGTTCGACTCAGATGTCAAGTATGTTGATGTGAGACACAGCAAGGGCGGAGCAAGGGCAGAGACCAATGGCTTCCCAGACAGAGCCTGAGGGTGGCAGTGCTGCGAGAGCAATGGCGCAGGATGAATGTACGATGACAGTCACAGTCTGATGCTTAGGTCCGAAGTCAGGGTCCTGTATGTTTCTCTCTAGGATTTTAGAGTGAGAAGTGAAAGTATTCTGAAAATGTCCAAAATCCTCAAATGAATTCTCAAGACATCTATTTATAGAGGTTGAGATGATGATGTCATCACGCGACACGTGGCGCTCCCCCAGGAGTGACACGTCACCGAGGGGTCCACAACTGTCGGTGCTCCACGGACTATCGAATCGCATATTCACCTGGCCTGCCCCGCACAGCGTCGCTCTGTCTGTCTGAAAAGACTGGCTCCCACAGCGTCGGTGTAGCCAGAGAAACCCCTTGATCTAGCCTCCAATCCAAGCCCTTGTAGAGTCTCATAGGCCTGGCAATGGTGGGGAAGACCGGACGCCCAACTGCCAGGCAGACTAGGCACGATGCCCTCCGAAGACCTGCTCCCGTCTCGGAGTGACCCGGGGGTCATAGTCCATAGGGGTGTCAACGCAAGCCCCCAGTGTCGGAGCACATGTCATGAGAGTGGTGCGGCGACGAACGTCGCGAAGCAATACTTGGTGCAGGGGGCACGCATGATGAGAATGGCGCACGGGCGTGACGACGAAGGTCGCGAAGCTATAGTTGGTGCCGGGGGTACGAATGATGAGAATGGTGCACGGGCTCGGCGACGAAGGTCGCGAAGCTATAGTTGGTGCCGGGGGCATGCATGATGAGAATGGCGCACGGGCACGGCGATGAACATCGCGGAGTTATACTTAGTGCCGGGGGCACGTATCATGAAGATGGCGCACGGGCGCGGCGACGAACGTCGCGGAGCTATACTTGGTACCGGGGGCACGTATCATGAAGATGGCACACGGGCATGAAGATGGCGCACGGGCGCGGCGACGAACGTCGCGGAGCTATACTTGGTGCCGGGGGCACGTGTCATGAAGATGGCGCACGGGCACGGCGACGAACGTCACGGAGCTATACTTGGTGCCGGGGGCACGTATCACAAAGATGGCGCACGGGCGCGGCGACGAATGTCGCGGAGCTATACTTGGTGCCGGGGGCATGTATCATGAAGATGGCGCACGGGCGCGGCGACAAATGTCGCGGAGCTATACTTGGTGCCGGGGGCACGCATGATGAGAATGGCGCACGGGCACGGTGACGAACGTCGTGGAGATGATGCACGGGCACGCGTCGGGTGTCCCGAAGATGGGATTTGAGCTGAGTGTACCTGTCATTACAAGATGATGAATGCAACATGTAGTAATGACAAAGTTGGAAGTGATGGTACGCGGTCATCAGTGACGGGTCATTCGGTGGTAGTGCGCAACTTTGGGGGACGGGCATCGCGGGGGCGATGCGCGGTCGTGAATGAAGGACGTCGCAAGGTTAATGGATGACGGACGTCGCGAGGTTAATGGACGACGGATGTCGCAAGGTTCCTGCACGACGGACGTCGCGAGGTTGGTGCGCGACGGACGTCGCGAGGTTGGTGCCCGACAGACGAGGTTGGTGCACGACGGACGTCACGAGGTTGATGCGCGACGGATGTCGCGAGGTTGATGCCCGATGGACGTCGCGAGGTTGATGTACGAACGTCCGTAAACATTGCGGATGTGCAAAGACTTGAGAAAACAAGTGCGCTCGGGAGGGGAGGCCATAGGCCAAAGATTGGGGGAAGGCCAAGGCCACCATCCCTGGGGAGGCCGAGGCCGACCCCTTGGTGAGGCCGAGGCCGACCCTAAGGGGTGGCCAAGGCCAATGGCCAACTCCCATGAAGGGAGGCCAAGGCCACTCCCCCTTTGGGTGAACTTCGGACGCGCCGACGGTAGTGCTTTGATGAGCGATGACGAATCGAAGAGTTGCGTTGTGACGATCGTGTCGACGTGAATCATACCCATGTGACAAACAAGGTGCTAAAGTCACATACAAAGCGTAAGAAGCGAACAAAGTGTGAAAAAGGACCTTGTGCGAAAAGTGAAGAACCGGGGGGGGGGGGGGGAGGCCAAAGCCAACCTCTCATGGGAGGCCGAGGCCGACCCCATGGGGTTGGCCAAGGCCTTTGCCCCTTGACCCCATTGCCCCGGTTGCGCCATCGGTCGATGTTTTTGGTGAAGAAGTTCTCGGGTGGTTTTGGTGTGACGAACGTGCTACTGTGAGTGACGTTGATGTAAAATAATTAGTGACTAAGTCGCGCGTGAGGCGTATGAAGCAAAGAATGCACGTGACTTTGGCGCCCGCACTTTGACCGGTTTGAAGCGTTAAAGAATTAACTGTTGAATCCGTTGACATGTTCGCGTGAAATGGACCCTTATTGGGCCCTTGGGTATGACCAGAATAGGTTGGGAACAACCCTGTTTTGATTTTTCTGGACAACATTTAACATAGATAACGGGTTCTTACTTGACATAATATCATCCATGTTTTAACATCTTGACAATGAGAGTGTTAGTTCGACTCTCTCGTGCATCTCTAAAAAGTTAACAGTTGTTATCGAATAGTGTATTTTAGCGACAAATAAAAGTGTAAGAAAATAAAGAATTTAAAAAAGAAACTTTTTCTTTCAAAGATATCCAAACTCTCATGTTAGCTTTATTTAGGCCAAAGGAGTAAGTGGAGGCACGACGCTCTTGGAAGCCATTATTATTGTACACGTGTAGTACAATCGAAGATGGAAGAGCGTTGATGTTTTCTTTGTTAATTGGCAATTGGCAATGTCAGGGTTTTGTCATTCAGAATTCAACTAATCAGAGAGATTTTACATGTCTTTCTTTCCATGTCATGTCAGTATGTCACACTTATTAATAGCATTCCGATTCTACAAATTCGTAACATTTTGTCAAAATACACTCGCTCTCTTAATTACAAATTTATGTCTCTCCATCTGATCTTTAAATCTTTACAATTTCTTAGACAATCCAACATTCTCTTGCAAATTTTCTCTAATAAACTTAATCTCCGTCCTTTTATTTCGTTATAAGTCATAAATATAATGTTATCTCTCATTTTTCTTCCTACAAATTTTATATCTTCTTACTCCCTTCTTCTCCTTGATGACCTTTATTTATGAAAATCTCAACATTGAAGCTATCATTATTATTACTATAGTAATTACTAATTAGCGTTATTAACATTACTATTAGAAAGCTAATAATTGTTACTAAAGTTCATTCTTAACACATAAAAACTAAGAAACCCATATAAAAAATGAAATAAATTTTTTGATACTACTACTATGGCTGTAACAAACTTTAATGTTACTATAAGACATAAATTATAAGTTTTTTCAATGACTATTTTGATAATTGTTACTGCTAAATGTAACATACAAGATCAAAACACATATGGACAGTAAAGCGCCTCAATTGGGGTGGGGGGGGGGGGGGATATATAGTGATATAGAAAAAGGTATGTGCGGGTTCATAGCTCGTTAAGCCTGGAGATGCATTTATGAGAGAGCAAATGGTGGGTTGAAAAGATTGCAGTAGCAGGCGAAGGAGAGTACCGGCTCTACTTCCCGTGCATGCATGTACTGGTGTACTACACTTCCTCCGGTCCAACCCATCCGCTGCTCCACTGAAATATGATTTCCACTTCTAATTTAATCAGCACCAACGACACCAAAATTACTTTGGCTAATCATTTAATTTCTATGTCTAGGGACTGAATCAGCTGATTGATGTTTTATATTTTAGCCCTGCACTTGTGTACATATTACGTGGTCATATATATATATATATATATATATATATATATATATATATATATATAGCCGATCCACACCCACTAGTGGATATTATCCACCCAACCGCAACAAATTGTTGCGGTTGCTAATCATTTCCCCCCTCCCCCCACCCCCCCTCCCCCACAAAAAAAAAACCCAACCGCAACTAAGTTGCGGTTGGCCTCTTCTCCATGGCCCCCTTCCCCCCTCCCCCCACGTGGTGCCCCCTCCCCCCATGGCCCCACCCCTTCCCCCTCCGTGATGCCACGTGGTGTCCTCCCCCACTAAAGCTTTGGACGCAAAGTCTTCTGCCATTTTTTTTTCTTTCGCAGCCTTTGACTGCTCACTCACGGACTTTTTTTTTCTCTGTCTTCTTTCATCTCTCTCCCTCACTTTTCTCTCTTTATAATCCTTTCTCCCCGAACCCTTTCTTCCACTCTCCATCATCTTTACCGACTGTCTTCTAACTCCATATCTCACCTACATAATCTCCACAACAATACAAACAAAAAATTTTACGCTAGAAGATCGGTAGATTTTTTCGTTAGAAGATCGGTGGATTTTTCTTTAAATATATCAAGTCAAAACAAGTAAGTAATTTGAATTTTCTTATAATTCAATGTTAATTTCAAATTGTTCTTACCAATGGATTGTTTAAATTGTGTTATGCTTAAATTGTTCTTACCATAGTCTAAAATTCGTGTTTTTTGATAGTTTTTCATGAATTTATAAAAAATAGCTAGAGCTACATTTTGCCAAAGTGTAAAAAAGAGACCCTAGTTATTCTTAAAATATCTATATCAGAGAAAAATTTCAGATTTTTCCAAAGACTGAAAAAGGGTTAACTGATACAGGGAACCTTGTAATTTTGTAGTGTAATTTAAAATATCAAACTAGAGCGATTTCGCGCGAAACTTTTATAAGAACCCTAGGATGTTGGGAAGTTCCATTTCCTAGGAATTTGGACCATTCTGAAGTCGTTGGCTATTTTTTGGCCAAAGCTTTTACGCGTTCGATCCGGACACTAGGTCGGGATTTTTTGGCGAAAAGTTCGTAAAATACTTTTTAGATCAAGAATAAATTCAGGAAGCTTAAAATAGCATTTCAAAGCACTTTTGAGATTTTCTAATGCCAGGGGGCATTTTGGTAAATTGCCACCCCGAGAGGGGTATTTTGGTAATTTTACGGTATTAAGGTTTTCAAAGGACTTTTTAGTCCAGAAGTGTAAGTCAAACACCTGAAAGGTTGTTTTGAAACTGGTTTGGGACGTTAGGGCGATAATGAACCCCCGGGGGCATTTCGATAATTTGCCGCTCATCGGGGGTATTTTGGTAATTGAACATTGTAAAATTTTACGGTTAATGAAGGAAATAAATTTTAACGCCATGTGTGTTCCTAAGGTGCAACACTATGTTTGTTTAATGTGAATACGAAACGTAATTGTCGCTAAAGGTGAAAACTTAATTAGACAGTTTTTCACGAATTTATAAAAAATAACTAGAGCTAGATTTTGCCAAAGTACAAAAAAGAGACCCTAGTTATTTTTAAAAGATCTAGGAATTCGGGCCATTCCGAAGTCGTTGGCTAATTTTTTGGCCGAACGGGCTTTTACACGCTCGATCCGGACACCGGTTCGGGATTTTTTGGAAAAAAGTCCGTAAAATACTTTTTAGATCAAGAATGAATTCGGGAAGCTTAAAATAGCATTTCAAAGCACTTTTGAGATTTTCTGATGCCAGGGGGCATTTAGGTAAATTGCCAACCCGAGAGGGGTATTTTGGTAATTTTACGGAACCCGAGAGGGGTATTTTGATAATTTTACGGTGTTAAGTTTTTCAAAGGACTTTTTAGTCCAGAAGTGTAAGTAAAACACCTGAAAGATTGTTTTGAAGCTGGTTTGGGGCGTCAGGGTGATAATAAACCCCCGGGGGCATTTCGATAATTTGTCGCTTACCGGGGGTATTTTGTTGATTGAACATTGTAACACAACTGGAGGAAATAATTTTTATTTTTATTTTATTTAATTCTATGACTTGTTGAGAATGATATACATTTTTATTTTTTAGATTTCAGTATCAATATGGATGCAACTGGAGGAAATACTTTTTGTGAAGGTTCTGATCCACCTTACTTGGGTCAAGTTTTTCAAACACTGGACGAAGTTGAAGCATACTATAGAGCATATTCGAAAACGATAGGTTTCGGTATTAGAATTAAGACGAGTAGAAAATGTTTAGACAGTTTATACGAAGTTGAAGCATACTATAGCTCAAGTCTATACGAAGGAAATGTTTAGACAGTTTCAAGAGGAACTGCTAAAGTCGAATCAATATAGCATGACAAAGTTGCATGAGTATTCCACCAGAGATCTCAAGGTTTATGCGTTGACAAATGTGACGAATTTCGCCAATCAGTGCTCTTCGTCGGCTCCGAGGAGCAGAAGACATTTTACCGTTGCAGTTTGTAAGGACACCGGGTTGGTTAATTGCAACTGTCAACTGTTTGAGCATAAAGGTATACTTTGTCGACACGCGTTGAGGGTTTTTAGCGCCAAGAATGCTCATGAAATCCCTCCACAGTATATCTTGGAACGGTGGACGAAGGAAGCCAATAGAGTCCACGGTCACATTCCTTACGTGCCCAATGTTTCAGTTGATTTCGAGCAATCTGAGACGCTACGATATAATCACCTTTGTAACATCATGCACGGTTTATCATTGGATGCAGCATCAACATTCGATGGGTACAGGTATCAAGTTGAAGCAGCCGCACGGGATAAGGCTAACCTTGCACAGTTTAGGGCGGCATTACCAGAAAGAAGAGACAGACCGCTCAATCGAGCTTCACAGCCAGTCATTGACGGCACTAGCCTGCAAGGTGAGGAGGACGACATTTTTTATCCGATTATTTCTCAAACAAAAGGGCGAAAACGAGCAATACGCATGAAGAATCCGATTAAAGAAGCAACGGGTCAAAAAAAATTGCGAAAGTGTGCGTTATGTAATAAGATGACTGATCATGACAAGAGAAACCATTATAAAGTGTCAGGTATCGAACCTGGCAGTATGGTCGAAGAGGACGATGATGATGATGAGTGTTAGGGTTAATGTTTCAGTTGTATAAATTGAACTTTTATAATAATTAAATTTGTGATTTGGTTTGTGGAATCATAACTTCCGAAAAATTACGTAATTTTTTTTGTCACTTTTTTTTTGCTCATTGCACCTTGGGCACGCTAGTTAGCCCATTTGTATCAATTTTGGGAAAAAAACGAGACACATTATTTTTTGGGTTTTCCTACGAAGGCTCTGTTCGGGCACACTTTAGGGCCCAATTCATGACTTCCGAAAAATTACGTAGTTTTTTTTGTCACTTTTTTTTTGCTCATTGTACCTTGGGCACGCTAGTTAGCCCATTTGTATCAATTTCGGGAAAAAACGAGACACATTATTTTTTGGGTTTTCCTACGAAGGCCCTGTTCGGGCACACTTTAGGGCCCAATTCATAACTTCCGAAAAATTACGTAGTTTTTTTTGTCACTTTTTTTTTGCTCATTGCACCTTGGGCACGCTAGTTAGCCCATTTGTCCAAAATGCACCAATAGTAATAATAAGGCTAATTCAATTTTCAAAGCTTAATATCCAAAATCCAACAATAGTAATAATAATCCATACGAACGTCTATTACATATCAGGATAATGGTAAGGAAGGCGTCTAGCTACACCCTTTTTCAGCTCCCAGGCTATCCTAAATCTAAACGTCAGGGCATCGTTTCGAGACCACGTATCATATTCGAGCACATCCGAGCGAGCTATGTAGTCCATATACTTGAGGACGTAAATCCCGCAATCATGACTGTTATATTGCTTTGGTCGGTTTTGTATTGTCACGACCGTCCAAGGATCAATCATTGTTTTGCTCGTGATGGCTTCCCCCTTAAAATGTCGGCACGCTAGTGGAATGATAGTAGTCTGCATCCAACAATAAAAAAAGATATCAAGCCTATATAACAAGAAGAATAGACAATGAGCGAAGGTCAAGAAATATAAACTAACCACCGCATTGATGTACGTGGAGTACACCTGCGCCAGTTGCCGACCAGGTCCGTCTTCCCTTAGGCTATCGTATATGTGGACCACTTTATTCTCTGGAAAAAGAACTAATAGGAAGAAGTGGCTTGCATGAAGAGCAGGTAGCATGATTAGGTTCGCCTCAGCTGCGTGACATTGATAGTCCGCGTTCAAGTAGGAAAGCACGTTTGCAGATGGTCTCCATTCACCCTTGCTTGTCCCTCGCATCCTCCTCCATTCTGTGAACTCCTTCATGCTATTCACCATGAAGGGGATAACAAAAGAGGCATACATGTTGAGCTTCAAAGTTTGGCAGGTGTTATAATTTAGCTCTCTAACACGGAGCAGATCTATATACGCGTCAATAAGAAAATTTGAAATATATGTGTTTGGCGCCAACAGTCTTAGATCAGAGTGAGCTAGGAATCCTGAAACTGGAAAGTCTGCTGTAGCGATTGGCTCATGCCCAAAGTAGTGCCGGTCGATCCAATCCCGTTTGGCCGGACTCAATGGCTTCGTCGGTTGTCCTTTATCCGACCGGATGCTTGGGCGCGATGCCTGGATTCCTACTTGGGTCACCTGACTCTGGCGCTGATAGTCGTACGCGTCAGGAGGCAAGCGAGTAGATGGCTCCCACACCTGGGGGATGACCCAAATTCCGTTCGGAATGACCCAAATTCCTGGGGGATGGAACTTCCCAACATCCTAGGGTTCTCATAAAAGTTTCGAGCGAAATCGCGCTGGCTTGATATTTTAAATTACAGTGCAAAGTTTCAAGGTTCCGCCTATCAGTTAACCCCTTTCCAGTATTTCAAAAACTCTGAAATTTTTTCCTGATATAGATCTTTTAAAAATAACTAGGGTCTCTTTTTTGCACTTTGGCAAAATCTAGCTCTAGCTATTTTTTATAAATTCGTGAAAAATCCTAATTTAGACGCCCTAAAAATCGCTAAGGAAAATATTTTTCATCAAATACCGTTGCTGGCTGTGCAGCAGGATTTCCTACAATTGACGAGCCATTCCTAACATAAACACAATTAACATTTGGTACAGACAACAGTTATAGCATAAAGTTAACGTTATACAAAGATATACATCAACAGTCAACGCTATCCATTCCTACACATCAGTAGTCAACTTTATACATTTTTACACATTACCCCTCCCTTCGTTTCCTTCTCGCTCTAATCTGGAGAAAATCTATTCCGTTCTTGAGCGAGTGCCATGTACCAATACTCCTCATCGAGGAGCATTTCGCGCCGATCCCTCGACATCGGCCTCGCCGGATGAGTTTCTCGTAACCCATCCTGCATCATCCGAACCACCCTTCTCCCCGCATCAAAGGTATACTCTTCCCTTTTATTCGCTCGTGCCAACTCCTCACGACGACGTCGCTCTAACTTTTCTACCTCCTGCCCCTCCATGGCTCGCATCTCCTTCTCCTGATACACCAAGTGATCCCTTTCCCTCACTACCTCAATATACCTTCGTTTCTAAAAGTTCTCCACATGATGTGTCCGGTATACGGTGTTACCAACCTTCACAAATCCCATCGGCACCTCAGGTTCAGTCTCTTCCTGTTCCTCCTCCCCATCCTCTGGTCCGGACAAAATTTATTTCCTCGGGCTCCTCGTCATTTGGCCAGGGGTCCTC
This sequence comes from Escallonia herrerae, assembly GCA_033070095.1. Lineage (NCBI taxonomy): Eukaryota > Viridiplantae > Streptophyta > Magnoliopsida > Escalloniales > Escalloniaceae > Escallonia > Escallonia herrerae. The sequence continues at coordinate 253,834 of JAVXUP010000456.1, forward strand.
CTCAGGATCTTCCTCCTCTTCGTCCCCGGCCATGACGTGCTCATCAATCCATCCAGCTCCAGCCATAATCTCCTGCAAGGCATATGAACTCACATCAAACTTACAACACGGTACAAGTAACTTCAACACCTTTCTGCCCCCGTACACACTTAATATTTATGTCTAGTTCTACAGGATCACATGCCTAGGCTCTGATACCAACTTGTGACACCCCCAACCCTAGTGATGTCACCAGAGCCAGATTGTCAGTCCTGACGGCATTAGAAACCATGTCGATACAAAGCATTAGAAACCATGTCAATGGATCAAGCAACATGTTTTCTTTTCTTTTAGTCAGACTGAGCGGCTTTAAGGCCCAACAGAACAACATTATCACCATATTGAATGAACTGAACTGACCGAACTGACTGAATAACTACAATGCACGTGAACACTAAATCGCCAAATTAAACATCAATCAAATATAAGCCATTAAAATCACAATGTCATGATAAAGTCTAATGCAATGCAGACACCGACCGGACTGACTGGACTCAATCGACACGACTGACTCGATTCACGCGCCCTACATCCTGTTTGCCTGTGATTATGTTTCACTGGCCCTCCTTTCACATAATGTCCCGTGCTCCGGGATGTTCATCTCAGTCTCAGACAAATAAAAGAGACAGCAAGCACAAGAAGGGAACTCACGAAGTAATTATCTCATTATTTCAATGTATTAAAACAATTCCTCACTTCTCACCACTACGAACGCTTAATTACGCTAGTTCCCTAAAATTTAGCGCCAACATGGTTATTTAGCAATATACCCCCTGATGGCCGCTACAGCCCCAACACCTCAAAACCGCTTTAAAGCATACTTTTTAAATGTATTACATCAATTATATACCAAATATTTCCTTTATCAAATTTTAAAGGGGATGAGTTACCAAAACACCCCAACTTAAGCAAAATACCCCCTGGCAGCTATCGACCCAAAAACCATCTCAGAACAACTTTGAAAAACTTAACACTGTAAAATTACCAAAATACCCCTCTCAGGGTGGCAAATTACCAAAATGCCCCTGGTATCAGAACAATCTCAAAAGTGCATTGAAATGCTATTTTAAGCTTCTCGAATTCATTCTTGATCTAAAAAGTATTCTACGGACTTTTCGCCCAAAAATTCCGAACCGATGTCCGGATCGAGCGCTTAAAAGCCCGTTCGGCCAAAAAATACCTAACGACTTCGGAATGACCCGAAATCCTGGGGATGGCTTCAAAACAACCTTTCAAGTGTTTTACTACATTTCTGGACTAGAAAGTCCTTTGAATAACTTAACACCGTAAAATTACCAAAATACCCCTCTCGGGGTGGCAAATTAACAAAATGCCCCTGGCATCAGAACAATCTCAAAAGTGCATTGAAATACTATTTTAAGCTTCCCGAATTCATTCTTGATTTAAAAAGTATTCTACGGACTTTTCGCCCAAAAATCCCGAACCGGTGTCCGGATTGAGCGCTTAAAAGCCCGTTTAGCCAAAAAATAGCTAACGACTTCGGAATGGCCCGAAATCCTGGGGGATGGCTTCAAAACAACCTTTCAGGTGTTTGACTTACACTTCTGGACTAAAAAGTCCTTTGAAAAACTTAACACCGTAAAATTACCAAAATACCCCTCTCGGGGTGGCAAATTACCAAAATGCCCTGGCATTAGAACGATCTCAAAAGTGCATTGAAATGCTATTTTAAGCTTTCCGAATTCATTCTTGATCTAAAAAGTATTCTACGGACTTTTAGCCTAAAAATCCCGAACCGGTGTCCAGATCGAGCGCTTAAAAGCCCGTTCAGCCAAAAAAATAGCTAACGACTTCGGAATGGCCCGAAATCCTGGGGGATGGAACTTCCCAACATCCTAGGGTTCTCATAAAAGTTTCGAGCGAAATTGCGCTGGCTTGATATTTTAAATTACAGTGCAAAGTTTCAAGGTTCCGCGTATCAGTTAACCCCTTTCCAGTATTTGAAAAACTCTGAAATTTTTCCCTGATATAGATCTTTTAAAAATAACTAGGGTCTCTTTTTTTCACTTTGGCAAAATCTAGCTCTAGCTATTTTTTATAAATTTGTGAAAAATCCTCATTTAGACGCCCTAAAAAATCGCTATTTTGGAATCTATAAATGCAATACCGCTCATCCGATCTCGGATTGATCTGATTTTTGTTTCCTTCAATTTGTATTTTTCGTTATCTTTGATTTGAGTCTACAATGACTATTTTTGAACTTTGAAATCAATATTGAATTGAATTACAGGAAAACCAAAAAAATACTTACTTGTTTTGACTTGATATATTTAAAACAAAATCCACCGATCTTCTAGCGGTTATCCACCGAGCTTCTAGCGTAAAGACGATGGAGAGTGGAAGAAAAGTGGAAGAAAGGGTCAGCGGAAGAAAGGGTCAGTGGAAGAAAAGTGGAAGAAAGGGTTCGGGGGAAGAGAGTTTATAAAGTGGAAAAAAAATCCGTGAGTGACCACGTGGCATCACGGGAGGGGGAAGGGGGGCCATGGGGGGCATCACGGGGGGGGGGGGGGACACCACGTGGGGTGGGGGTGGGGGACTGCAACAAACAAGGGAGGGGGAAGGGGGGGCTATGGGGGGCATCACGGGAGGGGGGGGGGACACCACGTGGGGTGGGGGTGGGGGACCGCAACAATTTGTTGCGGTTGGCATTCCAACTGCAACAAAGTGTTGTGGTTAGGCATGGTGGGGGGACGGGGCCACGTGGCGGGGGGAGGGGATGCCACGTGGCGGGGAGAGGGGGACGGGGACATGTGGCGGGGGAAGGGGACCGGGGGAAGGGGCCAACCGCAACACTTTGTTGCGATTGGGGGCATGGGGGGGCCATGGGGGAGGGGAGGACGGGGGGCCATAGGGGGAAAGGGAGGCCACGTGGCGGTCGAGGGGAGGACGGGGGAAGGGGGGCCATGGGGGAAGGGGGAGGCCACGTGGCTGCCGAGGGGGACACCACGTGGGTGAAGGGGGCCAACCGCAACTCTTTGTTGCGGTTGGGCAGGGGGGTGGGGGGTGGGGGGAGACGGGGGGAAGGGGGAGGGGGGGCCATGGGGGGAAGGGGTCCATGTGGGGGGCAACCGCAACACTTTTGTTGCGGTTGTGTATTTACAATAAAAAATACCAACCGCTACAAAGAATAGCGGTTTGGTGGTAAGCAAAAATACCAACCGCTACTCTTTGTAGCGGTTTGGTGGAGAAATTTTATTTCTCCACTAGTGGGTGTGGATCGGCTCCCTATATATATATGGGGGCCGATCCCTGTCTACCGGTGGGAAAAATTTTAATTATCCACCAAACCGCGGCAAAGAGCAGCGGTTGGGAAAAAAGGCATGTTGCGGTTGAAAAGTGGATGAAAATGGAACGAAAATGGCACGAGAAAATGAAAATCTCACCATAAAATGGGACGAGAAAAAGAAATAAAGGGCAAAAGCCCAACCACAAGTCTTATATGCGGTTGGCATTAATGGCCCAACCGCAACTTTTATATGCGGTTGGCATTAATGCCCACTCGGCCCCCCACGTGGTGCCCCCTTCCCCCCACGGCCCCCCCTTCCCCCTACCGTGATGCCACGTGTTTCCCCTTCCCCCTCCCGTGATGCCACGTGGCGTCCTTCCCCTCCCCCCACGTGGGTTCTTCCCCCCTCCTTTTTTTTTTTGCAAAGACAGCTCAGGCCGCAGAGTCTTCTGCCATTTTTTTTCTGCCCCTCACTCACGGATTTTTTTTCTATGTCTTCTTTCTTCTCTCTCTCCCTCACTTTTCTCTCTTTATAATCCCTTCTCCCCGAACCCTTCTTCTACACTCTATCATCTTTACCGACTGTCTTCATACTCCATATCTCACCTACATAATCTCCACAACAATACAAACCAAAAAATTTTACGCTAGAAGATCGGTGGATTTTTCTTTAAATATATCAAGTAAGTATTTTGAATTTCCTTATAATTTAATGTTAGGTTTATACAAATCAGCGTATCACATTTATAGATTCCAAAATAGCGATTTTTTAGGGCGCCAAATATAGACAGTTTTTCACGAATATATAAAAAATAGCTAGAGCTAGATTTTGCCAAAGTGCAAAAAAGAGACCCTAGTTATTTTTAAAAGATCTGTGTGAGGAAAAAATTTCAGATTTTTCCAAAGACTAAAAAGGGTTAACTGATAACTCTATAGTGTATTTTAAAATATCAAGCTAGCACGATTTCATGCAAAAATTTTATGAGAACCCTAGGATGTTGGGAAGTTCCATTCCCCAGGAATTCGGGCCATTCCGAAGCCGTTACCTATTTTTTTGGCCGAACGGGCCTTTAAACGCTCGATCCGGACACCGGTTCGGGATTTTTGGGCGAAACCTCTGTAAAATACTTTTTAGATCAAGAATGAATTCAGGAAGCTTAAAATAGTATTTCGAAGCACTTTTGAGATTTTTCGATGCCAGGGGGCATCTCGGTAATTCGTCGCCCCGAGAGGGGTATTTCGATAATTTTACAGTGTTAAGTTTTTCAACGGACTTTTTAATCCAGAAATGTAAGCAAAGGACCTGAAAGGTTGTTTTGGAGCTGATTTGGGGCGTTAGGGTGATAATGAACCTCCAGGGGCATTTCGATAATTTGTCGCCCACTGCGGGTATTTTAGTAACTGAACATTGTAACACAACTGGAGGAAATAATTTTCAACACTATGTGTGTTCCTAGGGTGTAACACTATGTGTGTTTAATGTGAATACGAAACGTAATTGTCGCTAAATGTGAAAACTTAATTAGATAGTTTTTCACGAATTTATAAAAAATAGCTAGAGCTAGATTTTACCAAAGTACAAAAAAGAGACCCTAGTTATTTTTAAAGGCTCTATGTGAGGAAAAACTTTCAGATTTTTCTAAAGACCGGAAAGGGGTCAACTGATACGGGAAACCTTGTAACTCTGCAGTGTATTTTAAAATATCAAGCTAGCGCAATTTCGCGCAAAAATTTTATGAGAACCCTAGGATGTTGGGAAGTTCCATTTCCCAGGAATTCGGGCCATTCCGAAGCCGTTACCTATTTTTTTGGCCGAACGGGCCTTTAAGCGCTCGATCCGAACACTGGTTCGGGATTTTTGGGCGAAACCTCCGTAAAATACTTTTTAGATCAAGAATGAATTCAGGAAGCTTAAAATAGCATTTCGAAGCACTTCTGAGATTTTCTGATGCCAGGGGGCATCTCGATAATTCGCCGCCCCGAGAGGGGTATTTCGGTAATTTTACAGTGTTAAGTATTTCGACAGACTTTTTAGTCCAGAAATGTAAGCAAAGCACCTAAAAGGTTGTTTTGGAGCTGATTTGGGGCGTTAGGGTGATAATAAACTCCCGGGGGCATTTCGGTAATTTGTCGCCCAACGACGGTATTTTAGTAACTGAACATTGTAAGAAATTTTCCGAATGACTTTTAGTTCAGGAAAGGGTGTGGGCCTAGGGGCCCACGACCAAACGGAGGAGACAGGAAGACCCTCACCACCATCTAAAGTTCTATCGGGGGGAACTAGAGATGCTGAATGCATCCCAGGTGACGTGGCAGCCATATGGCAAGGTGATGCATCGGTTGGATGAGTGGTGCTGGCAACTTTCGGTGTCGTACGTGCTGGAAGGTTTGGTTAGGGTGCCGCTATTCACTTCGAAGTATGTGAATTTCAGATGCCCGATCGAGCTATGAGGCAAGCTGGATGTCTACAAGGGATACCAAAACCCGCGGTACACATGCAGCCATACAGGAGCGGTTGAGGTCCGAACTTTGAGGTGCCTGATGCCTTGAATTTGCTGAGCGACGAGGTGCAACAGTGGACTACTTGGCAAGAAACGTATGGTAGCCTTGTATCGCTCAAGGACGACGACACCAGTATTGAGGAGTACCTGCAATGGTTTCTCAAGGTGACGCGCACGAGGGTGAATCGCCCTTCCCAGGCGAGGAAGACATCGTATGCGCCACGTGAGTTCTAAAGTGTGCCCGAATAGGCCCTTCATAGGAAAATCTGAAAAAATAAGTTGTCCCGTTTTTCACCAAATTTCATAAAAATGGGCTAACTAGCGTGCCTGAGGTGCAATGAGCGAAAAAAAGTGACAACAAAAATTACAACATTTTTCGCAGGCTAAGCATTGGGCGCTAAAGTGTGCCCGAATAGGCCCTTCATAGGAAAACCTGAAAAAATAAGTTGTCTCGTTTTTCGCCGAATTTCATAGAAATGGGCTAACTAGCGTGCCTGAGGTGCAATGAGCGAAAAAAAAATTACAACATTTTTCGCAGGCTAAGCATTGGGCGCTGCCTGAATAGGCCCTTCATAGAAAAACCTGAAAAAATAAGTTGTCCCGTTTTTCGCCGAATTTCATAGAAATGGGCTAACTAGAGTGCCTGAGGTGCAATGAGCGAAAAAAAGTGACAAAAAAAATTACAATATTTTTCGCAGGCTAAGCATTGGGCGCTAAAGTGTGCCCGAATAGGCCCTTTCAAAAATATCAATAATCCACAAACCAAATCACAACTTAAAGATTCCACAAACCACATCACAAATTTAGACATTATAAAAGTTTAATTTATACAACTGAAACATTAACCCTAACAGTCTTCCTCATCATCGTCCTCCTCGACCATACTGCCAGGTTCGATACCTAACACTTTATAATGGTTTCTCTTGTCATGATCAGTCATTTTATTACACAACGCACACTTTCACAATTTTTTTTGACCCGTTGCTTCTTCAATTGGATTCTTCATGCGTATTGCTCGTTTTCGCCCTTTTGTTTGAGAAGTAATTTGATCAAAATATAGTACTAATGTGGTTCTCATCATCCAGTCGGAGACTATAGAAAATCCAGAATTCTCACTCTGAAGGCTCCTGAAGATATCAAGTGTAGCTTGAGAATCACTCTTACCGAAAGACTCTCTCCTCTGAGCACGAAGTTGATTTCGAAGGTCTACGTCGTTGAAACTCAACTTGTCAATCCCCCCAGCCTGGCTTGACAAAACCCCCATCATTCTAGAAGGTGGAATTTTAGCCTCGGCCATTGTAAATATCAGTTCCCTGTGTGCCGTGCTTATTTGTCGGTGCTGATGAATTTGACCAATCTTACTAGGGGTCATCAACTGATGATTATGGCTCAACTCCACTCCCGTCACAACCCAATGGTTTTTCTTTTTCCGGTGTACTGCATACACATGGGCCTTGCAGCCGGTACCCAGAAATGTGTCCCGCTTTCTTTGTCTTGATGGCCCTTCGTCACTGATCCGAACAACCGGGGGTACATGCGGTCCTCCTCTATGACACTCAAATAGTCTTCCACAAATTTGATCTGTATTCGCCCGTTTTCTAGTCGTCTTAATTCTAATACCGAAACCTATCATTTTCGAATATGCTCTATAGTATGCTTCAACTTCGTCCAGTCTTTGAAAAACTTGACCCAAGTAAGGTGGATCAGAATCTTCACAAAAATTATTTCCTCCAGTTGCATCCATATTTATACTGAAATCTAAAAAATAAAAATTATATCATTCTCTACAAGTCATAGACTTAAATAAAAGAATAATAAAAATTATTTAAAAGTCATTCGCAAAATTTGTGTAATGTAAAATTACCAAAATAGCCCCCGATGAGCGGCAAATTACCGAAATGCCCCCGGGGGTTCATTATCACCCCAACGCCCCAAATCAGTTTCAAAAGCACCTTTCAGGTGCTTTGCTTACATTTCTGGACTAAGAAGTCCTTTGAAAAACTTAACATTGTAAAATTATCAAAATACCCCTCTCGGGGCGGCGAATTACCAAAATGCCCCCTGGCATCAGAAAATCTCATAAGTGCTTTGAAACGGGATTTTAAGCTTCTTGAATTCATTCTTTAAAATAACGTTTCGGGTGTCTCACACCGTTTCCTGAACTAAAAATCATTCGGAAAATTTGTTACAATGTTCAGTTACTAAAATACCGGCGGTGGGCGGCAAATTATCGAAATGCCCCCGGGGGTTCATTATCACCCTAACGCCCCAAATGAGCTCCAAAACAACCTTTCAGGTGCTTTACTTACATTTCTGGACTAAAAAGTCAGTTGAAAAACTTAACACTGTAAAATTACCGAAATACCCCTCTCGGGGCGGCGAATTACCGAGATGCCCCCTGGCATCGAAAAATCTCAAAAGTGCTTCGAAATGCTATTTTAAGCTTCCTGAATTCATTCTTGATCTAAAAAGCATTTTACGGAGGTTTCGCCCAAAAATCCCGAACCGGTGTCCGGATCGAGCGCTTAAAGGCCCGTTCGGCCAAAAAAATAGGTAACGGCTTCGGAATGGCCCGAATTCCTGGGGAATGGAACTTCCCAACATCCTAGGGTTCTCATAAAATTTTCGCGCGAAATCGCGCTAGCTTGATATTTTAAATTACACTGCAGAGTTATAAGGTTGCGCGTATCAGTTTTTCCCTTTCCAGTCTTTGGAAAAATCTGAAATTGTTACCTGACACAGATCCTTTAAAAATAACTAGGGTCTCTTTTTTGCACTTTGGCAAAATCTAGCTCTAGCTATTTTTTTATAAATTCGTGAAAAACTGTCTAATTAAGTTTTTACCTTTAGCGACAATTACGTTTCCCAAATCAGCTCCAAAACAACCTTTCGGGTGCTTTGCTTACATTTCTGGACTAAAAAGTCCGTTGAAAAACTTAACACTGTAAAATTACCGAAATACCCCTCTCAGGGCGGCGAATTACCGAAATGCCCCCTGGCATCGGAAAATCTCAAAAGTGCTTCGAAATACTATTTTAAGCTTCCTGAATTCATTCTTGATCTAAAAAGTATTTTACGGAGGTTTCGCCCAAAAATCCCGAACCGGTGTCCGGGTCGAGTGCTTAAAGGCCCGTTCGGCCAAAAAAATAGGTAACGGCTTCGGAATGGCCCGAATTCCTGGGGAATGGAACTTCCCAACATCCAAGGGTTCTCATAAAATTTTTGCGCGAAATTGTGCTAGCTTGATATTTTAAAATATACTGCAGAGTTACAAGGTTCCCCATATCAGTTAACCCCTTTCCAGTCTTTGAAAACATCTGAAATTTTTTCCTCACACAGATCTTTTAAAAATAACTAGGGTCTCTTTTTTGTACTTTGGCAAAATCTAGCTCTAGCTATTTTTTATAAATTCGTAAAAAACTATCTATATTTGGCGCCCTAAAAAATCGCTAGTTTGGAATCTATAAATGTAATACGCTGATTTGTATAAACCTAACATTGAATTATAAGGAAACTCAAAATACTTACTTGATATATTTGAAGAAAAATTCACCGATCTTCTAGCGGTTATCCACCGATCTTCTAGCATAAAATTTTTTGGTTTGTATTGTTGTGGAGATTATGTAGGTGAGATATGGAGTATGAAGACAGACGGTAAAGATGATAGAGTGTAGAAGAAGGGTTCGGGGAGAAGGGATTATAAAGAGAGAAAAGTGAGGGAGAGAGAAGAAAGAAGACATAGAAAAAAAATCCGTGAGTAAGGGGCAGAAAAAAAAATGGCAGAAGACTCTGCGGCCTGAGCTGTCTCTGCAAGAAAAAGAAAGGAGGGGGGAAGGACGCCACGTGGGGGGGAGGGGAAGGACGCCACGTGGCATCACGGAGGGGGAAGGGGAAACACGTGGCATCACGGTAGGGGGAAGGGGGGCCCATGGGGGGAAGGGGGCACCACGTGGGGGGCCGAGTGGGCATTAATGCCAACCGCATATAAGACTTGTGGTTGGGCCATTAATGCCAACCGCATATAAGACTTGCGGTTGGGCTTTTGCCCTTTATTTCTTTTTTTCGTCCCATTTTATCGTGAGATTTTCATTTTCTCGTGCCATTTTCATCCACTTTTCAACCGCAACACGCCTTTTTTCCCAACCGCTGCTCTTTGCCGCAGTTCGATGGATAATTAAAATTTTTCCCACCTGTAGACAGGGATCGGCCCCCTATATATATTATCATTGTTCCTATGCATTTAGAACTGTTGGACTTAAGAGAGGTGTTTAATGACACAGGAGAATGAGTTAAGAAGGGATGTAGTCTTAGAGAGTCAGAGAGCACTAGCAATGCTACTTTAACGGTCGTCCTAGAGGTGTTTGGTTAAGCAGCGATGATGCATCACAACTGTTAATAAATTGGGTCAGTGGACCCATTACTCGTCCACTAACAGATAATGTATATTTGTTAGTTTGGATAAATACAGTTATTGAGAGAATATTTATCTCTTAAGTGTTTGAGATAAATACAATCTTTATCTCCTAAGAGTTTGAGGTAAAACCAGTCTCTAATTGTATCTCTATATAAAGGCTAGAGATATCCCAACAAATCATAGGTCATAGCAATAACCCTCTCTCTATAGCACTCTCTCTAGAGCAATCACCAAGCTTTAGGATTTGGTTCGTGGACGAAGAACTCAACTCTAGTAACCGTTTTCGTACCTGCGAAAAAGATCAAGACAGTGGGAGTGATGAATGAATCCCTGCTTCGTCACTGTGTGAGCCACTTGGATCGAAATTTTTGATCCTATATGGTACCCTTTTCACCTTAGACTATGTCATAAAGAGGATACTCAATGTCTCTACTTTAGCATGTACCCTTGGATCATGGATGATGCGGTCTCGCAGGGCATGTCTAGGAAAGTGGTTGGGTCTAATTGGAATGACATGATGGCTTTGGAAAGAAAGTTCAATATTACATCATGTTGTGTGATTTATAGCCCGGGCGACTTTGTCGATTTTCGTTTCGATATGAGTCATGAATACATAACATATAAGAGGTTTAACACTGCTCACTATGAGGGATTTGAGAGTGTTTAATCTGGTGTAGTTGAACTATCTGGGGTACATACGAGATTTTTTGGGAGTGATGTATTGTGTTAGTTTGGTGATAACTTAATACAATACTCCTCAACTGGACATCCTTTCTCGTAGGTCGCACGTTCCATTTCCTGTATGAGGAGATGAGTGGACGAGAGATAAAGAGGGACTATACGATTTATTTGCCCTGTGTGTGGGCGAGTGGGAGCTGTTAATAAATTGGGTCAGTGGACCCATTATCCGCCCACTAACAGATAATGTGTATTTGTTAGTTTGGATAAATACAGTGATTTAGAGAATATTTACTCTTAAGTGTTTGAGATAAATACAATCTTTATCTCCTAAGAGTTTGATGTAAAGCCAGTCTCTAATTGTATCTATATATAAAGGCTAGAGATATCCCAATAAATCATAGGTCATAGCAATAACCCTCTCTCTATAGTACTCTCTCTAGAGCAATCACCAAGCTCTAGGATTTGGTTCGTGGACGAAGAACTCGACTCTAGTAGCCGTTTTCGTACATGCGAAAAAGATCAAGTGTGTTGGAGGCTCGTAATAATAAGGATCCTACGTCGGAATTTTTGGAGATTTCGTCCAGTATGTTTCCGAACCCATTACATGTTACGTGGTAGCACATTAAATCGTTTCCACAACAACCATTACTTAGACCTGTGCTCCAGAGCCACATAAGATACAAGTTGGGTATAAATTTTCTGTAAAGCTACTCAAGTTAGACTCTTTGTTAGGCCAGGTTGAGGCCTAGTTAAATAAATGACTCGTATCCCAAGGATTATCTAAAATTACACAAAAGTGAACCAAACTTTGACCACCAAATACTACTTTTTACTAAAACACGGTGTCTTTCATGATTATGAGGAGATTGGTCGGATAACTCGCCAAGTTGCTGACCCTTTAAGGATGGTTGTATTTTCACTTAATTTATATGCTACTTACACATTATTTTAAATTGCATTTGTCCGTGAAGGTAAATATTGTTGTCATACATTCTTTACGCGACAAATGCATGAATTTTAATAACCTCAATATACACCAATACCACATTGCAATCTACATCCATCCATCCATCCATTTGTAAAGTTGTAAAAACACCAAAGAAGAAGATAGGTGAAGGTGATTTATAAAGTAGAGACTGTGAGATACTAGTAATAGGTAATTTGATTAATTATACTCGTTACTATTAAGGTTTTCCGCCCTTACTAGACTCTTGACTACATGCTAAGGACTATTAGAGTAATTTATTTATTTTTCTAGTAACCTTCACGTGCTTTTTTTTCGTAAAATAAGATTGGAGGAAGCAAATCAACTATCCATTGAGTTCAAGTCAAACCAACGAAAAACATACATTATGTAATAGCATGATTATATAACTACAAAAATCCTAAAGGTCTCACACAGGCTGGGTAGCCTGGGTCCAATGAGCTTCGTAGCGAAGCTGGCCACTCCGGGAGTGGGTAAAGGGGGCCAAGCTTGGGCTGGGCTCCCTCAAGAACACGAGGGCACAGCCCTAGTCCAAGCCCTTTACCCAAAATTCAGGGCCAAGCTTGGTCAGGTCCCAAAAATTATTTTTTTCTAAAATATTTCTTTATAATTTTGCAATAAATTCAAACTTATGATAAATTTATTTATAATCCCTCCTACTTTAATCCTGATTTAGAACCGACTGCTTGTAAATAAACAGGTGAACTTACTTGCCTTTTTCAACATATAAAAAAATTAATTCTTAAAAAAAGTGAAGCATGTTTATATGTATATTATAACTTAATTATAATAGAATTATTTGAAAAACAATTCTACGATGACAGTGTAAACTATAGTTTTGACCAAAATTAATTCTAGAAAGTTGAGAAAAGAAAAAGAAAAATAATCACCCGGAAGATCTTCAACGCTATCCTTACTGCTCTTTCTATCATCAATTGGTTTGATTTACTCCCGATATTTAGTATCAAGACAATCCTACCTAAAAATATATAGCTCCAATAATTCGAGGCTAAGAGGACTTCTCCTGATATCCAACACCCTCCGGCTTGCAAAAAATACACGATTCTGAAGCAATTGTGGAGGCTTGTACAAGTAGTACATCATGGACAATTTGAGATAAAAGCAAGATAAATTTTTTTATTTTGTTTCCAAAAATAATAAATCAAAATTTTCTTACTCATTTAATGACAGTGAAGCATAATGGTTACTATTGGCATATAAACCAATATCATTAAAAGAGAAAATTAAAGAAGAACCTATAGAAGTTTCTTCCACTCATGTTTGCTTTGCAGCTACACTTTCAATACCATTCAGATACTTTCCATAATATATTTGACTATTCGATGATGTAGTGTTGTAACGTCCCCTAAAATTCGGAGCCCCGCCGCCCCGAACTCCTGGGTCGTTAACCTACCGGATCATATCAAACCTGTTACATCTATTCACTAACACATATTTCAAAACATTTAATCCGACACCATCGTAAATTCTTCAAATACAGGCTTACAAGACTGCTTAAACTTAAATTATTAAAGCCTAAGTTCTTTACAAACTCGAGTCCTTATGAACCAAGGTAACGATACCGACCCACGCAGGGATCTCATTACACGAAAGTGGCGGCTCACCGGAAGCTCAGACAGACTCTAACCCATTCCCGAATCTGCTACAGCTTATCGTCACCTGCAGAAGGGAATCAAACGGAGGGTGAGCTTTTGAGAGCTCAATAAGGTCGTACAAGGACTACCAATAGGATTACAAAACGATTCCAAGAATCCAACTGACAAAGATTTCCAGAATACTTCAAACGGTCAAAAATTCAATGATTATCAAAATGATCAAAATTCACAGAAACAGATACCAAAATAAACAATAATACCCATGATGGGTTCCAGAATGATTAATAAAAGATCATTTTCAAAATACAACAGAGTTTTCTCGAGATATTTCAAACGTACACAAATCATCTGAGACAGTTCTTTTCAAAATACACTGAATTTCTCAAGGGATTTCAACCCAAACACAAATTATTTCAGAGAATACTTTCCAGTCATTATCGTAGCAGTCACGGCACTATACAGAACAAATCAATGTTGATCCTGGGCGATTGCAATGCCATTCCGGCACGCTAACAGAGTGTACACATACATGATGTACCAGAATAATTACTAGTCCACTTGGGTACTAACCTGCATTCCATGCAGGATTCAGACCAGCCTTAGAACGCCAGCCTCAAAACAGAACAGATAACCCAGGTCAACTTAGAAAAATCAACAATATCAATGAGCATTAACATAAGCTCAATCACTGAAATCAACCTGCATTCCATGCAGGATTCAGACCAGCCTTAGAACGCCCGCCTCAGAACAGAACAGATAACCCAGGTCAACTTAGAAAAATCAACAATATCAATGAGCATTAACATAAGCTCAATCACTGAAATCAATTCAGATTCCAATAACAATAATCATATTGACACAAGTCAGCATTTAGAATTTTCAGAAGAAAAATCACAAATAAACAACAAAAACGATTACGAATAATTGTCGAGTTTTAAGCACAACAATCCGGAAGAACGGATATAGAAAATTGTCAAATCTCCTCAGCACACAATAACAGGCGACATCAAAAGATTTCCAAATAATCGATTCAGGTTCAATATTGGGATTTTCTGGACAATAACATGCTGATAGCAATACACAATTCAGAGTTCGGTATTAGCCATAAGTAAATCAATGAGTACTTACGAGTACGAGTTATCAAAATAAAGGTTCGGACGAAAGTCCTTACCCAGGGTTCAGATAGAATCCCTTACCTGGATCCGCAGCTAAATTATCCTAACTAAAAGTCTTTAACTTTAACCTAAACAGAATAATCGAATCATTAGAATACAACATACAGAACAAAATTATAACTTAATACGAACTCACACATACTCCCAAAATGAACCCCATCACGGGTATATAAAATTACCAAAACACCCATGAGGTGTAAAATTACCAGAATGCCCCTCTCGGACTTAAATCACTCAAACGGTCTACCCGTAAGTAGAATCACCCAAATAACCTTATTGTATGTCAATTTACACAAAAATACCTTTTGCTTGTACAATTACCAAAATACCCCCCTCGGGGTGACAAATTACCAAAATACCCCCCATTACACTTTAATTCTCAAAATGACTTTTCCATAAGCAAAGTCACTAAAATAATCTTATTGTATGTAAATTTACTTCAAAATACCACTTATAGATAAAGTTACCAAAATACCCCCTTCGGGGTGGTAAATTACCAAAACACCCCTGGGGGTTTCCGGCACCGAAAAAATCTCAAAAATATCTTAAACTGCTATTTTAAGAATCCCAATATCATTTCTATACTAAAAAGTCTTTTAGAAAATTTTTACCATAAAATCCTGAACCGTATCCGGACCAAGTGTTAAAAGGTCAGTTTCGTGAAAAATACCTATCGGCCTTAGAATGGCACAAAATTTTATACAATGACTCATACCAGTAAAATAGGATTTTCATAAAATTTTTAGATTAAAATAACTTGGTTTACTATGCTAAATAATTTGATAAATTTCTTTAATCGGTACCCCAAATTAGCACCCTTCGCGGACACTGAAAATTCTCAAAAAATTCTAGAGCGTACATCGCGTAAAAAATATTGGGGGTTACTGTTTTGGACTTTGTCCAATTATGCCTCGAATCATTTATAAAAATTCATGAGAAAACTGCCTAAAATAATCATATCTTTAGTGACCATTACAAGTACTGTTGAAATCAAAGGCACACACTAGTGCACCTTTTCCACACACACTTTCTTCTTCCTTCAGCCGTGAGACATGGCCGTTCCAACTCACCTAGACACCCAAGAATTCGTCCGTAATCACTAAAAATCACCTACATGGATAACTTATAACACATACTTACACAATTTAAATCCATAATCACACCCCTCAACCCATGGATCATCAAAATATACATACACCCGAAATACGAACACACACCCACACACGCACACAGCCAAGAACACACATAGTCAACACCAAAAACACACACTGGCAACCCTGAAACCCTAAAGAACTCACCCAAGTTCCCTTTTTCCTCTGATTTTGGCTTCCCCGACCCTATTTTCCTCTCTGGCCTGTGTTTCCTTCCTTCCTATTTCTTCTTATGTTTTTTGTTCTTTCTTTCCCGAAAGGGAAAGTTTCCTCTTTTCGTTTCGTTTTTTTTTTTCATTTGTTTCTTTCATTTACCTTTATAACATGTCCATTTTACATTTAATTCAAATTAGTCATATACCAAAGTTTCTGAAAAATCGACACCTAAGACTTAGGCCACGTTTGACATTCTTTTTTTTTCAGTTTTGAAAATTGGAAAAAAAAAGTGCTTTTGGTAACCATTTTTTTTCCTTCTCCAATTTAAAAAACCAGTTTTTAAACTGAAGAGTAAAAAAAAACTCCAGAAACTGGTTTTTTTTTTTTTCACTTTTGGTTTTTTTTTTGAGACCACCACCACCACCCACCGCCGGCCGCCGGCGACTGCCGGCAGCCTTCGACGACCACGTCGGCAGCCATCAGCCACCGCTGGCCACCACCACCGTCTACCACCGCCACCGCAAACCACTCAAAAAAAAAAGGGTTACCAAACACCAAAAAAAAAAAACTCAAAAAAAAAAGGTTATCAAACACCCACTTGTTTTTGTAAAAAATATAAAATTAAGCTGCTCTTTAAAAACTGAAAACCAAAAAAAAAGTTTTATCAAACCAACCCTTAATCTTCAAAAATTACAAAATAGCCCCTCAAGTTTCCAATTTTTTGAAAATGCCCCCAAAATTTCAAAAAATCACTTTTTTGCCCCAAATTTCTTTTAAGCTCCCGGACTGTACTAATACCTGAGCATTGCTCAAAATTTGCTCCCGTTTATTTTTTGGAGCCCGGATGGTTATTTAACCGGCTCCCGAAGTTCGGGATATTACAAGTGTGCATGCGCATGTCAGTAGAATTTTGATAGTTGTTATAAAGTTGTTCAAACGGCGTACTCACAGAAGTTGTAAGCATTTTTGTCGCTGTTGAACCACAACCCATTTTCCTACTTATTTTTGAATTTGAATAATTTACACCATGCAACTTAAACCTAGGAATCGAAGTAGTGGCAATAACAAAAATAACAAGCAATTCCTCTCAATATTTGTTAGATTTAATGGCCATTTTTTTCTACTATCACATTAAAAATTTATATACTTCTCCATCTATCTAAAACTTGTGCCATTTTAACTATTTCTAGTATAGAGAAAGAGGATGTGAGATAGTACGTATCAAACAATAGAAGGATAGACGTGTGAAATGCCTCCAAAAATTCAATCAGGTATACAACTAACTAATTGTCATTCATCGGAAGTTGGCAAGACTTTTGCAAAATTGGTTAGTAGGCAGTGAATATATATTTTTTGTATACCAAAACATGTAAAAGTATATGATATGTAGAGTTTCACCTGTGCTGGACATCTGTAATGGGTCTTTTACGATGCAGATTATATTGAGTACACAAACCTTTATATTCTTGTATTCTCGAGCCCGAAAAACTAACAAACGTAACCCTTTCCCTTAATTTTAAAATAATTGGTCCTTTAGTAACTAAACCAACTTGAACAACTAAATTAATTTTATGCAAACACAATGAACATGAAAAAATTTCCCATCTACTACACGTTTGAGGTTCGTCTTTTACAATTCAACAAAAAACTTTATTATTGAAAGTATTATGAAAACTAACGTTCATTATCTTATCAGTTATTTATATTAAAGGTTCTAAATACTCGAATTACAATGTCTGAAACATGTGATGCATCATATGAATATGGAAAGATTCCAAAAGCAATAATCTCTTGTGCATAATGTAATCAAAGTCAATCCAATGTGTCGTCATACAAGAATAATTAAGGATTAGGGCTGCGTCTATATGGGAGTAGAGCCAATGACAGCAGGCGTAGGGACGATCAAGTGAAACATGTCTGGGCATGACCAGTGTGTTATGGTGTCAATTGACCATATTAAGGTTAGGATTCACCTTAACATAATCGAGAGTCTCTAAGGTCCTCTGACCCAAGGTAAGGTGGGGTGCTGTGCAAAGGGAATCTGCTACAACATCTGGTTGAGATCGATTTGAGGCTTGTGAATGGTTATTATAATTGCCAGCAATCGACTGTCTTGGAAAAAGGTGTCACAAGTCCTAATGCAAAAGGCATAGATGCCGACTAAGGTGGCAAGGATCGCAGAATTGGGACCTAAGCAATTTCCAGAACTGGCCCATACCTTGAAGGCTAAATCTGGGGAGAGGCAGCAATTGCGAGGTTAAAGCCATAATAAATTTTTGCATCTCTAAGATAGCTGACCTTAAAGACGATTAAGAGCCTAAGTGTAGATAATGGTTGGAGTGAGGCACTAGATTGTATCATCGACAACAACATGTATTACAATATCCATCTCGAGGGGCGCCTGAAGTTGGACCACATTGTCTCCTCTTAGTCCTCAACGTGATGCCCCTCTTGAATGGCTAGATTGAGGATTTGGCTATGGTCCTGGTCAGCATTCTTGCTTTGAAGAAGAATAGCGGGCTGATGTGTCGGATAGGAGCTGAACTGTACTTTGATGCCCACTTTCTAAGTGGAGTTTCCAAAATGATGCCAAAGAGGGGTTCACAGTATCCAAGAAGTCCCACATACAATACAGTAGTCCGAGTCAGCTCACAAGTGTGGTATTGTGGGACAAAACAGGGGTAGAGTAAGGACAAAGACCAAAGCTTTCTTTATAGTGACTGAGGAGTGGGAATACTAAGAGGATGTAGTGCAGGGCAGGAGTGGATCAATAATCATGAGTTTCATGCTTAGGCCCAGAGTCAAGATTCGAAGTCCAGGGTCTCTCTCTCCCTCACTCATGTCTTTTAGCTCTGAAGTTCTAGAGTAAGAAAGTAAAATGTGCAAATGAATTCCTATATCTTAAAATGTATTCTCAAGTCCACATTAATGGTT
This sequence comes from Escallonia herrerae, assembly GCA_033070095.1. Classification (NCBI taxonomy): domain Eukaryota; kingdom Viridiplantae; phylum Streptophyta; class Magnoliopsida; order Escalloniales; family Escalloniaceae; genus Escallonia; species Escallonia herrerae. The sequence goes on from JAVXUP010000456.1 coordinate 272,733, forward strand.
GAATGAGATGCCATGTCATTAAGACACCTGGTTCTCCCTGAAAGTGATACCTCACTGAGAGGGCCACATGTGTCAGTTCTCCATGAGTTATCGAATTTCATATTTGTTTAGCTTGCCCTACATAGTTTCCCGTTGTCTGTCTAAAAAGACTGACTCGCAGAAGATTGGTGTGGTTAGAGAATGCCCTTGACTTGGCCACCAGTCCAAAGCCCTTACTGAGTCCCACTGAGGGCGTTAAGGGATATTGAGAACTTGACAACAGTGGGGAAAGCCCGACGTCCAACCATCAGGCGGATAAGACGCGATGCCCTCTAGAGACCTACTCTTTCCTCATAGTGACTTGAGGGGTCCCAATACTAGGGGCGTAAAGGCGACAACGGGGTCGCAGCTTATTAGCTTACAATTGTCAAGCGAATTGCCCATGGCGGAGATAATGTCTTGAAGAACAAAACTATCATACTGCAAAGGGTCCTCATACCGAAGCACTAAGACTAGAGCCCCTTAGGACGCGACACACTCTGAATAGCGTATCAAAGCATGTTCTATGTTCAAGGTGAGGCATGCATGGTGTGGTGAAGAGATGGATCAACGCCATGGTGTGGTAGTTTAATAGAGTGTGATAGGGGCACGACTTTGTTAGTAGCGTGCTGTATAGGCATGACGGGTTGTGTGTGGTTCTAGGGGCATGCTAATTGGAGATGGCGTAGGGGTTATGACTGGGTATTGTGCGGAGGCACAATCATGGCAACAATGCATGGTTGCAGCCGTGGGAAACAATGCCAGGGGTAGAGTTATTAAAGGCGCAAACACACATAAAGCGCAAAGAGTTTCTGGAGAATATTACAATTTAACAAATTTTGACCACTAGAAAAAGTTTCAAATTCAATGAGAAGTAATTGATACTATGATAACGCCATCCTCATCATTAGTGAAGGCTAAAGTAATAATATTTTCTTTAAAAGAAAATCATAGGCTCTAAGTCTGGTAGAGATTCTTCCTCAATTTCATCTTCTTTATCTACGACGTGAAGTGAAGCAGTAGATTTACATAAAAAAGAGTAACAATTGGAGACAGATGCTAGCATAATGAACAACAATATGACAACCGATTGATTAGGGATTTGGGATTTTATTAGGGTTTTTTTTATGGTTTATATATTGATTTATTATGTTATGAAATAAAGAATAAAAAATAATGAACGATTGATATGATGCCTTGATACAAAAATAAAAAAATAGGATTTTTGGCTTTTCTTTGCACCTCCACCACAGCCTTACGCCTGGGCTCCTAGGCGAGCACGACACGCACCTTTTCGAAGGGTCTGCGCCTAGCCCTAGGCGAGACGCGAGGAGTGCGCCTTTGATAACACTGGTCGCAGGGCATATAGCATGTGGCTTTGCTTCGGTGCGGTAGAGCTTCGCGATAACGGGCATAGTTCCAAGACCATGTAACGCAGAGACAAGTGTCTGGTGCAGACGGGCGTCGCAACGGCTAGCATCACTACAAGAAAACCAGCTTATGCCTACGGTACAGTACCGTAGGTATAGGTGCCATGTCCCGTAGGCATAGCCTATCCCTACGGTACTATACCGTAGCCAGACGTGGCGATGCCCTAGATCTATGCCTACGGGGTTGAAGGTTATGCCTACGGTTATACCGTAGCCTATATACCTATGCCGAATTCGTATTAACCCACTTATTCCCAGCTATGCCTACGGTACTACCGTAGGCATAGCTCATTATTTGTCAAAAAAAATATTTCGAAAATCATTTCCATGCTACCACTGTACCCTGCCAAGCACCAGCTTCAGTATTAAGAGATCTAACCATAGTGGTACATTATCTTTAAAGCACTTCAATGCAAACACAAGGAAGCAAAACATTGAGCACTTGACAAGCAAACAACAAAACAAACACAACATTGGGGGAAAACCATTCAATTTGGTAAACCATCAGCACAAGGGGGAGAGGGAAGAAAAATATGTGATAGTAAGGGGAAGGGGGCCCAAATCGACATGTAAGAAGGAGGAGTTCAAGCATCATGAAGACACACACAAAAAAACTGCATGCAAGGATTCAGCAAAAAATAAGTAACAGCAAATGCATTAGAACAACTCAGAATCCTAGCCATATCGGGTAATACCCCAGAGCGAATCTAACCCCCATATTGGTGACACAACAACACCACAATTCACATGTAAATAACCATCGAAGCAGGCTTCAAACCTTCAATTACTTCATGTTATCTCAAATTGACGAATCTTCAATAATTAATCACCCATAAAATCGAAAAATCCTCATATAGCACCAGCATAAACAAGACAGGCGAAAAATAATTTAGCGATAAACACAAATAAACAGCTGGAGAGCATACTTTTCTTCGCTTCCTTGCCACAATTAAGCTGCTTTATAGGCTAAAGCCTATAACTTACGGTAGCTGACGCAGAACATTCCCTAAAATGAACTCAGAACATTCCCTACAAACCCCACAAGGCTTAGTTTTGTTGCTGGCAAGACAATTCAAAGCAGCAGCTAATACTCTTGCAGTTGATGTCTTTCCAGTCCCACGGGGACCTTGGAAAAGATAAAGAGAAGCAACCCTTCCCCTAAGAATAGCATTCATGAGGGACTGAACCACAATATTCTGCCCAATCAGTTCCTCAAAGAACATGGGCCTATACTTCTGGCTCAGGGTCCTAATACTCTCTGTCATGCTTTCCTCTTCTCCATCCCGGTTCACAGCAACTAACTCCAACCCTTCTTGACTCCTACAGCTAGATGACCACCTCCGCCCATCCAACTGACTCAAGGCCTCCAAATCAAGCCCCCCATAGTTTGTGGAGAGCTCATCGTCGCTTTGGCCAGTAGCAAAAGACGACCCACCTTGGCCATCACCACTACTGGTTAGCAAAGGTATAAGACCTAGTAGAAACTTGGCCTAAGATTGCAAGAGCACGAATAGAGAGAGAGACCGGGACAAATTTGCAGAAAGAACAAGAAAAAAGTGTAAATTGAAATTGAAATTGGAATTGGAAATTGAATGAGAATTGTTACCTGTGGAGTGGCTTAATTAGGCTGAAGAGGAGATCGGAAGTGCACTGTTGCCGCAGACATGGGAAATGAGAGAAACCAGAAACCTTTCGACTGACAGGGGAAGGTGCACTATTGCCGCACCAGTCGTCAATGAGTCGCCGCCGCCGGAGTCCTCGCCTCGCCGTCGACACTCGTTGATCAGTCTGCCCGTCACTGCTTCTTCTAAGGTCACCGTTCATCAACCCGTCGTCACCGGGGAGGGTCATTGGCCGGTGGAGTTCTCGCCTTCACCGGTCACTGCTTCTTCTTCGATTGTTGTTCCAGATCTGAATTTGAAGACGGCCTCGGACCTCGGTAGTCGAGTCCACCGGTGAAGTCCTCCCCTCGTTGTCTTGTTCGTTCCAGATCTGAGCTGAGCTCTGCCAAAAAGAGTCAACTCGAGGAGCCCCTGCCGTGTCTGTGTCTGTGTCTCTGTCGCCCGTCGCCCGCCCGTCGCCGGTGAGTGCTGCCGTCTACCTGTCTGGGAGTGGGTGAGAGTATTTGGCAACTGGGCAAGTCTCAGAGAGAGAGAGAGAGAGAGAGATAGACCATGTGACTGCTCTTCCAAACTAAAGCAGCACGAATAGCCACGGTGCAATATGAACCGTAGGCATACATAACTTGTACCTACGGTTCCTTTTATACCGTAGGCCTTCTTGTCACCATAGGCCAGTTTTGGTGTAGTGCATAGTGCCACCAAACAATGCGGAGACGGTGCTCGAGCGTAGTCGAGCATTGCATGTTCAGGTGCAGTGATGGAGGTCATGGAGCAAGGATCCCCAAGGAGAGGAGAGACCAAAGAGAGGCTTTGGCAGTGCCTCCCCCTCAAGGGAGAGGCTCTGGCCATTCTCAAGGGAGGGGCTCTAGTCGTGCTCCAGAGCCAAATGACTCGACATGGACTCCTTTGTTTAAGAAAGGAGTGCGCTGATGCCAACACTTGGAGTAGTGTTCACTGATAGAGGTAAGACACTTGACTTGGAGCGCTTTGGATTGACCAGATTAGTACTGTCAAACTTTGACCTTTGGAGATCTCTTGACATGTCTCCAAAATTATAGGACCTAGGAACGGTTAAAGAGTGTGTCCAAGGCAGGCACGCAACAGACACCCAAGGCATCAAGAAATCCTATGATAATTCTTGGCCAACTATTGCATAAGCAAGATGTTTTCAGCGATCGGCCTCACAGAGATGAAAGCAGACTGGCGAGGACTAGTTAGGTGACGGGAAATCTCTTGAAGCTTGCAGCGTAAATTTGGGACACACATTTGTATAGAACGTGCTGCAAGATGTTATGGTTCAGACAGTTAGTACAAGGAACCGTAGGTTTGAAATAAAGAAAAAACAGCGTTTTTGATGACTATGAGAAAACAATTGTTACTGAAGGAAAAAAGATAAGATAAGAACATGGATGACAGTAGGACCTGTTATGTCCCGATTCTCTTGGAAAAATGCATCTGCGTAACCGTCGAGAACGGGGGCTCTATTCTTTTTAAATAGAAACAACAGCCTTGTGCACAACCTAGCACTGGTCACACACACACATATATAGATATATATATATTCCTGTGGTCGCCATCTTTCTCTTTTATTTCCTCCTCTCTCTTTCTTAGGGCCGGCGCAGCGACAAATACACTTCCATTTCTTCCAACTCTTATATTCCTTCCCCCATCTGAGGACGAGGATGCTCTCCGCTGATGAGATGCACCACAACATTACATTGTTACAAGTTTAAGTTAACACGAATCTCATATATAGTGAGGGCTGTGGAAGAGTACAAACATACATAAGCCTCACCCCTAGTCTACATATTTCAGAAATTAAAGAACATACATAGAGTCAATTCCACCGAAAGAGACTTTTTATATCTCCATATATTAGTCGATTCACTTATTTGTGGCTAAAAATATATCACTAGCTTGAACCAAATAAAAAAATGATGAAAAACCATTTTAAGCATAGCAGTGGAAGTAACATTTCTCTTTCAACTCATACTGTGTATGTTTCTCACTCATTTTACATAGTTTGTCGTAACCTTGCCATCAAACATTTCTTGCTCACGCTCTTACTATCGTGCTCTTACTGTTATTCGGACTCTCGTCAATGGTGGTCTCCATGTTTGGAGCTTGTGACTCCAAGCTTACGCGGAAACTAATTAAACACGTATATAAACAGAATTGGATCATATCAGTAGTGAATCAATCTCGTCAAAATTAAAGCAAGCAACCACAAAAATGGCTGATCGAGAGAGGCCTAATTAATGGTACGTAGTAGCAGTGGCAGACATAATAAACTACACGCAACGATCAGTACTAAATTAGAATGGCTTTAATTTGCATGCGCAAATGGAAACGAAACAAAATGCCTTCTACAAATTAAAAGTGAAAATGCATGCATACTACTCACGTACTTTAGCACCTAGCTAGCTAAGAAATGCTTCGGATGGATAATCCAGTACTCTACTGTACTGACCCATCTCTCAAATCTGTCCTGCGAAACTCAAACTCCGCAGCAGAAGCTGCTTCACCGCCGAGATAAGGCCATCCGCCGGCGGACTGGACGCCCTAAACTTGCCGCAGAAGCTCATGTGCCGGTCCAGCGCCTCGTCGGCGCCGATTCGACGCTCCGATCGCACCACCCCATCCTTCACCGCCTCGCCGCAGAGGCCGCAAATCCAGAGCCCCTTGTAGCTCTCACGGACGCGCCGCGCGTACGTCGGCGTGCACTCCTCCGTCAGCCCGCAGCAGTCGCAGTTGGCGAACTCGACAGCATTGTCGCTAATGAGCTGTTGGGCCGCCGCTATCTTGTTCAGTCGGTGGCTCTATGTGTTTGTGGACGGGACTTGGTGGCAGCCATCTGGGCTTTTATATACGCGCGTACGAGACTAGACTAGAGTTGAGAAGAAGGGGTAGTTATTGAGGAGCGGAATCTGGGGAGAATAATTTGGGTTCAAGAATCTGAGTGATTCATTGATAGATAAAACTTGGACTGAACTGACTGGGAGAATGTGATTGTTATATGTTGTTGACAGCAGATGAGGGAGGTGTCCATCGGTTATTATTATTATTTTATATATGTTCTTAATGAGGATTACCGTTGCTACGCCGGCCGCATTGAATGGCGCGCTTTGAATTGAGACAGACGTTCCAAATCCTCCTTTTTACCCCTGTAATGTAATTCTGTATCCTGTAAATGCCGGAATGCATTCTTCTCCCTACAAATTCGAATCTTTCCTTTTTTCCGCTGCCTCCTCCTTCTGCTTCCAGGGTTTCTGGATCTGTACCCTATCACCGCGATTCTGCTTATTTAATTCAGAATCATCATTGTGCCTCATTAGATACCTGTGTGTGTTTCTCAGAATCATCATGGTGCTTGAGCAACGCAAAAGAAACTCGTATTGTTAAAAATCAAGATCGATGTAGCATTGTGGTGCACTCTACAACTCTACCTTTAAGCAATTACCAAAACCTGTGCATGTGGTTACTCTGCTTGGAAAATCTTGGACGATATTGACTTGTTTACCACCAACTCTTGAAGAAAAAGCAAAAGGATCAAGTCTATGGCCGGCACGATATCACCATCTAATTGAAATCCACCAAATGTAAAATGTGGGAATCACCACATTAACCATATTTGAAATTGTGAGGGATGCCAAGTATAGGGCATTGACAAACTGAAATAGTTAGGGGGACGTGCAGGCAATTTGGCCAGAGGCATCGACAACGGCCAGCCCTCGGCAGCTACAACTGTAAGAATCTTTTATGAACTTAGCACAATATATTATTTGTAATTTATAAAAAAGTAGATTGACGGAATGCTTAACGGATGAGACTATAATGCTTAACGGACGAGACTATATTGTAGTTCTATTTGATCGTTATTATCAGTTTAAACTATTAAGATAGATGCACCCACCTTTATGTGTCCAATCGCACCTAATTGAATGGGCTTTGTTATGTGTCTGGGTCTAATTTAGTGAAATACTTTGTGGGTTAGAGTTGCTATCTTTTAATTACTGCAAATAAATGATTGGTTCATACTCTCACTCAATAAATTTTTAGTCTCCCCGTTCTACTTAGGATTATATATTATAAATGTAAATGAGAGAGTAGAAGACTCTTTTGAGTATATGAATTCTTCTCATACTTTATATATGTGTTTCTAATCCTGTTTACAACTGCATGCTTATGACTTAACCATCAACAATCTTTATAAATTGTATTACTTGTGGTATCAGAGCCACCTTGTTTAAATCATTACTTATATTTCCATCAGTTGTACGCTACTGTATCTTGTTTACCACAATTAATGAAACCTAGTGGTAATAAAATCAGTAAAAATCGAAGTTAAAGTTTTGTGCAATCCCAAAATCAAATAACCTATTTTTCCCTTCTAATTTGCCAATATAGGGATAGTAATCCTAGGCCTAGCTTCGTTGTTGCAAGGTGGGCTAGTGGTAGACTGTGTTGTGGCTTAACAAGGCTCACTATGAGAAAATGGATTTTTAGCGACGAACTTTTAGCGACAATGGCTTAACAAGGCTCACTACCTTTTTCCTTCCCATTACAGAGTAATGGGAAGGAAAAAGGTAGGGCAGACATCAAATAGCAAGGGGAAGGAAAAGGTAAGGTAGACATCAAATAGCAAGGGGAAGGGCAAGGGGTAAGGCAACAGTAAGTCAAGCCAAGGGAAAGACTCACAGAGCAAAGGAAAAGGGAAGTAAGGGCAAGAAGAAAGGCCAAACAAAAGGCAAAATCTCCCTGTAAGTGACAACACAAAATTAAGCCTTTTAAATTAAGCCTTTTGAGGGGGCCCGCTAGGGGTCCTCGCAAAATTAAGGTAAGGGTCAAGACTTTGGAAAGCTTGTTGATCAATTGGATGGGTTGTAATGCATATTTGACAGTTGTTCTTTTTGTGTACATTTTGTATAGTATATTTTGTGTACATATGATTTGCATGCTTTCTCTTCATACGAGGGCATGAGATTATGTTTGGGCAATGTGTGTGAAGTGAACCAACAGATTCATACCTAATGCATGGCTTTCATGTCATGTCAAGCCATTTTAACAACTATTAAGCCAATGAGGATGAACACTTTTAACAAGCCAATATTTTTAATAAGAATACAATGAGGATTAACATTTTTCTCATTACAACAAGAAAACATTTTTAACAAAATGTTGTTTCTCACACAACAACATAATTTATACATATGATTACAGTCACCTCTAAACCTAATTTCTTTTCAAATTTCATCTATCCAAAAAACACCCATTTTATAAGAAAAAGCAGCCAATTGAAACCCAAAGCCATCTATAAACGCTTCTCCAATCGACAAGCTGCTAACACTTCTGCTTCTAACCCTCGTATTCTTTCCAACAGCCCAGGTATGATCTCTACTGCTCTTGCACACATTGATGGGTCAATCCATTGAAAATAACGGCACCCACCATTAATCTACATAATCAACATTTAACTTAGCCAATATAACCATAAAAATGAAATTGAGAAAATCTTACCCCAAAATTATGACAGCCTAAGAACCTTCTTCCTAGATTCAAGTTCGTCCAAGAAGTTGTGTGTTTAAGGGGCTCCCCACATAAGGAGAGCTTCATACTATTGTTTTTGAGTTTTCAGTTGGACTTTAGCACAAATTTGTTAATGTGTGTGTCTATGAATATTTCAGGTGCATCTATCTATGTGTGTGTGTGTGTGTGTGTGTTTGTTTGTTTGTGTATATAAACATGTGTAACTCTTTTGGTGCCAAACGGGATCCAAGAAGGTGGGCTTTCCCTCCAATTTTGACAAACAAGAGAGCAAGGACAATAATACCCCTCCGTTAGGATTTTACTAACGGGAATAAGTGACTCCCCTTAGTAAATTCCAGAGGTTGCAACGGATGTCAAACATTGGGGTCTTGGTTGTCGAGTTGTAAAGTTTGGGGGTTTTGTTGCACTTCTTTGTAAACCTGGGTCTACATTGCAATTAAGCCTAATATTTTATAGTAAAGGATAGACCTTGCAAAATTTGTCCCATACCACCGAGTGTACACGACCTATTAAAAAAACCTGGGTACGAGCTAAAATTGGACACGTACCCGAACTGACCTGTCATTTTCGGTTCAAATACAGGTTACCCAGTTTACCCGAGACTTTAGAGTACAAAATAATGTGAGATTTTACCCTAACTCAGTAACATATTTATTATTTTTTTCTAGACCAGGCCAGTTAAAGCCTCGTAGATCTTATTTCCACCCCCTCTTTCTCAGTCATAACCGAGAAGAACCTACCTTTTCTACCTGCTGCCACCCTTCTGTCTCCATCTCCACATGTTCATTCTCACTGATAGAACACCGATTGCGCCACCATATCCATCAGTCACGTTTTACAAATTCATCAGCCCCTTCCCCCACCACTACCCAGTCTTCAAATCCACCACTGGTGCCGATCGCCACCTTTCCCTTCTGCCTATCGTCACCCTCTCTTCTGTCCCTCACTTAGTAGTCTTCTCTCACAGATCGGCCGCCGCCTATTGTCAATCTTCAAGTCCACTAATTATCGCTACAATCATCTCCGCTATTGCCGCTGTTCACCGCCATTCATCATGAATTTTTCAAGGAACTTGAGTCACTCCTTAAAAATCTTAAGATTTTGACTGTTAAATGGATTTCTCATTCTTGTTACTTTAAGAATTGGGATGCTCATATTGCAAATTTAGAATTAGAATTTGGACATTTATTTAGCTGGCTAGTTCTAAAGTTGAACATTTAGAAAATGGAGTTTGGACATTTGAGGTCTGAAGTATTGGTGAAAAAACTAAAAATGGGTGAAAATTGAATCTGTGAAATGCTAAAAATATATGAAAATGTTCAAGATGGTTAAAAAAAACATTTTGAATTTAATCGAAGGTAATACCCGGTCAGGTCTGAGTAATACGAGTTCGAATAAAAAATACCCAGATTTTTTTAGCTAGCTTTTTCTTATAACTATTATGACTTAATTGTTATTACATCGCTACGACTCCTCCAGTTGAAGTAACTACAAACTTAGAATTGAAGTAATAACAATAATAACATTAATGAATCATCAAAACTCCTTCGATATCTCTTTTTCAGTTTTTGTTCAAAGAATGGCTCGGAACAAAGAAATGCAAGAAGGAAAGTTTATATACTCATTTTCCAAGTCTTGTTAAGGCTGAAAATTTGGTACCAGGATCAATTCGAAAAACTAGCTCGCATCCCAATTGCCAATTTTGTTCAGCTCAGCGACAATTGTTGTTATGCTTAGCACAATGCAAAAAGATGTTTAGAAGAGCTTTGAAGTATGTGATGCGCAACTGGTGAGTGATTGCCAAAGAATTGAAACCCCTTAAAAGGGGAAGTTCCAAATAGAGCACAAGCATGAGGATAGAAAGAAAAAGGAGTAGAAGAAAGAACCAAACTGCAATATGATTCTGATGGGGGAGAAAAACTCAAAATACCTGATGAATGGAAAGCAAATGTAGCAACGTTGGATTCTTAGGTTGCACGGGCGAGGAAAGAGGATAAATCTCATGGATCTTAGCGCCCTTTACCTTGAGCCCAAATGACAGGCTCTCATCCAAATTCAAGATGCCTAGAATAGAAAAGTTCAATGGAACTTCAGATCCCTAGAGCTATGTTGAGATGTACATACTCTCATTAGCACCTCTTAGAGTTAATGAAACTAGTTGGTGTAGTTGTATCACCATACCTTAACGGGAGTAGTTGCTTGGTGGTTCCTCACCCATGAGGACTTGCGCATTTGCTTATGAGAGGATGTGGTCCAAGAGTTTTTCCACCATTACCAGTATAATGTGGACCTTGATATGACCACCAACATCTGGAGACTACCAAGAAGGAGTCAATAGAGTCAGGGTTCTGCTTTTATAATTCGATGGAGGAATAAGGTGGCTCAGATAGTCAACCGCCCTTCAGAGGAATAACAAGTCAATATATTGAGGAACAACCTTCTACCGATCTATCATGAGTATATGTTTGGCCAATATCATACTACACTCAAGCATTGGTGGATTCTCTTGCTCTAATCAAGGATGCCATTAATGAGGGGACAATATCTAAAGATGGAAATCCAAAAGGATATAGTCCGAGGTAGACTTGGCAAAACATGACCTGGACCCGAGGATATAGTCCGAGGTAGACTTGGTAAAACCTGACACGAACCCGCGGGTCTACCCGTACCTGTTCAAAAAAACCCCGAATAAGGGTAAATATATAGGAGACTTGATGAAAATTGATCTGAACCTGAACTAACCAATAAATTCTGGTTCAGTTTGGGTCAAGTACGGGTTACCTGGATTTACTCAAATATTGGGCTACATAAATTGCTTTAGGGTTTCTAAGCCTTCATTAACCTGCTTCTTTTCTCTTCCAGCTGTCGCGCTCTCTCTCTCTCTCTCTCTCTCTCTCTCCTCTCTTTATATATATATATGACTTTCCACTCCATACCTAGCCACATGATGGTCACCACTTACCAGGTTAACCATCACTACCACCCTCCACACTCCAAGACTCCATAGTCCATAAGATCGTAGATCCGCTCCTCTGCCACTGCCTCTTTCCACTGTCCACTGCGGATGCGCGCCTCCACCGCCATCTCTTTCCACCGTCCACCGTGGATTAATGCCTCCACCACCGTCTCTTCCACCATCCACCGCAAATCCCCGCTTCTGCCGTCCATTTTTCCCTTTAGACCACAATCATGGTCCACATGACCACTGTCGCCGTCAATGCATCTATACTTCCACCAACACCGTCAACATCGACCGCCATCATCACCGAGCGCTTTGAACACCTCCATTGGTCACTTCTACTTCCTTCGTCACCTTAACCCCCTCTAATTTTTTGAACCCCTATATTTGTGTTGAAGTTTAGTCTAATGACTTGATGCTACTGTTAAACTAATTACATTTTGTTATAGTATCATCAAGCCAAGCCATTAAACTAATTAGACTTTTTAACAGATTTGTGAATTTTAGCTTAGTACTTTAGGTATGAATAATTTTGTTATTTATTGGTGATTTGTGTGTTGTTATTTTGTTTGGTGGTTATGTGGAAGTTGGATTATTTTGTTATTTGTATGTTTGTGTTAGTTGTATGTATTATGTTTGTTATTACAGTTGGATTATTTTGTTATTGATTTTTTGGTATTTTCATGGGTATAAAATTGATTTGTTAATTTATCTTGAAAGAAAAAAAAAATACTTGTAACAACTAGAAATATGTTAGTGCTAAAAAAAGAAAGAAGCAAAATTAAAAAATGTCAATATTTGTCATAATTAATTACTAAATCAAATCTGGTAAAAACAGAAACATAATTATGAAATTTTCCCGTTTACCCTCATGTTTACCCGTGTTGCTCGGGTGGGATACGGGTGTATGAAAAGGCTACCTGTAAAAATCCAGATAATTTTTACCTGGACCCTTTTTACCTGAACTGAACCGGGTATTACCCCTATCCGGTGGGTTGACCCATTTGCCAGGTCTAGTCCAAGGAATCCTAGTGCTCAATAAAAGGTTGTCACGGACAACAACATCTCGACAACGTCAACACACACTGATATCTCAAATCAAATCAATTCAAACTACCAAATTCATCATAGAGAAATATATTACCCTAAAAGAACCCAAAATCTAGTTCTATATACACATGTACGGCGTATCGACCAACGTTTAAGTCTCTAACTTACCACATCATTGATATCTGCAATCACAACATTCACGTGTCTACAGCTACTAGTTGATAGAGCTACTCAAAAGACACCAAAAGATCGTAATCTTCTCCTATAATCCTCCTCTTCACCAACATTTAAAATCTTTGAACTCTAAATGCAAGTAACATATTGTATACTACTGAGTACTCGACCCAAATCTTAATCTTATGCTGAAACATCAATTGAATAGTCAAAACATAGATGACCTTTTAAAGTCTAATACGAAATCTCATACCTAAGCTATGATACTGACTATAACAACCCAAATTTTGGAGAGATTTGGACTTTCAAACTACCAAATTCATCATAGAGAAATATATTACCCTAAAAGAACCCAAAATCTAGTTCTATATACACATGTACGGCGTATCGACCAACATTTAAGTCTCTAACTTACCACATCATTGATATCTGCAATCACAACCTTCACGTGTCTACAGCTACTAGTTGATAGAGCTATTCAAAAGACACCAAAAGATCGTAATCTTCTCCTATAATCCTCCTCTTCACCAACATTTAAAATCTTTGAACTCTAAATGCAAGTAACATGTTGTATACTACTGAGTACTCGACCCAAATCTTAATCTTATGCTGAAACATCAATTGAATAGTCAAAACATAGATGACCTTTTAAAGTCTAATACGAAATCTCATACCTAAGCTATGATACTGACTATAACAACCCAAATTTTGGAGAGATTTGGACTTGCTACTTGCAAAATCTTAATCATTCAAATATCGTAAATACCTTCAAAGATATAGCAGAGTATTCCATACACCATTAAACTTCCAATCAAACATCATTTTCATAGTACTTGAAACGGACATCTGAATGAGTACAATTTTCAACATATAGTAAAGGCCATTAGCCGTCTCTTACAACCTATCCACCAATATATATATTAAAGAAAAATTCTTCACTAGAAAGTTTCTTACTTAACCATGCCTTATAGTCTTTCGCCACCTCTTAAAATGGTACTTAGAGTTGATAAAATACGATACCAATATGCGTGGCGAATACCAAAATCAATACACTAACTTTTGATTCAAAAATCAGATTAGAAACAAGATCAAATAGCTTCTACCAATAGAAAATACATTGTCAAAGTAAAGAATCCCCATAGATAACTGTATTTGCAGCGGGTCAAAAGGTTTTAATGTGTTGAAACAATACAAATTTAAGTTTGAAACAATACCAACAGTTTAGAAAATAATATTTTATACAATAAAAGACTTCTATAAATTCAATAATACTTTGGATAAGTTCAAAACGTGCTTAAATAGATTAGATATCAAAATTCAAAAATTTAATTATTATAAAGACGGAAATCAGGGAAGCCATTCGGAAATGTGTCACACATGCCATCACTGACACGTGAGACTAAGTTCAGAAATTAAGATAATGATTTCTAATCTCGCTGAGCTCGCCCATGTTTCAATTTAAGTGCATAAGTCAGAAATAAATAAGTCCACACACACTGTGACATGGATTACAAGAATATAAAAACATATACTCAATAAATCTAATAAGCACCATAAGTTTGAAGTTGAGAAAGTCAATTTCGTTCACGAGTCTACACAAAATAGTTTTACTCAAGGGCAGTTTCAACAAAGAGATGTACAAATTCTTTGAAGACTCAAAACATAAAAAGTGAAGGGGCATGTTATATTTTTCATAATGTTTTAGATCATCAACAACTGATAGGAAACAAATAAGATAGAGCAGTCAAAGTGAGCTGATTTGCAGTGGCAAAACAACAATTTCTGCTTTGGCCAATAATTTTCAAACTCAATTTCGAGTAAGAAATAGAAGGATTTCGATAAAGCATAAAAATATAAAGTTAAATGTGACTTTTAAGGATTCCAAAATGTCTAGAATCATTAATAACCAATAAGAAATAAGAAGAATCTCAAGAACCAGTTATGGATTGAGTCACTTAAGTTGCTAAAGAGCGTCTCTCCAAGCATATACAGTACGAACCTTGACATGTAATGATCTACTAGCACATCCTCAGCTCCGCAAAATCCATCCAAAAAGTGCATCTTCTAATATAGGATCAGGATCGAACCTCTTTTCTTAAATGCAAGAATTTACCCCCGTACAAATTCAAGTCTCAGTCTACCTCGTAGCCCCATACTATTAGCTGACCTGCTACCTGGAGTCCAGTAATGTTTGCAAAGTTATACAAGGTGAGCGTCAGGTCCTCGAACAGGAAATGGAACGTGTTGGTGGTTTCCCAACAATGCTCAGCCAAACCTAATATGACTCGCTTGTTCTTAGCGAACAAGTGCATTATGTCTAGGAATTTGCCAAACCCGCTGTGGTAACTTTATCCCTCACCACCTGGAAGACCTTGATACACTCGTATTTACCATATTTCGGGAGCGGGAGCCGTAGGTCTAATGCCAGGATCGGAGAAAAATGCAAAAGATTAAAAATGCATTTTCTTCTAGCTATTTCATTGAAAAATTTGGTGTGCGTAACCTTCTAGAACACTATTTTTCCAAAATGTTTAGCGTAATTGCATGCACTATGTAATGTGATCATGTCAGTCCGTGTTTAATAATTCTACTGCATTATTTACGTAAGATCTAAAAAAATTGGTTTTCAAAGTAGAGTGGCATAAAATGGTGCATATTACTGGAAATAAAATCTAGAAGAAAGTTTTGATTTGCACCTTGTGGGAGAAGAAGTGGTGCCATAGGTGTTGTTGTTGATCCTTCACTAACAGCTCCTATCCATCGTCTAGGAGTTCAGGTAAAATTTCTTCAATCTCCCAACCTTTGGGCTGCCTTTCTGCCGCTCTTCACCCTATAATTATGAGGGTGCTCTTTCCTCATTTATTGATTGGGAAGTTTGTGCTAATTTTTGGATGAAATAGACAAAACTTGGTGAAAGATTTTTTCCTAAAGTGAGAAGAAAGGAGAGTAAAAGATGAAGCATGAGCCTATTTATTGATTTTGGTGCTAAAATCTGGATGGGTATAACGGCCAACACACCCTAGTCCAAAACCCCCCTCCTATATAACCGGTCGCTGAGACTTTTGAAATTCTGGCTAAATGTACTGTCAGTATTATAAAAAAATCGACCGACACAGATGAACCGGTCGGTACCTCTTCATTAGAAGAAAAAGGAGTTTGAAAAATCTTTCTATGACTTTGTTAGTTGCATTTTTTATCGTTATCAAGTCAGGAAGAGTGTCTATTAACCTACTTCATTCACTCAAGGACCAACTATTGTTCGCCATTATTGGCTCCAGCTATGAGTGGCTCTTGTAATCTTATTCTGGGTGTTCACAAGCGACCAACTGTTTCCATGCATTGTTGGCCCTGCCTCTTAGATTCATCATTTTTATGTGTTTAAATGACTAATCGCTACCATGTACTATTGACTTTGGCTTTTAAATATGCTTCTCTTATTGTATCCAAGCAGACAACCATTTCCACGCTTTGTTGGTCTGGCTCATAAATATGAGTCCTCGGTAATCCTAAGCGACCAACCACTTCCATGCGTCGTTCACTAATTCTAGTGTGTCTGGACAACTAACCACTTTCATGCATAGTTTGCTCCGGCATTTAGATATGCTTCTCTCCTTGTATCTAAGAGATTAATTGCTTTTACGTATTTTTTGGGTCCAGCTCTTTATATGAGTCCAGGTGCTCCCAAGTCACCGATTGCTTCTACATATTATTGGCTCCAGCTCATAGGTTATTTTCGTGTGTCTAGACGACCAACTACTTTCACATGTTGTTAAATCTGGCTTCTAGATATGCTTCTCTTCTTGTATATAAGTGACCAATTGCTTACATCTGTTGCTGGCTTTGGATGTTAGATATGAGTTCTCCATGTGACTAAACATGGCATTACCTCCCTCAATAGGGCTAGCCAATAGATACTTATAAGTTCATGGGTAGGGGTCTTATAAGGTCATTGACAAAGTTTCCCACACGCGATGTGCGATATCACATTCTCCCCTCCTTATGGCTTAGCATCTCCGTTAAAGCCCAATTTCAACCTTAGCCACACATAGCCAAAAATCTTCCTCTCTGGCCATTGTTGGATAAGGCCGACAACCCAACCGAATCAGCTAGATTTAAGTGTACCTTCCTGTTCTAACTTCAAGAACCCGACTAAATAGCCCAGTCTAAGCGAACCTGACTCAAATACCAACTATAAAGACCTGGTCTACAGCCCCACCATAGGGCGTTACCTCAAAAAGGCTCGCCGATAATGGTTAGGGCCTTATCAGATTCTTCACATAGTCTCCCACATCTGATTTGGGATATTACATACGATGTATATCCTAATCTTCCTCAACAAGGCAGATTACTCCTCCAACATCCAATCCATCGAAAAGTTCCACTGAGAATTGGGAAGCAGCCTATTCTTGGTAAAAGTATGGTCACTGTTCCAATAAG
Organism: Escallonia herrerae; assembly: GCA_033070095.1. Taxonomy (NCBI): domain Eukaryota; kingdom Viridiplantae; phylum Streptophyta; class Magnoliopsida; order Escalloniales; family Escalloniaceae; genus Escallonia; species Escallonia herrerae. The sequence goes on from JAVXUP010000456.1 coordinate 289,970, forward strand.
GAACAGAGTAAAAAAGAGGAAAATCTGTGATTCATTAAGGTGGAGGGGTTAAAGACACAGAGGAGGTCTTTCATTGGGTATAAAAATTGGCCCTAAAGCATGATGGACACTAGAGTTGTCATCTATCGAACCATGGATGCTCACTTACAAAGAGTGATACGATTCAAAGAGGATATTCAAATTTTGTTTTATTGACGAAACATTCCCTAGGCCCAACCACTGATAACGACTTTGAGAGACCACCATCGATCTAATATTAATGTCTCGCTGAACGGCCAACTTCAGAGTAATGCTTGGATGGGTATTAGCAGCAAGTTCTTCGTGATTGGTAAAAGACATGGTAAAAAGAGGAGTACAAGACTCATAGGATAAAAAATCACAAAGTTACAGAAGTGAAAGGAAGAAGCTAAGTCAATTGGCGTGTTAGGGTTGAAACAAGGAGGTTAATAAACGGGATAGAAAAAGTCAGCAACCTTTATATTAATGAGTAAGAAAGCAATGAAAGGTAATAGTAAGTACAGACCCCAACTGTCATCCGACCTTTATGGGGCATTTAAAAATCAAAATCAAAGGTGCTGTGGTAAGCACAAGATGGCAGACGTGGTTGCAGGCATTTTATGGCGAGGTTAGCTGCTAGAGTCAGAGTCTAACTTGGTACTCGAAACAGTTTAAATAGCATGATGATGGCATTGCCCTATTTGTGGGTTGGGGGGGGGGGGAGGCATTGTTTACAAAAAGGAATCACAATGTATTGGCCTATGAGAGGCTGATATACTAAGGCATCGCGTATACCACTTCATCAGTTGGGAGCAATCGCCCTAAGAACAAGTCCCCATTTGTAGCCAACAATTCATCTGAGCATAAATGGGAAGTTGGTGACGGTCCAAAATCATGCCGCCAAGTTAAATACCGATGGCTAAATGATGCATGGCAAGTCTTGAGCATGGGAAAGACACTGCGTCTTCACATAGGACATAAAGTTTTATTATACTTCGTGTCATCAAGAGAGGAGTTGTGAAAATTGTATCAAGGGTTGGATGAAAAATTAGTCAAGAAGGTAAACTGAGTACCTATCCAGTCCCAACATATGAAGATCATATCACATAGGGAGCTCGTCGAAGCAGAATAATAAAACAAGTAAGCCTAAACAGATGGCAGCTCTAGGTTGGATCATCTTGGAAGCTGCGTCTCAATAGAGCAACAAAGCAAGTATGCCTAAGAAAACGTGGTAGCTCTCAATTTGATCGCCCAGAGGCTAAATAATTACGACTCAGCCATAAAGCCATGCACTTAGTCTTAACTAATCTCTACAGCAGCACGACAATACAAACTATCACATAGTTCACGCAACTTTGTTTACGCTAGTTGGGATTATAAAATTCTTACGTTGGACAAATCTGATTTAGAAATTTCACATTTCAGATATGAATGCCTACTTTGTAAAAGCTGCAATTTTTTTACCGTAATTTCATCATAAACTCAAAGACATAAGTGAGTTTTTCATTGACTAATATTATCTAATGATAAAGTATTGAAGAAAAAATTATATACTGCAGTTATTGATGACTTACGAATTATAGTGTGAGGGGAGGATTAAGGTATCTATGTATTGTGTGTGTGTGTGTGTGAGAGAGAGAGAGAGAGAGAGAGAGAGAGAGAGAGAGAGTCAAATCGAGTGGCAAAGGGCTGAGTTTCTTGTCCTCTTTATATTTTGTGGTCGGAAAGAGTTTTCCAGAAAGAAAAGAAATAAATAGAAAAAGAAAAACCTGCAGATAGAGAAAATATATACCGAAAAGAGAGAGAGAGAGAAGGCAAAAGCCTGCCTGAAAGCCCTTTGAGTTGGATTGGGGGGGATATTACACACCCACACACACAGCAGGTCAGGTCAGAGCTCTCGGACCTCCTCCTCTCACCTCGTACAAATAAAATCTTCTCTGGTCTTCTCTTCACCCTTCTCTTTTCTGTGTTGTGTTTACACACACCACCTTTGTCTCCCTGTGTATCTCTAGCTATTATCTCCTCCATCTGTTATCTTTTAGTCTTGGCTGATGGATCCAGTTGATATGCTTTCTTCAATCATGGAACTTCGTAAAGGTATAAAGACCAACAACCCTCTTCTAGCTACAGGCAGATCTTGTTTCGTATATTTGTTTTTTTTTCCTCGGTACTTTTCGATTACTTTTGGTCTCTGGCTCAGATTCATCTAGATCTCGTACAAGTAATTTGTGGGTGTACTTAATTTTCTTGCAAATTATTTGATTTCCTGTGTAGTCTTCAATTTGATATTTTCCGTATTAGTAAAAATTTTCTCTTTCTGTTTAAGTTCTGTTCTTTTTTCCCCCTTTCTTTTGAGGTTCATTGATTAGTCAACTATAAGCTGCGCTGAAATCTTTGATTCAATTTTATGTGAATCTTATAGTGGATTTTCAAGAAGTGCTGGGAATTGTCTTTTGGTTTTATTCAGTACAAGATTTGTTGCTGGACACTGTTTCTTTGCTAAAGTAACTGAGCCATTTCCTTATGCTGATAGATGCTGCTCTATACCATCTTTAGTAGCTCAAAAGTAATTTATCTCCGTGCGGTGCACCGGTACATACACATGTGCGCACGCACATGCTTGTATACATTGATTTTGTGTTGGTATGGATTAATCAGTTTTGTTGGCAAGGAGCAATGGCAAGGAAGGACTATTCTACTTATGGTGCTCTGCATTAAGGAAGTTCTTGCCATAAATAATTTTTAACTTGTTATGCTTGCAGGATTCGGGTAACAGTGTTGGGAAATCGCACTTTATTCTGTTAAAAAGTTTTTTGAACGCATGTAGAGGTGTTTTTGAATTTTCAATTATATAAGAATGAGCTTGCCCAACAAAGGGACTCCTATCAGTGACAAACAGCTAAGTGCCACAGGGAAGTTAACAGCTTTGAATCCTAATGCTGCCGAGTTTATTCCCTTTGCTCTTAGAACATCCCCTGGAAGCACTAGTGCAGGAGACGCCTTGTCAAGGTTTACCACCTCTGACACTGCAACATTAGGAAAAGCTGTACTAGATAGATCAGAGTCATCTGCTTCAAACAACTCTGATGAAGAAGCCCATCAATACTGGCGTCGCCAGCTTCCTGACGATATCACTCCTGATTTTAAGGTCATGGGGGAAGACGATTCTCTAGGATTTACCAGCCTTCCAGTTTCAAGCTTAACATTAAATGATGTCAGCAGAACCTCAAGGTTCCCTGGTTCAACAGGCAGTGGCTTTTTATTGAAGGAGCAGCATGATTTATCTCCTCATCGTATCAATGGTGGTAGTAGCTTTTCTGAGAAGTTGAGATATCCTGTTTCATCCTACGGTGAAGACCTATCGTCAGCCAGTTTCCATCATTTGCATGCTAAACCTTGGGACAAGCAAATTGTGAGTAATGATCAGCTTCTTACTGTCGTTAGAGAGGGGCCTCCTTACAGTGGGAATTTGGGAAATGGGTTCTTAAATGACATTATAAATGAGCAACAGATGTTGGAGAGTTCAGATGTAAACCCTCTCGAGTTTTTAGCTTCGCAGTTCCCAGGTTTTGCTGCTGAAAGCCTGGCAGAGGTGTTTTTTGCCAACGGAGGTGACTTGAATCTCACTATTGAGATGCTTACTCAGCTTGAGGTAGGTTAATTTTCTTGGTTTTTGGTTGTTTGGGCCTGCATGTGTTATGAACTGTTTACACTGTTGAGTTTCATAACGTGTTGTGATGTAATACTAATTTGATATTTTCTCTTAAGTTGTTCAAATAGCATAGTCCCAGTCACTGTAAAATTACATTAGAATCCCTTAAATAATGAATGCGCAGACGTACATACATACACCTAAAAATGAATTTTACGTCAGGTAATTGGATTGTGTTATCATATAATATATAGGTTATAAATTGACTTGACAGCGACAAATCCTCTGATAATTTTTTTTTCCTTTCTCTGTGTATGTTGGGGGTTGGAGGGTGCCCAAGGGGGGTGGGGGGTGGTTTGGGGCGATAGGGCAGAGTATTAACTTATACTTCTTGTATCAGCAACAGAAACATTGCAGCCTTTACCCAACTGGCTGAGAACAGATAGCTAAATATACAGGTTTGACGTGATTCAATGGAACTGTTGTCTTTGTTTCCATACAGGTGAAGATGTACAAAATAAGATTGAAAAACTCATTTTGGATAGTGTCTCTAGACTATAAACTAACTGTATTTTGTGGCTGGCACTTGAGGGGGCTGATGATTAGATGTCGGGGACTTGGGACATCATCACTTTCTACCTCATTTCTACGCTTTTATTTCGTTTTGAAGTTTGACAGTGGCAACGATATCTATATGTCTTTTAGATCTTAATTGCTTTAACCTGTATCTTCTTGGTTAGGGATCTATAATTGTGCATCTTATTTTTATGATTGTAGCTTCAAGTTGAGGGTGGTTTAAGTCAAAATATGAACTCAAAGGCGCTGTCAGCTCCTAATCTTAATGCACTTGATTTTCCTGCTCTATCTGCTGCTGATGGTCAGAATGGCATGCCGAAATTTGTGGGAGATGATCTCCAACAAAATTTGAGTCCTTATCGGTCTTCTGAGAAGGACAACTTGCTCCTATTCAAATCCAGCTCATCCATTCCTTCAAGAGGTGCTATAGATTTTGCTTCGGCTGTCAGGAAAATGGCGTCTCAAGATTCTAGTATGTGGAAGTATGATAGAAATGGTTCTGCCGATGCCAGTGTTGGCTCAAGTAGAAGTTCGCACGTCTTGGCTAGCTCTTACAACAGCGGCCAAGGGAGGGGCATCTATGCCGAGAGGTTGCAAACCCGAGGTTCAGCTCGCAATGCCCCTGTTTGGCTTGAAACTGGAGAAGCCGTAGGTAATATTCTGTAGAAAACATTTACTTGCTCAATAACTTGTTAACTGTAGGAGAATGCCCTCTGCACATTATTTGCTTTAACTTGGTTGAGATTGCAGCAAATATGTATTCTGAAATGCGTGAGGAAGCTCGTGACCATGCACGCTTGCGTAATGCATACTTTGAGCAGGTACTTTGCATAGTTACAATGTACTACTTTTATTATTCAGAACCTCCTTCCCTCTTGTTTCCTTAGGAACCAAGCAGGCCCCCTCCCCCTGGACCCCAACCGAACAAGAAAAATATTGTGCTCACATGTGTGACGTATTTTTTCCTAGGTGGCAGCTAACATGTGGCCTTCTTCTGTTAGTAACACAGCATCTATTCAGCAGTGTAATAGTTAATTTATTATTATTGCTTCATAGAACGGTAGAATGTAGATATGTATATTAATTTGTTGAGCTTGACGTGTACCTATGTGCATGTGTGCAACATGTCAATGGCATCCGCGGTTTTGGTCTTGTGTGGACTCTCCTTGTTGTTTCCTTCTCCTTGTAATATTCTAAGAAGATAAGTATTTTGTTTCTTTTCATGTTATAGCTTGTCCCCCCACCTCAACGTGCACACTGATACAGACAACATGACAATTAGGAGGTTGTTTTGTGGTGCGTAACATATGGGGCTATTTGTTTGAGAACAAGTCAAGGTTTCAAGGACATTGCTTGCTTGGGAAGAGCACAGAGGAACTTATTACTAAGTGAAAGATCTGCAATTTCTTTTACGGTTGTTCTTGTGTCTTGCCTTATTCAAGAGTTGTTTGCTTAGTTTGTTTGTTATATGTTGTGTCACAGATCTCTAACCCAATCAACCAAGTTGTTCAGTAATTATGAGGTGGATTTGCAGAAATTCTTGGCAACATACTCTTATGGTTCTCATTGGCTTAAAACATTTTTCAGCACGTATAATGCTGATGCAATTTCCTTTTGTTTTTGCATACAATATTGTGGTTCCAGTGTACAATTTGGTGTTTTATATTTTCTTTTGCCATTCACATCATGTGTTTCAAATGTATTTTGGATGCAGGGATAAGTTAGCACGCTAGTTCAGTTCCAATCCGTGTATTCACATTTTAATGTTTTCATGTTAGCTAAGATTTTGTATGGAAAATCAGGCACGACAGGCATACCTCATTGGTAACAAAGGTTTAGCTAAAGAATTGAGTGTAAAAGGGCAGTTGCACAGCATGCAGATGAAGGCTGCGCATGGAAAAGCTCAAGAATCGATTTATCGTCAGAGGTTTGTTGTCTCATGCTTGTTTGTAACATTGGTTTCATCTCGACTGCGTTCTAGCATTTCTTAGCACTATCTTTTCCACAAGTCTCTTCCAGCCTTCCTCCCCCTACCCTTCTCCTTCGTGTTGTTGCCCACTTCTCTTTTTGAAAGTGCATCCTTTCAATCGTGGGGCTTTTAACACACTGGATATGAAGAAGTCTACAATTTGTATGGCACTTATGACGCTTTAGTCCACCGTGTCATTCATTGTGATGATTTCAATATCGAGATTACTTCGTTTTGTTGTTTGTTTCTAATTATCATGCAGGAATCCAGAGATGCAGGGCAATGGGAGAGGACAAGAGAGGATAATAGACCTGCATGGGCTGCACGTGAATGAAGCCATCCATGTCCTGAAGAGAGATCTGACTATGCTTAGGAGCGCAGCTAGGTCAGCGGAGCAGCGCCTGCAGGTTTTCATATGCGTTGGAACTGGGCACCACACTAGGGGTGCTCGCACCCCTGCTAGACTTCCAACTGCTGTCCAGCGCTACCTGCTCGAGGAAGAGGGCCTTGACTACTCTGAGCCCCAGGCAGGGCTGCTCCGAGTTGTGATTTATTGAGACGGAGGTATAGGAGTTTTTTGACACACAGCATAACCAACCCATGAAATCAATCATCATAAAAAATGTTACTGTATCTGTATATCGGAGGAGATGGAAGAGTAGTACAAGTCAGCAAAACCAAAAAGAAGAAAAGAAAAAGGAATAGAAAGAAATATGTTGTTTAGAGGCGGCAGAAATGTGTATCATTAAGGTGAATGCCGACGGCAGGATTACGTTTTGGTAGCCATCGCGAACCCAGTGTAGGACGGGTCTCTGCGACTTTTGTTTTTGGTAGATCTGTATCTTTATTTTTATTACTTTGCTCTGTTACATTCTTTTTTTCATTTTTTTGAAAATTAAATTCCCAGATGTAACTGATAGAATTCATTTACGTGATATAGCTCATTAAAAATTCACCAGGCAATCACCCTCTTTATCGTCTTAAACAAGGATGCGGGTATCTTTCGCAACTCCCGAAGTTCATTCCAGGGATGTTTCTCTCTTATTAGGAGGGAACGGAGTTCTCCTTGCCCTTAAACATGATGGTAGAGCATGCTGTGATTATTACCTTTTCTCTGTGGCCGAACGTATTGGATGGGCTGCCGGTTCTCTGCTTGAAATTGATTGGTTGGAGAAAGTGTGCTAAACACAGATTATTTTAGGATCAAAGTGCGTGTTTTTGTTGATCTTCCGCTACTGCCTACAATTTTGATCACTCGGCGCTGGTTGGGTTATACTTTCCTGCACTTATGAGCGTGTTTTTACTTCTTGCTATGGTTTGTGGGCGTATTGGCCATGACAATACGGACCGTAAAGCCTCACTTGTTGAAGTGGTGAAAATGCTTGCCATGAGAACTGCCAACTTACCTGCTCCGGATCTCTATGCCACACATTATCTAAATGGGCATCCGATGTTTGCAAATTCTCTACGGGCTCTGCCAAATTCCGATTGGAATAAATCTTCTAGGATCGCCATGTCTGATGATAATGAGGGAGTACACCTAATCCATCTTTTTCATGCTTTTTCTCCTGCACCTTCTGTGGTGTCTAGCAATGATGTCAATTTTGTTATTGCTTCTTTCACTCTGAGGATGAAGTGGGAATGGAAGATCAGGGTAGCAATACGGATTCTTCTCATCCTTCGGGATCAATTAATGATTTTCAAGCTGGGGAATTGGACATGGAGGACGAGGGAGATAATGACGAAGCAAATCTTGCAAATCACCTTATTCATCAAATGGAGATGGATGCGGATAGAGAAGACCCATCGGTGTGTTGGCACTAGTATTTTCACAAATAACATATGGACACCGGGCATGATGACCACAAAGAGGTGCATTAATAAATGAAGAGGAAAAAGACACGACTGTTATGGTTATCATCAGTTACTGAATGAAAAAGGAAAAGATAAGTGTTGAAAGAGAAAACGGGGAATCAAAATATTTGAATAACCCATACAAGAAGGCAAAACCGCTAAAGACACGACCAAATCAACAGTGTCAAACAACGTGAAGACAGGGCAAATAGATCGGCAGTAGCAGTTGATGGAGTGGGCAGTTATCAACACGATAGAGAGGACTTCGGATGAAAACAGCCGATCATAGAGCATGATAAGTTATTTCTAACAAAGATAAGGATGTAAAGTTGCAGAAAGAGGCGGTTATGAATGATACAAGTATAAAATGAGATACAAGGCAACATGAAAATGAGTCAGTCGTCAATTCATATTTAGGTCAACATGATTATGTTAAGTTAACATGGTTTCCTTACATATAGACAAACATTAAATGCTCCATTCGATAATCTTGACACACTAAACTTACTTTAATCTCTTTTTATCTAAATCACCTTCAATAACTTTCAATCTATTATACTTAAAATAGATTAAAGTTGATTTTAAAAACTAACTCAGATTTAATCAAAATTTACTCTTGAGAATCAATACCAAACAGTCTATCACTCAAGTAAGAAAAAAAGGATACACACTTTCTATGATAATTAAAATAAAAAAAAATGTTTCAGAAAAAAAAAATCAAACAAACGTTTCAATTAAAATATTATTATTATTACTCTAATTACTAATAAAAGCCCTCTATCGACTACCCCACTGACTGACTTTCCATTAGTTTGTTTTGAGAAACATTTCATGCATTATTATAAGCCCTTCCGCACATAAACTCTCTACCTCGCTCTCTTTTGCCCTCCCTGCTCCCCAATGGAGTTGTAAGTTGTAGAAGATTTTGATTCCTTTACAGTACACGCCTTTCTCGTTGCTCCCAACCCGTACCATCAGATCAGTTAAATGGCTGCGCAGGCAAATCTCCCCTCCCTTGATAGTACTAGAATAATCATCATCAATTACTAATAACAGTACTAGTAACCCATCACGCTTTTTCTGTTCAGTGCCGTGATTGTTCTCTCATCACTTTCACATAATCATCATGCATTCCCCTCATATCCCACTAATCAACCCTTTAAAGCGAAAGAGAAGCAACACCCGTGAAGTTTCTGATGATGCTGTTGTTGATCAAATCAACAACCCCAAGGCTATTGCAGAGAATCAAAGCATGGATGTTGACGACCAGCCTTCCTCTTCGCCCACTCCCCACCAGGCCTTTCAACCCAGGGAGTAAGTAATTTACAGTTGCATGCACTAATAATTCCTTGTCAATTCATGTGTGATTCTTGATTAGGTACCAACTGAAGGTGTATGGGGTTGCAATGCGCCGTAACACTATTGCCCACTTGGCACCGGCGCCGGAAAGACCATGATTGCAGTTATGATGATCAAGGACATGGCTCAGTCCCTCAAGAACCTCACCAACCCCAATCTAAAGAAATTGATCATCTTTCTCGCTCCTACTGTTCACCTTGTTCAACAGGCACCGTCTTCTATTCTTAATAATCTTCATTCAAGATAACTTTTTCTTCTTTTAGTTATTTATGAGTTTTATGCTTTATTATTGCTGTGTATTTATGAAGGCCTATTAGTTTAACTGAATATCTCTAATTAAATTCTGAATTTCAGGAAGGTTATGCTTGTTTTGTTCTCGGTTTTAATTTGCCTTAAGTTCTTGTATAAATCAAGATTTTCCTGATTTTGAGGATATGTTTGTGTGTCTAGTTTTATCCTGTTTTATTTAAACTCTTACCAAGGGAATCATTGTGAATGATGGCTTAATCCTTGATTAATCCTGAAACCGTATGTGCTCTTTCCTAGTCCATTGTTGCTAGGATTTATTCACTTGTTGAAAACAAGTATTTCGTTGCTTATTGCAGCAATTTGAGGTGATAAAGGTGAATACAGATCTTGAAGTTGGTGAATACTATGGTGCTAAGGGTGTTGATGAGTGGGATGCAAAGTCCTGGGAAAAGGAAATTAGTGAACATGATGTGAGTTGAATTTACGTTCTGTGTTGTAAATATATCTTCACTTGTATCTTATTCAGTCACCCTTATGAACTTTCATACTCCTTATTCTGCCTTATCGATGCCCTTTAAAGTCTTAAACAATGTTTGAACACTCTGATGATGTTTGTTCAAAGTGGGAGCACTTGACGGGTTTGCCCTCTTTCGTTGTCGCAGGTACTGGTTATGACACCTCAGATATTGTTGGATGCCTTAAGGAAGGCCTTCTTGAGTTTTGAAATGATATACTTCTTGATACTTGACGAGTGTCACCGGGCTTCTGGTAACCACCCTTACACAAGAATTATGACGGTAATAATCAATCGTGCCCAGAAACTCTTTAGCCTTGTGTTTACAAATTATCCTAGGCAATCTTCCTTTTGTCTTTTCTTTTCACACCTTTCTTTGTAGCATTTAAAGGTTTTACTGATTCTAGTTTTGTTTTCATGAAGGAATTTTATCACAAATCCAGAAACAAGCCAAAGGTTTTTGGTATGACTGCATCCCCTGTTATCAGGAAAGGTAAGATGCTACCTTGAACATGAGAATATTAAAGTCAAACTCTGGTCTCAGATCTGACTTTTTGTTGCTTTCAACATCTACTAGTTATCGTATTCTAACTACAGTTAGTAATATGTATTAGACCTGTCCTTAGGGAACAACTGTTTGTAGGAGGCTTAAGGTTGCCTAAAGTGCTTTCTTATAATCTTTGAAACACTATTTGTGTTTGAGCCTCCCTCTCTTCTTTTTGTGTGATTAACTATGTAAGAGAAGCTTTTTGATGTAGGCTTTATATAGGCGAAGGGGAAAGAGTAGAATATGTGAATAGGAAAAATGTCCGTCCTAACATTTTTCCTAACGGCTTAAATCAATCAATCTCTCTCTCTCCCTCCCCCCCCCCCCCCTTCCTGCTCCTTCCCCAATAAGTGTCTAGGTCGCCACTATTGCTGCACAAAATCTAATGATTGTATCCCTTTGCTCGAGATGCCATGAGATGATATCTGGTAGCTTTGATCTTGGGACATATGGTTTACAAGTTATTATGTAGATAAATTGCATCTCACTTGTTATTCTTGGATCATGTTGGATAATTGTGGACTCTGGGCTTTGATCATCCAGTGAAGAAGACAATAGAACTAAACGAATAAAAGATAGACTTAGGCAATGGTGGAATGTACTGTACCTGAGCTAGCTCCTTGTACAAGTCAGGGGTTGGCCGGCCAGCCAAGCCATCTTTAGAGTCCCGGCCCTTCTACATCAAAATTTTATTCTGTAGATGCAACGTACTGAAATTCACGTTCTTATATTTGTTTGAAGACTTTACACATTTGCCCGTTTAGGAGCCTTTGTAATGTTAAACATTTCTGCTTATCAGGTGTCTCTTCCGTCGAGGATTGTGAGGAGCAAATATCTGAACTTGAAGGCATCTTGGATTCCCAGGTAATTATGTTTATTCAATTTGGATTCTTGAAAGTTTAGTTTTCTACAAGTAAGCCTGGATTGATTGTTTCATATCACTTTTAATTGTTGATGCATAAAATTTACCATGTTCTGATGGGAATTCACCCCCCCACTGGTTTGATGGGCGCAGATCTATACAGTTGAAAACAGGACTGAACTTGAACAATTTATCCCCTCTGCTAAGGAGATTTACAAGTTTTATGACCCAAAAGTGTCTTTAAACTTGGAGTTGAAAACGAAAGTGCAATCTTTATGGTCAAAGGTGAACATTCCAAAGCATGCACGTACTTATGTTCAACTTGGAGTTGATGAATACACAGTTACATAATGTGTAGCACATGCATGTATGTGCGAATACTCCATTCTCTCTTACCTTCTTTTGACAGTTTGGCGCTTCATTGCTCGAGTTGCAAGGTTCACTTCCGGCCAACTACAAAGATACAAATGATAAATTTAAGACACTGCGAAAGAGGTTATCTAGCGACTATGAAAAGATTTTGTACTGCCTTGACAATCTTGGTCTCATATGTGCTTATGAGGTATGACTACGTATGCAGTTACATAAAGTTTCGAAGATCATATATACAAGAGTAAAGGACGCACATCAACTTTTATCTTTTACTCTCAGTCAACTCTTATGAAGATTACTTACAATCAAAACTCAGTTAATGGCTTTAGTTTTTTGTTTAATCCTCGCTTTTGGTTCATTTTTTATTTTCATTTTAATCCTTGTTTTGTAGGCTGTTAAAGTCTGTATCGAGAATGCCCCTAATGCCCATGAGGAATGTGAATATTATAAGGAAAGTTCTCTGCATTGTAGATATTTTCTTGAGGAAGTGTTATTGGTCACAGAGGAATCATTGCCATGTGGTATGCAGCTTACTCTGCCTTACTCTGCCTCATTCCTTTCGTTAAACACTTTAACAAGTGCAAGATTTTGATATTTTTTTCTTTTTGGTGCTGTAAATTTCTCATATAAGCAAATCTGTGAGGAAAATTTGTTGGCATAGATCCAATAATATTGGTCTTTCTTGTTTTCAAAGATGTGTGTAGTTCTAGCTTTGAATTGACACCATACAGTTTCATTTACAGCATCTAGCCTTTGCATGGTCCTTGCTTAGATCCAAAATTTAAATTTGGATGTTATTCAGTTATTGTTTTCTTGATCAAACTTTGCATACAGTATAATGAACTTGCCTTTTAACTCCTTTCTTCTCCATGTTGTGTTATTAGTTGCATTGATTAGACTCTTTTGCAAAGTAATAAAAAGTGTAATCCTTCTCTTCTGCAGGATTTGAATGAAATTTACTTAGCACTGTTGTTTGTCTTTCTTCTTTGTTATTATCTGTTGTTGGTGGGGTTGGGCGCGGTTTTTTTGTGTGCTTGGTAGATAATACATGTATGCTAACCCTAGTACTCATTGTAAATATGATTTGAGGCCAATTAGTTTGGGTCCAAGACTTTTGGTTATGTTGAGAATATGGAACCGATAAAATTATCAGCCATGTCTCTGGCCTCATGAGACATTGACAGTAGGGCCGCCTACTTCCCAAGCTTGAGTCATTCCCCACCCCCCACCCAACAGTCCGAAATGAAGAACAAAGAGAATTATAAGCAAAAGAATTTATCTGCATGTCTCGAGATTGTATATACATGCGAAATTGAGTTGTTTTGTGTAATCATTGTCTTCAATGATCTGAACATATTGATTAAGCCCAGATGTCAAGGATTTGAGGATCACCATCTTTTTGAAGAGAGAGAATGTTGCTTACTTGCGATCTTTCTGCAGCTTACCGCGAATTACTGCATCTTCCATGGATAAAACACTCTATATATCTGTACCAATGAACTCTTTGACTACTCCTCTGCCTGCCATATGGAGTATAAAATAGGGTAAATTATAGTTTTGGTCCTTTAAGTTGTCATGAGTGCTTAATACATTCTCGCTGTTTCTTTTGTTATGAATTCATCCTTTATCTTAACTATTGTCAATCGGATGGTCCTTCCATCCAGTCAAGTGATTACATGCTTGGCATGTAACTATTTTTTGGGGCAAAATTGTAAAAAAGCCAAATTGGTAAGTTGCACTGTTGGTCCTTTAAGTTTGGGGTAAAGGTTTAAATGGTCCTCTTCCTTTGACTTGTTCCAAACTCGTTCTTTATCTCGATACTGTTATGAAGATGGTCCTTGGATATGTTGAAAGCTCGTGAGTTGTCAAATGATAAACTCGGGACCCATTTTAAGGACAAAAATGGAATTTTGTCTAGTGAAGAACTTATTGGATTGCTAAGAAGCACGTATTCCAGTGCGGGTGCGGATGCCATATGGGTGCGGCTACACGGATACATTATTTTTTTTCAAAAAATAAGATTCGGGTGCGGCGGGGATATGGCAAAAATCTATTAATATATATTATTTATATGTGACAAATATAATGCTATTTTAGACAGACAATAAGGTATTTTGTTAATTTGGTGGGCTAGTTTAGAAATATTGAATGTGCATAGCCAAATATGACAAAGTTTGTAGAATACCTATTATGTTTTCAAAATAGTGGCGCTATTTAAAAGATTGTTAATAAAGTTGGGAGTTAAACATAATAAGCAGAAACTTCCATAGAAACCGTAGCTTATAAGTTATAACACAGCCGTCACCCAAAACAGACAACATCAACAGAGTTTTGCAAGGAGCAGTGCCGACCCGCTGTCGCCTCTGCTGCTGGACACCCCCGATCGCCCTCCGGAAGACCCTCGCCGATTCGGCGCAGGTTGTTTCTTCTCTTATTCTCTTTCTTGTTCTCCTTCTTCTCTTCTCCTTCTTCTCTGTCGGCTTCTTCTACTCTTTGCCAAAAAAACCTTGGGTGCGTGTCCGAGCTGCACCCAAGATCCAGGAAATAAATTGAAAAGAAATAGTTTTGGACACGCACCCAGTGCACACCCATGCTGCACCTGACGTGCACCCAGTGCTGGTGCTTCCCCCAACTGCCGCACTGGTGCTTCATAGCTGGATTGTATTGCTTGAGTCAACAACACAACTCATTGAATGAGTCACTCCCTAGATAAGTTAATTGATTTCTTTGACTTACACATTCATTATTCAACTATTACAGCAATTCATACACCTTATGTCATCCACCAACCTGTTCTCAATATCAATGCATATATACATGAAATTATATTAGCATAATTATCCATATGCATATACATTGACCCCGAAACCAACGTCAAGGAAAAATGGCCGCGCAAATCATGCCGTCACCGCTCCAAACCTGTCACCACCATCGTTTCTTTGCAGAAAACATATTCATCATAGGAATTATGGGGAAATGAACTTGCCGAGGTCTCGAAATCTCACGCCTCATGGGATACAAGCGTAAGGGGCTAGGGGGTAGTGTATTTGATGGATTGTTGGAGTCCTTAAAATTGTCTGCGAATTATTTTGGAGGTTGCAGAATCAATGGAGTATTCCTCCTATACCTCTACAGGTGTACGGCATTGATTCCGACAACCTCCACACTGATTTGTCGACCAATTGTGAGGATTCTAAAATTCATAAAAGACAATGGCCCTTCCCTCACCTCTACTTGTATCCTGTTGTTGGCAAGATTTCGAGATCCCGTCATTGGTGACAGATTTGCAGATGGATGATCTGTGCAGCCATTTGACATTGGTTTCGTATTCAATATGTGTGCATATGGATGCTTCTTTTGATATAACTTGATGCATATATGAATTGATTTTGGGACATGTTGGTGGGTGACATAAGGCGGATCATGAATTGCTGTAATGTTGAATAATGGGTGAAGGTGGTGAGTCAAAAACTCAGTTGACTCGTGGAGTGAATGACCCAAATAAGCTTTCGGGAGGGAAGGTGTCGTCGATCCATGTTTTGAAAGAAAGTTTCTATCTGTGAACAGATAAAAGCGCAATGTAAGGTCCTTATGGCCCCTTTCTCCAGAATAGGTGCTGTGGTCTATTTTTTAAGGTTGTGAGTCTCTTAGTGGACTCAAGCAATAGACTCATGTATGTTCTTGACTAGGGGCAAAATGCCATTTTTGTCCTTAAAAAATAGGTCACATGTTTATCATTTGACAACTTAACGAGCTTTCGGTGGATGCAACGACCACCTTGGTAATTGTAGTCTAGATAAAGAATGAATTTGGAAAAAGTCAAAGGGCGAGGACCATTTAAACCTTTACTCCAAACTTAAAGGACCAAAATTGTAATTTACTAGTTGGGATTTTACGATTTTGCCCCTAAAAATAGTCTCATGCCATGCTTGTGACCACTTAACCGAATGGAAGGACCATTGGGTTGATGGAAGTTAAGATAAAGAACGAGTTTGTAACAAATCAAAAGTCGGGGACAATTTAAACATTTACCCTGAAGTTAAAGGACCAAAATTGTAATTTACCCTACAAAATATGTAGACCAATGAGTTAAGTCGTTCCTAATTTTTTGCATATACTGGCTTGAATCTGAGATAATTACTTGCTGAACAAATGTCATGTCTAGTGCTTAGTTGCAGGAAACTCCTAATATGGTGACGTTTCTCTCCGGGAACTCGCTTTTGCGATCCTAAGTTAGGGCTCCATGAGATCTCGTCCCAAGCTAAGATGGGAACTCGATCCCACTAGCTGGATAGAGATGCATGGAACAAGTGATAGAATACATGAAAATCAAGCTCTTTTCAACTCAATTCCTTATTTCTCTCTTCCTTCAAGTCCTTAAAGTCTCCTTGTCTGTTGTTGCTATCTATGTAAATTATGCTAAACAAATGATAATACTCTTTACGCGTTTATTTATTCAAGCCGCTCCCAACCTCAGATTCTTCTTGGTGCTTACGCTTCCCCGCCCCCGCTCCCGCATCCGCCCCCGCCCCCGCTTTGTGCAACTAAGGTCTAGTGTTTATTGCTGTTAAAGCATTATATATATCTGTTAGTCCTAAAATACCTTAAGAGAAAAGTGCAACTCTGTTTCCCAGATTGACTGAGCACCTATTATCCGTTTGTGCCCTACTGAGCCCATTTGGCTTGTCTCTCCACGTGCTCTGGCTTAACCACAAGGAAGTGCTCTGGCTAGAGATGAGGCGGAATCCCCCAAAAAAAAAAAAAAAAGCCTGAAGCACCAAGTGCGTGCTCTGGCTAAACCACAAAATAAACATCGATGAAGCTATGCTCCAATATATTCCTGAGTGGAGAAGCAAAAAGCAGACACCATATATTCCTTGCAGTCTCACAATGGAGAAGCAAATGATTGATTCTTAGCCTTCTTTCACAAGCAACACCAGCTATGTGACACTGAGTGGAAAAAATAGCACCATGTATGGCAAACCACAAAAAAGGCCACCAATTGAGGGGCATGAAAATGTCAAATACCTCTCCATTGAAAAAACACCCCACAACCATTTCCCTTAGCACTAGAAAAAAGGACCAAACAAAGAACTTCCCATTGGTAGAGGTTTGCACCAAAGCATATCATCCGATAGAGCAGAAGCATCCGTATTATCTAGAACATACAAGAATCAGCTCAACTCTTCAGTTGTGAAAGTCCGTTGTAAGATGCAGATCCCAGACCCTTTTTCCTTCTAAAAAATCAAGTAAATGAAAACAGTAGCGTCCTTATTCACAGGGCAGTCCAAATAACTCTTGAAAACAAGCACACGAGATTCGACCACACACCAACAATTCAATAAAATTCTGATTCACTTGCCGCTACGCACCACAACCGAAATATTTCCATAGACTCGAGTCACCATTAATCATCATTTCCACAGCGGCGCCATAACGCCGCTCGCAAGAATTCTTAACAAAAATAAATTCCACCTCTTTTTCCCACAAAGAATATTCTTCCCTCGAACTCCCAACCGTTTGCCTAAAGGACCTGACTAAAGATCCACAAGTCTTTCACCTTCTAAAATTGGTGTGCAAACAGAATCTCAATTTAACTAAATGTTTTCCATCGATTCTATATGAAAATCCCTCTTGAGCTTATCCCAAGATAGAAACTGGAATAGGAAAAACAGACAAAGTAAGTAGGGGGCCTAGAAAGAGTGCCTTAATAAGTGTAAGCCTTTCCTCCTTAAAAAGGTATTGCCTCTTCTACCCCCGACAACCTTGATCTCAAACTGCTTTACATTTCCAGTTTGCCCATAAAGGTAAATCCAAGTAAGAAGTAGGGAAAGAGCCTACCTTGCATCCAGAAATGTCTGCTAGAACTGAAACATTACTGAAACCAATAAAACATCCCCATCCCCCCCTCCCTCCTCCCCCCCCCCGGGGGTGGGTGGGGTGGGTTGAATAGGGTTTTTGAAAATTAATAGGGATTTTAAACTAAACACAACCATGAATCTCAACTAAACCAAGCAATTATAGAGTAATAAGTAAAGAGATTGAATTAGAGATACTTGACAATGATATTTAAATGATTCGGCTTGAACTACCCTCAAGCTTACATCACCACTTCGAGGAACTCCCTTGCAAGAGTACTAGAATCCACGAGCAACAGTTTTAAATCTTGGTTAAGATCAAAACCCTTACAACACTCGGTGATATCCCCACATCAAGCACATGCTTTGAATCTACAAAGATTACCCAAGACTTGACAAACCCAAGCCTTGATCACAATCCTTTTAGAAAGATCAAATGTTTTCAAAGAAACCCTCTTGAAAGGAAATGAGTACAAATGAAGCTATAGTGCAATAGAGAGATGAGAGAATTGATGACTTGAAGAATGCTCACTCTCAATCAAAGAATTGCTTGCAAAGATGCTCTCTTTAATGATGCAAAATCATGAAGATAAAGAGATAAAAGTTTAATCTATGAGCCTTGATGTTTCTCTAATGAATGGAGGCTTAGAATGTGGTTTCCACAGTGTATGATGAAGCCCCAAATAAGTTTATAGGGCGGATATCAAATAAAGCCGTTATTGGAAGATTTGACATGATTTTGGGCAAAACTAGCCGTTATTTTGCAATCAATGGTCAATAAAGTAGACTGCGTTTCCAATGTCGTCGACTGCATTACCTTACTGCCCATTACTCGACTGCCTCATGAACACCCCTTTCTTACTTTGGGCATAAATTCCTCTAGGAAAATTGGATCGAGGCGCCGTTTTTTGCATTGGAAAGCTCATGAAAAGTTTTTCAAAATATGGAAAGATTAGCCCCAAAAATATTTTTGAGAAAATCTGAGTAAGCTCCAGAGTTCACTCATTTTTAAGAAAAACACTTGTGTGAAAGATTATGAACTTACTTGCAATGCATAAGGTGTCATAAGGTCATTTTAGGCCATAGTAATCAATCCAAGTATCAAATCAAGACTAGTTTCATAATAGTAAAGATCAATTGATAGTAACTTAGCCTATAGCTTTAAGTTTTCTTGGCTTTAATCCATATATTCAACTTCTTAAATGTGTCTTCATGAGTGTGTATGTATATACCTACCAAGAATCCACTCGTACATATTAGAACATAAATTTGTAGTTATCATCAAAACAAGATATAAGACTAGGTTATCCAACCATAAGGCTAATAATTATCTACCTCCTCTCTGGGAAGACATCACACTTATTCAAATTAGTCCTCAACCGATCAACTGCTAAAAAGCATCAAGAATACCCCTTAAGTACCTTGCTTGAGATTCTTTAGCCCCAGAAAGCAAGGTTAGTATCATTCTTAAAAAGAAACTGAGACAACAGCACTCACTCCCCCCAGCCGCTACCTACAGATCCTTTCGAGAACCCACCTACTACTTGTCATCTAATTTTCATGTGGAGAGCCTCCATAACAATTCAGAAGAAGATTAGAAAATGGGTTTCGCTTGCCGATGCCTCTCGCTGTGGGAAAAGACCTGCCCCAGTGTCAACCATAATAGAGAAGCATACAACAATGCAAGCCCAAATTCAACACTTCCATTTCTTGCCAAACTCCATATAACGTAATTTATCTAACAATAAAGCTCTAATAAATTGGTAATAAGCTTTCTCTGCTTGCCTACCACCCCGCGACACCTGTTATTAACCTATCCTCCAAGCATTCATTGGCAATAAGCACTGGATCAAGGCTTTGGCTGAATAATTCCGTCCAAAACTCTGTCTGAACCTGGTAAACAGCTTTTAGCCAGTAGTTTTTAGAATTAGAAAATAATCGGCCGGAAATCCTGAATATATTCTGCTCGACCTCCTTGGGCATAAGAGTTCTGAAAAAACTCCTGAAACAATGCCATGATGATGATATCCTCCCTCCAATACATGCTAGTGCTGCTGGGAAAAAGCTGTTTTGATTCATCAAGACCCGGAGCCTTGTCCCCACTGCAAGCTGCGAATGCTTCTAAGACTTCCTCCGGCATAGATTTGTCTTTGTCATCCCCACTTTCTCCTCTTTGTTAAGAGTTTTTCCCACTTTCAAAACCCCATATTAAGCAATATCAGGAAATGATCAGAAACCGGCCTCGGTAAAAAAGACTGAGATACATCTATCCAACTGAGATTTAGCTGTAGAAACCCCATGTTTTGAACCTTGTAAGGATTCTTCCTTCCATGACGTGTCAATCAAATTAAAGTGAAATGTAATGTATGAAAACTCCCTCATGGAACTAGATACCACAGAACAGCTATGTCACTCTTGGTAAAATCTAACAACACAAAAACCATCCAGAACATCCCACCCTCCCTTAACACCAGCAAGCTCTTGCTGTAGTCTGACCTAAAGACTTCTCCAACTGGTCCATACACCAGAAAAGCACGACTCCAAACCTGTGACGACCCCGCAAATCCCGATTCCAATTGAAATGAAACAACCTTGGAAGAGTTTACAAATCATTCTCTTTAAAACTGGTGCTCCCTCGGTTTCCCACAAACACATCATTTAAGGATCTTGGAATGGGTGTAAAACAACAAGAAGTGAGCATAAGTTGCCCAGTAAGGGTAACAACTGCGAATAAAACATCTGATTTGCAAAAACAACACCACAGAATCAACTTTCAAAAATTTTGTTTTTTCTAAAAGCACCCGGAAAAAAAAATTACACCTATAAATCAACTAAAAGTTCAACAGTACATGTATTTTCTGTCAAGGAACAATTGAGAGACCGATTGGTCATCTGAACGACCAGGGCTGATAAATCAGCCATGCCTAGGAGCCATAACACCTGATACCACCTAAAAGGAGCCACAAAACGACCCCAAGTCGCCCAATGGTTTTTTCAACTCAGTCACCAAAAATATGCTTTCGAAGAGCACCTTCCTGCCATATTAGAAGCTGCAGTTTAACTTTCACTTTCATCAAATAATCAGAATAGTAAATAATACTTCAAGTGTAAAATGATCAAGAATCTATGTAGAAGACAGTTTTGCGGTCGAGAATATTCAGGCATGGCATACAAGAAGGAGAGTAATGTGCCCGAAAGGAAAGGAACTTCTTACCTTTAAATAGATAGTCCCCTAAACGCAGACTAACATTTGTTCTCGTAAAATTTTCTTCTTAAAACTCTCTCTCTCTCTCCCCCTCCCTCCCCTTTGTTAAGCTAAAGATGACTTGGAATGATTTGGAAACAACTTTGGAGGACTATTTATAGACGTCTCTAGAGAGCACGAGGAAAAAGGAAGCACATGATACACTGTGGAGCCACCTAGCGAGCTCGACAAGATGTCAAACTAGATTGACGATAAGCATGACGATGCCAAGATGGCGTGTCAGGACAGAATCATGCCACTTTCCAAGCACAGCAATTCTAGAATAGCTTGAGGTGTCAATCAAAAAAATGACCACACTGACAGGCTAACAAGCACGTGGTGTCGTGACAAATGGCACTACCTCACAAGAACAACCAAGCTAGAATAACATGTGGTTGCTAGGATAGCACAAGGTGGCGGTCAAACTGACCAACATTGACTCACCAACAAATGCGAGGCGTCGTAATGTAAGACGACCCCTAGCAAGCACGCCAAGTCTGAGATAGGTCAAGCACGATGTGGCACTAATGATAAAAAGCTGGATATGAGAAAACCAGTCTCCAAACTCCTAAATAAGCTAGATAAAGTATAATTACCTTGAAAGTATACTATTCCACTACCCCCATACCCTAAAGAATGCATCCTGAAGCACTCACCAAGTTAAAGTGATCTACCCCATTCTATGAAGCACCGGTGCGGCACTTAGGGTGAAGCACCGGCACCGGATACGCGTTGGGTGCAGGTGCGCCTCGGGTGCGTGTCAGGTGTGTGTCCAACTTTTTATTTTTTATTTTTTTAATTTCTTAAATCCCTGGTGCGGCTCTGGTGCGTATCGGCTCAGATCTGTCACCACCGGCGACCATCGGAAACTTCGGCGACCATCGGCGATCTGAGAGGAGACATCGGAGAGAAGAGGTAGAAGTAGTAGAAGAAGAAGGAGAAGAAGAAGAAGAAGAAGAGGAAGGAGAAGGAGAAGGAGAAGGGAACTTACCGGCGATCCACTACGGCGTGCTCCGTCGCCGTGCGCCGTGCGCTTGCTGCCAGAGAAGAAGGAGAAGGAGTTGATCTGTGCCAAGGAGGAGTCGGTGTGTCGATGTTACCTATGTTTTGGTTTTCTGACTTTTGACTTTTTGCCACATAGTTTTGTTATATTATTAAAGAGACCCAATTGTTAAGTTATTACTGAAACCAACCCCAATATTTCAAAGAAATAACAGTGATACCACATAAAAACTTTTATAATGTTCAGTTCTTCAATTTTAATATTATAAAACAACCCATTAAACTTAACAAATTCTTACAAATTTGGTTGAAAGCTTTAAAATTTACAAAAGAATCCATTAAACTTAAAAACTCACTAATTTAGTTGGAATATTAATATCTTCTCACATATATCAAACACATATATTATGATTAAAATTGTTTAAAAATTAAATACTAAGTATATATAATTAAAAAAATATTTATAAAATATGTCGTATTCCCCCCGCACCCGTATCCTAAAATTTGTAAAAATGCCGTATCCGCGTATCCGCACCTGTGTCCGTGCTTCTTAGACCCCATCCATTTAAAACCCCCCAAGCTCTGAATAGTTCCCCCCAAAACAAACTTCATTTTTCATTTCATGCAAACATGTAATTACCGGCTTCTGGTTAGCAACCACGACTTTCACCTTTGTTCTCTTTTCCAAAAAATCCAGCCTCCAAATGTTCTGCAGTAGCAAATTTAGCTTCGTTCTAACAATTGGAGAGAGAAGAAAACCTTGATTGATCGTCATCCGTACCATTTTCCCCACGCTTCCCATCAACCCCATCATAGTTACTTGACCGCTCTAATTGCTTAAGAGAAGAACCTTTAGATTTGTCACCCCTTGACCGTTTTTAACTAACTTTTCAGATAAAGGGACGAAAACCCACTCCTTAAAATTTACCAGAGCCGTTAGCTGTCACCAGAGAGGCAAGCATCCCATTTAACCACAACTTGTCCAGGCTGCAAACTCCACCCAAGCAAATTGATCAACATTACTAATATACCTCAGACACACATGGTTGAAGAACCAAATATCCTGTCATAGAGTTTAGATCCTTTAAGTGATGTCATTCTTGACACTAGGAGGTCTCTGTCTCTTTTGTCCCCCCCGCCTCCTCTTGTTATACAATCCTTCTTGATGCCTAAACTTACTTATCCAATGTTATGGTTATGCAGTTTTCCTTGTATCTTATTCCTTTTTCCCTACTTAAAGATCCTTTAGATATTTTTTGCCTAATTTTGACTCATTGGTGACAGTAGGATCTGGAACTCTTTGGTGATGGTTCGATGTGCCCAATTCACTAGTTTAGGACTGCCCTGCCTTCATTAGAGTAACCTTGCAAGGTTCATGTTTGAGTTTTTGCTTTATACCCGCTTCTTGTCATCTGAACAGGATATGAGACATATTTGGATGGTGGCTATGATTGCTCAAAGGCAGTAGCTGAAGGCTGTATATCTCCAAAACTATGTGAACTCCTCCGAATCTTTCAATCATTCGGGTAATAAATATTGTGTCCTCTTGTTTCTTTATAATCCTTATAAGGGAACGATCAACTAATGACAGTATGATTTAACTTTTTTATCTTTCTGTGAGGCTGCAGGGGCGCTAGGCAGGTACTGTGCCTCATTTTTGTTGATCGAATTATAACGGCCAAGGTTATAGAAAGAATCGTAAAAAGAAGTTCATGCTTATCTCATCTGACGGCTTCTTACGTGACTGGAAGCAATACATCGGCAGATGCGCTGGCGCCAAAATTGCAAAAAGAAATCTTGGAATCATTTCGCTCTGGAAAGGTATTTTTTTTGGCTTATTCCTTTTGAGAAATTTTGCCATATCCGTCCTATCATATAACAAGTCTTACACTCTATCTTAGGTCAACCTATTATTTGCTACTGATGTTGTTGAGGAGGGAATTCATGTCCCAAACTGTTCCTCTGTGATACGTTTCGACCTGCCAAAAACAGTTCGTAGTTATGTCCAATCACGAGGACGTGCTCGTCGAGATGACTCCCAGTTTGTCACGATGCTTGAGAGGTGAAGGCATTCTTTCCTTTCAACACTTCTGATGTTTGAACTATTTTGGGTAAGCATCTGTTCTAATAGCTTTAGCTATTAGAGAATGGACCCAACAATGGTTTTAGTATTCACCCTCGCTTGCAAGCCTCTGATTGCATGTAGAGAGAAGTAAATGAAGGTTAACCACCACCAAGTGCAGAGACCAACAAAGTCATATTGCAGCATATATCAGAAACTAAGTGCAAGCGGAAAAAAATTGAATCAAGACTGCGCCAAATATATCACTTTCATGTTAAGTGACCATCCTGCACTAAAAGCTTAAGCTATTTGCGAATGGGCCCAAAAATGTATACATTGCTTCAGAAACAGTTTTTTTTTAACCATGCATATTTCTCTGCAGGGGAAACATTAAGCAAAGAGATCAAATGTTTGATATCATTCGCAGTGAGTTCTCAATGACAGATACCGCTATAAATAGAGACCCAGATGCCTGCACTTTAAGAGCTTGTAACGTCAAGGAAATTGACACGTATTGCGTGGATATAACTGGAGCTTCAGTTACAGCAGATTCTAGTGTCAGCCTCGTCCATAGATATTGCGAAAGACTCCCCAGGGATAAGTATGAATCTGTCAAGTTTTATATATATTTCTGTCTTTACCTCCTCTTTTGTGCGTTGCATTTTGGTGCTGGTTTAATATCAGGTATTAATTAAGATTTTTTTTTCCATAGGTACTTCACTCCAAGGCCAAATTTTCAGTTCTTATTGTCAGGGGAGTCGTATCAGTGTAAAACGACATTACCTCCCAATGCAGCCTTTCAAACAATATTAGGTCCTCCATGTAGGAGTTCTCACTTATCAAAGCAGCTTGTATGCCTGCATGCGTGCAAGAAATTACATCAGATGGGGGCTCTAAATGATCATCTTCTCCCTTACAATGAGGAACCTTCGGAAAATTATTTTGTTGTAAATAGCAAAAAACATTCTTCAGGTGCAGGTAGGGTTACTTGTAATCTACTTGGAATCTAAATTTTTGTGTTGGTTTAGAAATTAAGGAATAAACAGAAAAGACACCAGAACGAGATAATCTTATCCTTATGATAAATATTCTACTGTTTATCTTGTTTACATATAGAGGGTAGGATGCATTCATGTATACCATATGACATCATAGGCTGCACATAAGTAAGTCTTGACGTCATGTTAAGCGATATATTACTATTCCACCCTTGGTAGATAGTAGTAACCTACCACTTCCTTGAAGTTGGTCATACAAATTCCAATTCCTGACTTGCATAAAACAGGGTGAAGCACAATCAAACACAGAGAAAATTCCGCTTTGTCAGATTCCATAAAAGGATCCATCTGGCATGTATCAGTACTTCTTAGAGTTTTTGCCCTAATACTTAATTACTCCTTTACTCCATTTTCAACCTTATTTACCTAGCTATCCTACTTTTGGAAATCTTGGTTCCAAACAGAGATTTCAGCTGAAGAAAACGTGGTTCCAAACCACGTTTCCAAGCAAACGTTACTCTGAAATCTCTGTTAGAAACCGAGATTTCTTTCAATTTTGTTTAAATTAGACAAATAAAACTAAACATATCCACGCTTTCTTCGCTTGAAATCTCTGTTTGGAACCACGATTTCCAAAAGTGGGGTAGATAGGTAAATAAGGTTCAAAATGGGGTAAATGAGTAATTATTAAGTATTAAAAAAAGATTATTTAGGGCAAAAACTCGTACTTCTTAGATGCTTAATGACTTTAAGGCCTTGGTTTTTTTTGGATGTTTTTGCATCTCCGAAGGAGCAACTTCATATCAAAATCGAAAGAGAGTTTGCAAGCATTTTTCAGTTGAAGGGAGCGTTATACAAGATGCTTTGCAGGATCATATCTGAATAGCTTCATGGAGTTACTTCATCCTATCTTTTAGGATCTTGATGATCTCTAAAGCGCTGGAGAATTACTCAATCTTTTATCTGCATGATTGATTTGTGGGTGATTTCAAAAGATCCCTGCTTTTTTTTTTCATGACATACAAGTATGCGGCGTATATTTGAGCACTGGGAGATCTTTGAGATGGACGCCCATGCTAATTTGCAAACTGTTTTGCCTAAAGTTTTTATTTTTATGAAGCAGATATGGCGCAGACTCATTTGTTGCTTAATTGCTTTGAATATGCTCAAACATGTTATTTTTAATCTTCATAGTTAAAAGCAGATGGCGGGAAAAATTTTTGAATCATAAAAAATTCTTGAAGCTCGAGAAAGTTATCATGAGTTATTATTTTCTTTCAGCTTCTATTGTTTACTCCCAATGGTCGTACGTCTGGTCTGTGTCATTATTACTCTCAATAAGGAAGATTGCATAAGCAGATAGCCTAACAGCAGTATTTGCATCTTGGATCATTGTCATTTGTGAGTTAGACTGTGTAGTTGTACTTGCGCATCTGTATTTGCTTGTGCTTCTCTTCATGGTTGTGAAAGCATTTAGTGTTTCTTGTGGTGTCTATAGGAACAACGAAGAGGAAGGAGTTACACGGGATGACCTGTATTCATGCACTTTCTGGGACTTGGGGAGATAAAGTAGATGAAATTGTTTATTATGCCTATAAAATGGATTTCCTTTGTAGCAATGAAGATGAATACTTTTCCAGCTTTATTCTTTTGATTGAGACAAAGCTTGATGATGATGTGGGAAATCTTGAAGTGCAACTATATCTAGTCCCAAAGTTTGTCAAGTCTTCTGTTACCTCGTGTGGGCAATTTCATCTGGATGCCGAACAGGTTTAAGCCAAATTTATTACTTAAAGAATTGTTATCTATATGTATAATACTTCTCAAGCTGATAGTTATTTCTCTTTCTACCTGTCTTGCTTTTGGTGTCCAAACCAGGTAACAAAAGCAAAGTTCTTTCAAGAATTGTTCTTCAATGGAGTATTTGGGAAATTATTTGTTGGTTCCAAATCATCAGGGAAAAGGGAACTTTTGCTTCAGACAAAGAAACCATTATGGATTCCATCAAACATTTATTTGCTCTTGCCGCTGGAGTCACCAAATATACCTACTTACGAACCTTGGAAAATTAACTGGATGGAAGTCAACTCTTGTGTTTCTGTAGTTGAATTCCTAAAAAAAAATGCTTGGTTAAGTGCGGAGCATTCAAGTAGTACTGCTGGTAGTTCTCAGCATCATCCAACTGATATAATGGAGAGCCATAGCAATAGCATAAACTTCATTCACTTGGCTAATAAGTTAGTTCATGTGGAGAATATCAGAGAGATGGTAGTTTTGGCCATTCACACTGGAAAAATTTATTCTGTCGTTGATGCCGTTTTCGATAGATCTGCTGGAAGTCCGTTTGATGATGATTCTTTTTCCTCTTTTGCTGACTACTTCAACAAAAAGTTGGTATTGCTGATTCTTTATTTTCTTTTGTTCATTAGATATTGAGTTTCTTCCTTTTATCTGTTACTTTTTCCTTAATGCCTTCTAACCTGCTCAGGTATGGGCTAGTTATCAAGCATCTGAGACAGCCTCTGTTGCGGCTGAAGCAAAGCCATAATGCCCACAACCTTCTTGTAAAGTTCAACAAAGGTTCGTTGATTTTCTTGATATATGTTGTTGCAAGGATATGTCTCTTGATATCTATGCATCAGTTTTCCCTTGATCATCATTGTGGATACTACACTGGTGTTGCTTTGAGTGCTTCAAATTTTGTTTTAAATCTTTTCTTTCGGTTCAGTATGTGTTGTGGCCAGGACAATTTCTGGATGCTATGTATCCATGAAAGTTATCTGCATGGGTTTACCCTGTCTCCCTCTCCTATCTTTCTTCTGTTGTCTTCCTAATTTTCCATAACTGAAAGAAGAGAGTACTTGTTTTGGCTGCCTGAAGACAAAATAAGATGTCATTTTGACTGATATATGTTCCCTAGTGATCTCAAATGCATGGTCTTTTGTAGTGCAAGGTGCAATATTAACTCGCTATGTAACTGGAATAATCTATTTTCATCTTCTTTCCAAACTACACCAAGAAATTTGTTGATGATTATTCATGGTTGACAACTCTCCTAACTTCTGGATCCTCCTGTTAGTAAGCTCACCAAGCCATCAACGTGGAATGGCAGCACATCACTGCACCTAGCCCAATCAGAACAAAGCAACTAAACTTCCCACGTTTGAATGATTTCTCTATTAGTCCGATGCTCCTATTAAATGGAACTCCTTGCTCAGAAGAAAGTAATTAGATGGAAGATGAACTTCTGTTACTCACCAAAGGTCATATTAACACCGACTAACTACTCTGTGAATTTCTAATAGAAATCGGGTGTAACAGCATACTCTACTGGTTCCAAACATGTTAGTTTCTGCCAGCCTGCCCACCCTTTGAGTGAACCCACTTCAGACCACAGGCAACAATGATTTTGGCATGTTGCGTTTGTGATTTTTCCTGCAGAGCAGTTGTTCCCGTCAAAGTCCTGAAGGACCTCAACAAATTGATATAAAAGAATATGGTTAATTAGCTCTGCTTTGTACGATGATCACATGGTCTACTATGTTACTTATAGTTTAAATCCTTTTTGAGCTACTCCAGTACAATTGTTGAATTTCAGTTGAATATTTACCTTTGAAGTTTAACATATGCAGATGGAAAGATTACGCAACAAGCGCATGTTCACATGCCTCCAGAACTTCTAGTCAGTATTGATGTGCGAATAGATGTTTTGAAATCAGTTTATCTGCTACCTTCATTAATGGACCGACTGGAGTCTCTGATGCTAGCTAGCCAGCTTAGAGAAGAGATTACTCGTTATTCCGGAAAGTTGAACATATCGAGCTCATTGGTTTGTATTTTTTCACTTCGGTCAAGATTTCCCAGGACAACAATCTATTTCTTGTGAATAACTTTTGTACTTCATTACCTTATAACTACCCACCTTTGATGACTAGATTCTGGAAGCGCTCACAAGTCTAAGATGTAATGAAAGTTTCTCGATGGAGCGCTTGGAGTTGCTTGGAGATTCTGTTTTAAAGTACACTGTGAGTTGCCACCTCTTTCTTAAATACCCGGAGAAAAATGAAGGACAATTATCTGCTCGACGCTCATGGGCTGTCTGTAATGCGACCCTTCATAAGCTAGGAACCGATCAAAAATTACAGGTTGCCGATCTTTTATCTGCCTGATTTTGTTTTTTCTGGAACTGCTTACTTGCTTTCCGTCTACATGGTTAGAAGCCTGACCTTACTATCCTGGTCATTCATTACCATTTTCACTTCATTGTTTCTCGGATCATCTGGAGATTTGCATTCCTTCCTAATGTAATAATGAAAAAATGAAAATCAGATAAGGTTTGACCAAGTTAATTCCGGATGAACTTCCTATTAATGCAGTCTGATTTTTGCTTCATCTTGAACTGCGTTTATCATTTTCGTACAATTCTCGCTTCGTTTCTACTGCCATTTAGTAGCTTCCTATTAATGCAGCATGGTATGCTTGCAAAAATTCTTAAGCGGAAATATTAAACTGATCATCCTTGTGGTTTTGCAAATTACCTCATGATCCCTCTCCATTTCAAGGTTCAAGCCAGCACTCTTCACTCTATGGTTTGGCTGAAAAACAAAGTACATGGTTGACTTTACAAAATCATAAAGTTACCGTATGCTCTAGAGCTTAATGTAACGACCCACACATTTTGGGAGGCTTTTTCTTGCGCAGAGGTTGACTGAACTGCCATGTGCGTGGAGATTGGGCAAAATTGGACTGCATGGAATATCAGTGTGTCAAAAGAGTCTAGGTATACTCTGGAATGTTCTAGAGATAGGTAGAAAGGTATGTAAACTTAGCGATAGGTAGAGAACACACTGGAAGAATAGTTGTAACCAGGATGAAGTCAATTTGAGGAGGTAGGTAGGAGTCATGTGTAAGAGCATCCCAGTCCTCTTCCAGGTCTTGTTCTCTCTGTTTTGAATATACAACTTTTTTTAGCCAACTTGGCCTTAGTGTGTGAGAGCAGCAGACATGCTTTCTCGCCTAGTTGCCGTAGGCATTGGGCTAGAGTCCCAGTGTCCAAACTCTAGGTGCATGATAGGTGGTATCAAAGCTTCGGTTATATGATCCCAAGCAAAGGAACAACGATGTCAACCTCAAGGAACGAGATTGTCAAGGACAACTATCCAAGATTGAAGAAGACATCTAAGAGTTGGAGCAATGCTATTGGAGATGCCAAGACACAGATGAAGACGGAGTTCGAGGTATTTGGGAACAAATGCAGCGGAACATCTTAGTTGGAGCTACTTTTCAATAGGCTAGATGATTTGGAAGTAGATGTGCTCACTATGAGGCTAGACGACTTGATCGAGGAGAAGGTCGGCCATGTCACTGAAAAAGAGGTGCAATGGTGCAAGGACCTTGAGGATCAAGATGGGGAACTCCAAGATCAATGGGCCATTTGTAGGAGGGAGCTTACAAGGGCCATGAGGCAAGGGGGTATTGCGGTGCAGCCGAAGAGGAAGAATGTGGCCGGTTCACGTCCTAAGATGGAGCAAGGGATGCAAGGCAGGTAGACGACTTCTTCTGACACTTGTAGCAATACCTTGAGGCCCCGATATCGACAATGAGGAGGAGAAGGTGCAAACAACAGTGACGTACATTGCGGATACGACTGCCTTGTGGTGGAGATGTCGCTACACGGATATGTGCGACATTGACACATGGGAGAAGTTCAAGAGGGAGCTCAAAGACAGTTTTATCCAGAGAGCATGGAGGCAATGATTAACCTTTGGAGGTTAAAGCAGAAGGGGGGCATCCATAAATATTGGAAAAGGTGCTTACTTTTGATGCCCCAGATCCTCGAGATGTCTGAGAGGTAGAAACTTTGCTTCTTCATAGAGGGGTTGCAGCGGAGGGTTGCCATGGAACTAAAGAGGAGGGAACCCTGGGACTTGGCTTTAGCCATGGCTATTACCGAGCGGTTGGAAGACTTCAAACGGGACGAGAGGCCGAAGTCTTCATGGATGACCGTGTCAAAGGTGTGGGAGATTGAAGGCACCAAGGCAATGAATGATGACTGGAGCGATGATGGAGAAGTGTTACCGTCATCACAAGGGGAAGAAGCACGAAAAAGGCAAGGGCGACGAATCTCACGAGAAGGGTGCAAAGGTCGCTCCTAGAGGTGGTTGCTTCTACTGTCGAGAGTTTCATTACCCCAGGAATCTTCCACACCATGGCAAGGTGATTGTGTTACTCCGGAATAAGGACAAGGGCAGCGAGGGTGATAGGGGAAGTTCACATGGGGGCACTGTAGAAGTTCAATGCTGTGGTGCAAAAGGATCCAAGTTAGATGCTACCAAGCCAAAGAGTAGCAAGAAGGGGTGAGGCTTGCTTTATGCGACAATACGTTGGTGGGAAGACACTGCAAGCCTTGGTGGACACAATTGTTGCCCACACTTTCATTAGTTCTGAGGCTGCCAAGAAGCTGAGACTGAAACCAATCAAGAAGGATGGGAGTTAGTTCAAGGCCGTGAATGCTGTGCAGCAACTGACTCAAGGTTGGGTTAAGAATGTCAACCCGAGGATTTGCAAATGGAACGGCAAGGCAGATTGCAACATCATCAACCTGGATGAGAGTGGTGAGAATGGTGCAGTGCTTGGGACGGGGTTTACAGAGAAGTGCTTGGGATGGCTTCATGGAGAAGTGAAGTGCGACGCTCAATTCGAATTGTGGAGTATTGATGATGGTGGGTGTGGAATGCCGACCAGGATGCATGATTCCTTTGGTGCCCAAAGGGGGAAGGCACAAGTAAGGCGATTACTGTGTTGCAGCTGGCTCAGGGATCAACACTATGCTATAGCGAGCGACAGATGGGGCCGAGGACATATGTAGAGGTTGTGAAGACTTGTCGTATGCAGTGAGCGTGATGAGGGCTTCAAGAAGAAAGGTGGGGCAGAGTGTTACGCCCCGCACAATTTGGGAGGCCTTTTCCTGTGTAAACACTGACTAGAGTGCCATGCACGCTATGACCTGTTGACAGTGGACTGCATGTGGAGTGTCTCTGTCAAAAAAAGTGTCCAGAATTGTATAGTATACTCTGAAGTGTTCTAGAGATAGGTAGAAAGGTACGGGAAGTCAGAGTTAGGTAGTAAACACTTTGGAAAAATTATAGCCATAGAATCGAGTCAATCTTGTCCGTCCATTTAGTAGGTGGATGCCTATTAATAGGTAGGATTTATTTGTGTAAGCACATCCAAGTCCTCTTCAAAGTCTTTTAGTCTCTGTTTCTAATAATCAACTTTCTTTAGCCAACTTTGCTTTAGTGTGTGTGTGAGTAGGAGGGCCGAGGGCTTGTGAGCGACACACTAGGGAGGCAACGGATGTGGGGTGGTGCTTGCCAAGAGTTAAGCAAGACTAGTGAAAAGGAAGTTTGACTTGGTAGCAGATAGACTTGCTTGCCTTGGTGCCGCACGGATTGGGTTAGAGTCGCAGTGCCAAAACTCTGGTTCCGTGATAGTAAGCGTTTAACACTAAAAATCATGCTTTAAAGCTCCTTGTCATGTTCAAGCTCCTGATTGCACGTGGATGAACATATCAAGCAGAAACGAATGAAGTTGCACCATCCACGACCAAATGCAATAATGAGAGCTCTGATACCATGTTAAGTCACCGTCTGCTCTAAAAGCTTAAGCTGTTAGAGAATGGGCCCAATATATTTCATGCTTTAGCACTAATAATGTCATGTATGACAAATCAATTTACCAAATATCACTTGGTGTTTAACTGTGGTTAACACGCACGCCCGCGTACACGCGCATTCACTCCCCCTGCCACCACCCATGAACTTGCTCTTGAACTTATTGTGAGATTTCACCGGCTTCCTGCAACTCTTTCACATGCCGTATTGCATTCTACTATTATACGTCACATCTCTTACTCAAAAGTGTACTGCAATAGCATCTGAAGACTTCCGCAATTTGCATATTTGAACAGGGGTATATACGTGATAGTCCATTTGATCCTCGTGGATGGACTGCTCCAGGGCAGCAATCTATACGTCCTAATCCTTGTGAACATGGGGTGGATACATCGGAAGTGCCTTTGGGGAGCAGATTCCAGACTGACGATGAAAAATTAAAGGTTGGGATGCTCTGTGATAGGGGTCATAGGTGGATGAATTCTAAAACAATTTCTGATTGTGTTGAGGCCCTCATAGGAGCATACTATGTTGGTGGTGGATTAATTGCTGCCCTTCAATTGATGAAATGGTTTGGAATTGATTCTGAACTTGATCCCTCTCTGGTAAATGAGGTTATTAGAAGTGCATCGCTGCGCTCTTACACCCCAAAAGCTAAAGAGATTGAGGCTCTAGAGTCAAAGCTTGGGTACATCTTCTCGGTTAAGGGTCTCTTGCTAGAGGCCATGACACATGCATCTGAGGCCGGAGTTTGCTATTGCTACCAGGTAAGAGTTGAAAATTTTTGCAAAGAAAATTTTTCAAAATTCCTACACAATGTACTTGTATCAAAATTTTCTCGAGTAACAAATGGGAGAAAATATATTACAAATGAATCAATCAGTTAGCTTCAAAACAATAATCCTTTACTCTTTAAAGAGTTCTAGACCATTGACTGAAATGAAGATCACAATTTCTGGTTTACATTAAATTTTATCTAGAAATGAAAGTTTCTCGGTATTATAACTTTGAGTAAAGCAAAAAACTGTTACCATCTTCTGCATTTTGCAAGTTCTAAGGGGAGAGTATACGACTGCACTTTTTTTTCTTGGATCTTTTATAGAGGCTTGAATTTCTTGGTGACTCTGTGCTGGACATACTCATTACATGGCATCTGTACTGAAGCCACACAGATATAGATCCCGGGCTACTGACGGACTTGCGTTCAGCCTCTGTCAATAATGAGAGTTTTGCTCATGCTGCTGTGAGACGAAACCTTCATCGCCATCTTCAACATTGCTCTGGATTTCTTCTAAGTCAAATAACCGAATACGTGAAATTTGTTTCTGGTTCCTATAGCACCACAAAGACAGCACAAGATTCAAAAGGTCCAAAGGTTAGTAATTACTTGCAGTGGCCAATGTCGTATTCGTTTGGTTTAAGCCTAAACTTTGTTGTCTATGGCCGTATGTATCTTTATCAGCTGTCTTTGTCATTATAATCGTCGTGATAACTGCTCGTACTTGTAGTCTTGCACTTTTCTAGCTTGCTGCTCTGCAGTTCACTTACTTTTTGTTCCATCATTTTTGTCCTCTTTAGTTAGTTTCTCTAATTATAACTTTTCTGCTAGGCACTTGGGGACTTGATGGAGAGTATTGCAGGTGCACTGCTCATTGATAGCCATCTTAATCTTGATCAGGTTTGGAAAATCTTCAGGCCGCTTTTATCTCCAATTGTGACCCCGGATAACCTTGAACTACCTCCACTTCGTGAACTGATTGAGTTATGCGACTCTCTTGGGTATTTCCTTAAAGAAAACTGTATAACAAAGGGAGAGAGAGTGCAGGCTCAACTTAAGTTGCAGCTGAAGAATGCCCTATTGGTTGCAGAGGGATGTGGCCAGAATAGAAAATCTGCGAAGGGGCAAGCAGCTAGTCGGTTGTTGAAGGAACTAGAGGTTTGTCTCTGCTCTCAGTTCCTCCCCTCTCATATTTCTTTCTTATTTTTGCCATGTCTCCTTGGCTTTTTTCCATTCTCCTACCCTGTTAAGAGTCCATCATTGTCAAGAAGGCTGTTCAATTTACTCGTTTTTTTACTCAACCTCTAATGAAGTTCTCTCGGAAAAAAGAAAGGAAAGCTCAACTTGACTGAGCTTTTGCCCCGAGAATAGTTGCAGTCAACTACATTAATCCTATTCTTACAGTCTTCCCTATCCAAACAGAAATCCCTGATATATATTGCAAGCTCCAAGAATATTATCTGCATTTACTTTATACCTCTTAGGTGCCTCATCAAATTGACAGAAGGTCACTTTTCCTCAGTGGCGGTCTTAAGACCCTACTTTAAATAAATGTCTAAAGTCTAAACCGTCTGAAGTGATACTTACATGCTCGATTGCTCGTAAATTGGTGCTCCCCCTGCCTTGCGAATTGTTACGAAAACCATAGCGAAACGGTAAGTCAGAAGACAAACACATGACACGAGGACTTAAGGAGATTCACCTATGTGGTTAGTCCCGTTCTATTCTCGTTTTCCCTCTCTCTTGTATCTCTCGAAACCAAAAGTTACTGCATGTATGAGAACCCACTGTAGAGTGAAAATAAACATTACTGAAAAGTAACCTTCTACCCGACCAAGAGCCACTTCTCCACTTTATACAACTTTTTCCTTTCTACGGGCCACTTCTCCACTTTAGCCACCTCATTCCCATCTTTATTTACTCCATCCTCATCCTCTTAGTCTTAGGGTGTGTTTGATAATGGAGTTTTCAATGATTATTAATTAAGTGTGTTTGATAACGCTTAATGTTGTATAACTTAAAACTTAATTCCTACCAAAAATAGACAAAAAATATAAGTCATGGTGGATTTACTTAATGCTTATCACTTAATTCTAAGTGAGATGGTTAAAAGTTATTTAACATAATTTTACATAAAAAGAATAATTATCACCATAATGTCGTCTCAATTAATATGCTGGCAATACTGCCTCCACCTCACTATAACCATCACCACAACCATTATTCTCTTTTGCTACCACCACCACAATTATCATGACCTAGTGACATACGGTGGCCCTTGATGGCACAAGGAAACCGTGTGTGGCACTCGACTTGCCGCTCGCAAGAAGAGTCCGCCAACCAATCCCAACAATTTAAAGCAAGCAGTGCATCAACATCGCATAAAACAGTGCACAAAGAGTAAATTTCAACACGAGGGCAAAACGGTCACAAATATCTTCATTACTTCAATAGCATCATTACAACTTACAAAAGGCTTTGTTTGCATCCACAGTGTGCAATCTAACTAGACAGGCAAGCTAAAACAAAGCAAGGGACTCTCGAGTATGGGTGTGCATGACTCCCATATAGTACCATTAGGAGGTAAAACCAAAGTGACAGTAGTAGACGTAACTATGTGCGAGGAGTCATAGTGCCCCTTTTTAGAGAAATACAACTCGAAATGACTTGAAATTTTACAGGGAAACTTAAATATATACAAGGGTGGTCTCCACCAAAATTGAGCAAAAACGCACGCCTGGATCTTCAGATCTTCACGGTTGGCTTTTGGCGTGCGCGGGCACTGCAATTGGGCGCGCGGGCGCATGGGCGCGAGACTTGAAGAACTTGTGAGGGTGCATGGGCACCTATTGGAAGGGCGCGGGGGCGCTGAGCTGGATGGGCGCGGGGGCGCTGTGCTAGGCGGGTGCAAGGGGCAGCCCGTGACATTCTCCCCCACTAGAGCTGTTGACGCCCTCGTCAACTTCTGCATGTGGTAGGCTTCAATCTTGTCGGCGTAGGCTGATAAGTCTACTGCTCGTTCCCAAGTGTTTTCTTCATCCATATGTCCCTGCCACTTGACTAGGTACTCCTGATGGCGCTTGCGGGAAGCTATAATCACTCTATCATTCAAGATAGCTTCGGCAACTCGCTTTCCTGCCGCTTTGGGTTTGAGTCCTTGTCTCTTGATTTGGCCCCTGGAGGGGTCGGCTGTGTCTTCATAGAATGGCTTCAACATGCTGACGTGAAAGACATGATGGAGCTGGCGGCTCCACCAATGAGGCGGATCAACTTTGTAAGCCATCTTGCCTATCTTCTTCACTATAGTAAGGGGTCCCTCATATTTCTGCAAAAGACGAGAGTCTCTTCCCCTTAAAAATTTGCGATCTTGTGGCAGTAGCTTAACCATAACTTTGTCGCCCACGTTAAACTCTTGAGATCTCCTGTTCTTGTCAGCGTGTTTCTTCATTTTTCTGGCTGCTTTCTCAGGGTAAGAGTGAGCTAGATCTATATTCTGCCTCCATTCTTCGCTGAAGCTTATGGCCCTTGGGGATTTCCCGGCATTGGGGACGTTTACCGTATGGGGTAGTAACAGTTGTCCATTTACAATCTCAAAAGCACTCTTCCCTGTCGAAGAGCTTTTGCGTGAGTTGAAACACAGCTGGGCAACGTCCAGTAGCTTGACCCAATTTTTCTGCACTGACAAAATGACGGAGGTACTCTTCTAACATGGAATTGAACCTCTCTGTCTGACCGTCTGATTCTGGATGATAACTTGAACTCATCGAAAGTTGGGATCCGAATAACTTAAATAGTTCAGTCCAAAAGTTTCCAGTGAAGCGGGAGTCCCGATCACTGACAATGTCTTGAGGCATGCCCCAATACTTCACCACATACTTAAAGAAAAGTTGCGCTGTGTCTTAGGCTGAGCAATACTTGGGTGTTGCGATAAAGCTCGCATACTTGCTAAACCGATCAACGACAACAAGAATTGTGCCTAAGTCTTCAACCTTCGGCAGACCAGTGATGAAATCCAATGACACACTCTCCCACGGTCTCTTGGGGACCGGCAGCGGCTGTAGTAACCCTGCTTTCTTCTTACGCTCCACCTTGTCCTGCTGACAAGTAAGACATGTCTTCACATACTCTTGTACTTCATCCCCCATTTGGGGCCAGTAGTAACCTTGTTGAAGGAGAGCTAATGTTCTTTCTCCTCCGACATGGCCTGCCCAAAGGGTGTCATGACATTCTCGAATCAATGTTCGTCTCAGATCATCGACTCGGGGAACGTATACCCGTCTTCCTTTGGTCATCAGCAAACCATCTTCTTACCAAAACTGTCGAGTTTTACCGCTCTCGATCAGTTTCAATAGTTGTTGGGCAACCGGATCCCTGGTAAGGGCCTTCTTGATCTTCTTTCCGATGTTGATGGCAACTCGGCTATCTCCTCTAACAATAGCATTCATGGTCATCAATGCTACCTGATCTAGTTCGGCTCTCCTGCTGAGGGCGTCTGCTACGCTGTTGGTTGAGCCTGCCCTGTACTCGAGCATGAAGTTGAATTCTGCTAAAAGTTCCTGCCACCTGGCCTGTTTCGAGGTGAGCTTAGATTGACTCAAGAAGTGGCTCACTGTGGTGTTGTCCGTCCGCAGTATGAAGCTAGAACCAAGCAGGTAGTGCCTCCAAATTCTGAGACAATGTACTACCGCGAGCAACTCTTTCTCATGAGTGGTGTAGCAACGTTCTGCTTCGTTGAGCTTCCTACTCTCATATGCCACCGGATGGCATTCTTGCATTAGAACCCCTCCTAGTGCAAAGTCAGAAGCATCTGTATGAACTTCAAAGGACTTCGACACATCAGGGAGAGCGAGTACCGGATCTTCAGACATAGCCTACTTCATAGCCGAGAAGGCCGATTGACACTCCTTGGACCATTCCCAAACATTGCTCTTCTTCAAAAGTTCGGTTAGGGGATGGGCCATTCTCGAATAATCTCGAACAAACTTCCTATAGTAGTTGGTCAATCCAAGGAAAGATCTCAGTTCTGAAACATTCGTTGGCGGCTGCCACTCCTGTATCACTTGAACTTTAGCTGAGTCCATCCTTATCTGACCCTGTTCTATCACATGACCCAAGAATTTAATCTTGGTTTGGGCAAAAGTGCATTTCGACAGCTTCACGTATAGCTCGTGCTCCCTCAGTCGGGCAAGCACCTTCCTCAAGTGCTTCAGATGCTCGTCCAAGCTGGAACTGTAGATCACAATATCATCGAGATACACCACTACAAAATCGTCAATGTAGTCCCGCAAAACCTGATTCATCAAGGTGAAAAATGTGGCCGGGGCGTTGGTCAAGCCGAACGGCATGACCAGGAACTCATACGCACCGTATCTGGTGACACAAGTTGTCTTCGCCTCGTCACCTTCGGCAATTCGGACCTGCCAATACCCAGACTTCAAGTCCAACTTGGTAAACACTCTCACCCTACTAAGCTGATCAAAACAGTCGGCGACTAAAGGAATAGGATACTTGTTCCGAATAGTCACCTTGTTAAGCGCCCTGTAGTCCACACACATCCGCAAAGAACCATCTTGTTTCTTCTGGAAGAGGACTGGTGCACTGTAAGGTGACTTCGCTGGAGTGATCAAACCTGCATCTAGCAACTCCGTCAATTATTTTCTAAGTTCAGCAAGTTCTGGTTGTGACATCCGATACGGAGCTCGGGCGGGTGGCTTCATGCCTGGCACGAGCTCTATGTCATGGTCAATTGCCCTTCTAGGTGGCAATTTCTTCTAGGTGGCAATTTCTTCGGCAATTCATCAGGCATCACATCTTCAAAGTCGTTTAATATCACTTTAACTTCTTTGTGTAATGGTCCCGATACTTCTTCAATCTCGTCCCACCGTAGCATGGCAAGGTAGGTTGTTTCGTCCCGTTTTAATCCCTTTTTCAGCTGGACGGCTGAGATAGAACGCTCTCCCGCCCTAGGAGATATAGTCGGGATGACACACGGTTTACTCCCAAGCATGGCTAGCGAGTTGGTACATGGCATCACTGTGGTCTTCGTGTCACGCAGAAACTCCAACCCAAGGATCAGTTTAAAGTCGTCCATGATGACTACTGAAAAGTTGGTCCTTCCTTCGTATGGGCCAATCTTGATCAAAACAGATCTCGCTATCCCCGCTACTGGCTGTGCGGCAGAGTTGATAGCCTTCACCCGTCCGCACCCTTTTTCTAGCGTTAGACCCAATCTTTCCACTTCGGTGCTAGAAATGTAATTATGGGTAGCTCCTGTGTCTACCATGGCCCTGATGGCCTTCCCGTTAACCTTGATGTCCACATACATCAAGCCTTTTCCTGGTACATCGCCCTTTTTCTTTGGCGGCATGTCTTTAGGCTCTTCCCCAGTCTAGCTCTTTTCGGGGTTCCTAACCTGCGTTGTCACCGCATTACACCACTGAGGAAAGGCCCCGACGGCATCTTCCTCTTCATAATCTTGTGTGTCTGTTTGCTCATCTGTTGGTGGATGCCTTGGTCGAGAGCCAGATTGTTCCCCACGTTGCACCTGCCCAATGTTGTCAAAGAAGGCATTCATCATCTGTCGCTGTGGACAGTTAGCGATCACGTGCGGTCCTTGGCACAAGAAGCAACCCCTGAAAGGAGGTTTCTTCACTTTTCCACTGGTGCTAGCGTCAGGCTTGGCTTTGAACCCAACTCCACTCTTCTGTTGGGTAGAAGAGTTTGACGCCCAACTGCTTTTACTGCCCCAACTTTGGTTTGGCATTGGACCCCCTGGCTTCTTGCCACCAATACCTCTGCTTGGATTTCCTCTCTGAGGGGGTCTCTGTGGCTCGGAGTTGTAATCTGAAAGGCTCTCGGCAGCGATGATGGCTTCATTAAGGTTGTTCACCCGACGTTTTTTAAGCTCGGTGCGAGCCCATGGTTTTAACCCTTCCATGAAGAAGAAGAGTCTGTCGACTGCGGACATGTCACTGATGTCCAACATCAAGGCAGAAAATGCCTGGCAATACTTCCGGACCGATCCGGTGTGCTTGCATTCCAGCAACGCTTTCCTCGCGTTGAATGCGGTGTTTTCTGGGAAAAACTGGCTCTTTAGCTCTCGTTTGAGTATTTCCCATGTGTTTATGACGCAAGACCCATCTTCGATCTCTGCGTACTTCTTCCGCCACCATAACTTGGCATCTCCAACCAAGTACATGGCAGCCATCGACACCTTTGTCGCTTCCGAGTCTACTCTGATGGCTCGAAAGTATTGTTCTATATCGAAAAGGAAATTTTCTAATTCCTTGGCGTCACGGGCTCCCCCGTAACTCTTGGGCTCTGGCACTCGGGGCCTCGACGAGTGCTCCGCACCCCCAGCGGGTGTGTTAACCACTGCACGACTAAGAAGCTCCACTCGATCCTGGAGTTCTTGAAATTTAGACTCCCAGTCTATACCTTCATTGTGCCGTGCATGGTGTTCCACTCGATCTTGAAGCTCCTGAAACTTCCCCTCCCATTCCATGCTCTCAGCATATCGGGTATTATTAGTGGCTTCAAGATTCACTTCCAACGTATCAAGGCGAAGGGAGAATTGCTTCAGGATGCCCGGAGCATCCTGGTCACTCTTGAACATGTCATGTATCTGTGCTTCCAAAGCATCGATTCTCTCTTTCGTGTTGGCCATAGTTTTGCTCAGCAAACTATCCCACAATATTTTCTTAGCTGAAGCCACGGTCCCTTGGGCAATCGCGCTCTGATACCACCTGACACACGGTGGCCCTTGATGGCACAAGGAAACCGTGTGTGGCACTCGACTTGCCGCTCGCAAGAAGAGTCCGCCAACCAATCCCAACAATTTAAAGCAAGCAGTGCATCAACATCGCATAAAACAGTGCACAAAGAGTAAATTTCAACACGAGGGCAAAACGGTCACAAATATCTTCATTACTTCAATAGCATCATTACAACTTACAAAAGGCTTTGTTTGCATCCACAGTGTGCAATCTAGCTAGACAGGCAAGCTAAAACAAAGCAAGGGACTCTCGGGTATGGGTGTGCATGACTCCCATATAGTACCATTAGGAGGTAAAACCAAAGTGACAGTAGTAGACGTAACTATGTGCGAGGAGTCATAGTGCCCCTTTTTAGAGAAATACAACTCGAAATGACTTGAAATTTTACAGGGAAACTTAAATATATACAAGAGTGGTCTCCACCAAAATTGAGCAAAAACGCACGCCTGGATCTTCAGATCTTCACGGTTGGCTTTTGGCGTGCGCGGGCACTGCAATTGGGCGCGCGGGCGCTGTGCTTGACGGGCGCATGGGCGCGAGACTTGAAGAACTTGTGAGGGTGCATGGGCACCTGTTGGAAGGGCGCGGGGGCGCTGAGCTGGATGGGCGCGGGGACGCTGTGCTAGGCGGGTGCAAGGGGCAGCCCGTGACACCTAGCCACTGCCACCACCACCACCACCGTCACCCTGTCCATGTCTGTCAAAACCATTGAAATATCCACCACACTACAACCATTGAAATATCCACCACACCATCGCCACCGTCACCCTGTCCATGTCTGTCAAAACCATTGAAATATCCACCACACTACAATCACTGCCATAACCGCCATGTCGTCGCCTAACCACCACAATTACCAACACCACGTTTTTAAGCGCAACTACTGCCTCCATTGACACCTTTCCGCCACCACCACCAACACGATTTTGGCAAAAAAGAAAAAGTTATACAGTACATAAATAAATGCATAATTTTGATAAAATGGATAAATTTGTAAATGGGACAATTTTTAGACATTTTCTTTTAGTTTACCAAACAGGTTAACTTATTTTTCAGTAAAAATTCAGTCGTTTAAAGTTTTCAATTTTACGAATTCAATGTTTAACTTTTTCAGCACTTACTGAACTTGCATTCTGTGTGTCTTACTCCAGCTTAACCCAAGGCCCACAGATTAATGTGCTTGTCCACAACCCCGGTTTTTCATGTACCCCCAGTAGTACAAGTCGAAATTTCATTTGTTGTTTTAGTAGTTTTCAAACAAGTTAAGCTCCATCTCACATGTCCTTAATCACGTCAAACATACTTCGCAGGCCCTGCCTTTTGGAACCCACTATGACTTTTGCTTGGGACCGTACTATTTGACTTTTCAAAATCTAGAAAGACCATGCCTAGATCCCCTTTGCCCCCTATACATCTCTCCATCAATTGCCTAAGCAAGAAGATTGCTCCTATAATGCATCTACAGGGCCTGAAATCAAACCGATTCCCAGGTACTTTAGTCTCAATTCCTAGTCTAGGATTGATTACCCTCTTCCAAGCTTCATAATATGAAAGATCACTTCCCTATACACTTAGGCTTCGTTTGACAAATTTTTTTTTTTGGTTTTCAGTTTTTAAAGAGCAGCTTAATTTTTTTTTTTTAATAAAAACAAGTGGGTGTTTGATAACCCCTTTTTTTTTTAGGTTTTTTTTTTTGGTGTTTGGTAACCCTTTTTATTTTGACTTTTTTTTTTTGGTGGTTTGCGGTGGCGGTGGTCGACGGTGGTGGTGGTGGTGGCCGGCGGCCGGAGGTGGCTGCCGGCGGCCGAAGGTAGCTGCCGGCAGTCTCCGGCGGTGGTCGCCGGCGGCCGGAGGTGACTGCCGGCAGTCACCGGCGGCCGGAGGTAGCTGCGGGCCGTCTCCGGCGGTGGTCGCCGGCGGCCGGAGGTGGCTGCCGGCAGTCTCCGGCGGTGGTCGCCGGCGGCCGGAGGTGGCTGCCGGCAGTCTCCGGCGGTGGTCGCCGGCGCCCGGAGGTGGCTGCCGGTGGTCGCCGGCG
The DNA here is from genome assembly GCA_033070095.1 of Escallonia herrerae. Classification (NCBI taxonomy): domain Eukaryota; kingdom Viridiplantae; phylum Streptophyta; class Magnoliopsida; order Escalloniales; family Escalloniaceae; genus Escallonia; species Escallonia herrerae. The sequence continues at coordinate 333,346 of JAVXUP010000456.1, forward strand.
GCCGGAGGTGGTTGTCGGCAGTCTCCGGCGGTGGTCGCCGGCGGCCGGAGGTGGCTGCCGGCGGTGGGAGGGTGGTGGTGGTGGTCGAAAAAAAAAACCAAAAGTGAAAAAAAAAACCAGTTTTTGGAGTTTTTTTTTTACTCTGCAGTTTAAAAACTGGTTTTTTAAATTGAAAAAAAAATGGTTACCAAACGCTCCTTTTTTTTTCAGTTTTTAAAACTGAAAAAAAAAGAGGGAAAAAAAGAGTGTCAAACGGGGCCTTCGATTTTCTTATCCCTTTACTTCTCATTGTGCTTCTTGTCCGTTGATTAGGCATCTTCTAGTGGCTAAATCTATGGAACTAGATTAATTAAGGTAGCGTATGACATAATTTTTGTTTTCGGAAAACTGAAGAAAATATTGACGTTTGGTTGACACTTTTTCTTTGCATTTTTTTTTTTTTGCCCTTAGTTTTTGAAACTAGTTGGCAATTTCGGCCTGTTTTTGAAAGAGTTTTCAGTTTTGGTTATTGTTTTGTGATCCAGCCTTCAAGCTTCTATTGATGCAATTTGCTATCCACGTTCTTATAGAACTCATTCAATCATTTCATCTCCACCACTACCACCAGTTATCCTCTCAACCACCACCAGCCAACAACCAACGTCACCACCCTACCGCCGCGCCACCATAGATCTGCCCCACCGTCACCACCCTATCGCTGTCGCCACCACAGATTTGTCATTCCGGCGCCACAATGCCTCTGTTGCCAGCCACAGATCTACCTCACAGCCGCCAACCCACCGCTTTTGCCTCCCAGGAATCTGCCCACCATTGGCACCCCACTGCCTTCGGACTGCCATCGACAGTTCTGTCCGCCACCAGTCCCCTGTAACTACACCACCGTCAACGGCCACATTGCGTCAACCACATCGCATCAGCTACTGTCAACAACACATAGCAAGAACCACATTTCTCCACCACATTGCATCACATCAACCACATCGCACCAGCCACAGTCAACAACCACATCTCTCTGCCACATCGCATCGCACCAATCACCTTCAACTTCTGCCACCACCAGCCCCTCATCAGCTCCCAAACCCATCACCACCACGGATGCGTTCGACAACCACCACGCATCCACGCTTGACAACCACCACGGATCCGGTTTTGGATCGGGTCATGGTGCTACCAAGGGGAGGAGGGAGTGAATGCGGTGGTGTTGTTAGTTTGATGATGGTCTTTGTGGTGGTGATGATGTGGTGGTGGTCGGAGGTCATTCTGGAGAAGAAACCAGTATGAAATTATTGAAGGAAGAAAAATTAGTGAAAACAATAGAAGTGAAACTCAAAGACAAAAACTCCTTAGCAAACACATGACTGTTTTTGTAAAAAACTGAAACCTGAAGAGGTTTTTTTTTTTTTTCTCTTTTTGGAAAACTGAAAGCTAAAGGCCACAACGGTTTTAAACACAAGCTAAAAGTTGTTTCCATCATTCGAAATCGGCAGCCTGCATGAGCTGAGTTATTGACAAATAAGTGACTTAAAGGTCTTATGTTGAATGATGTCTGTCTTAGTCATTTGTAACTCATAAAACATAGCCATTCACATTAATATTTGATAGTAGCAGCATAATACAATGATGAAAGCCAATGTATTCTCTAGCTTCATGCCAAGTTTCAATTAGTCACATAACTCTCGCAACTATTTATTTCACAGATTAGAGGGATTTCAAAGAGAAGAAAGCAGGTGCCTGATAATAATTGTGCTTCATCTTCCCTGGACTTGGGTAATGATATTGGCAGCCAAATATGTCACCAAGAATCTTCCCAGTCAACGGCCTATAAAAGGCAGAAGATAATTCAGTTGCATCCAGAGTCAACTAATGGTCCTAATGATTGTGCCGGCAAAGTTTCTGACCCGAAGCTTGACATTGCAGGTATGCATCAGTCAACACTGTTCTTGTTTTTTGTAGGAAAAGAAAAACAAAGTATTGGACCCTCCTTCAATATTTATCTACTATTTGGAAGAAAGGCAAAGATTGGTCCTCCAATATGAGTTTACCATTTGAAAGAGAGGGAAAGTCAGGGGTGGATGCTTTGTAGTGCCGAAGTGGACCGACGCCTCCCCAAGTTTTCGACAAAAAAGCCCTTCCAACTACATTTATGCCACTATATGTCAAAATCCTTACTCATCTTGTCGCTAAAGCTATATGTTGTAACAGAGGAACCTCATAGGCGCACAAATTAAGTTTACAAAAGCCAAAGAGAAAGTGAATGAGCGAAAGCCTTGATGTATTGGCTAATTTCAAATAGAACAGGACTTTGTTTTTGGAGGTTATATTTGGCGTTCTCGTCTTTCTAAAGAGCAGATTTTTTTGGTAACCGACCGCCGCAAACGAACATTCAGGATCTAAGGCCGGACAAATTATTTGTTATCTGTTTGAAGGAGATGCGTTATAAAGTATGTAAGTTGTCGTCTCTGAAATGGAATGCTCGGCAATATGATGTCTCAGTGCAGAAAGCAAAGCTAATATGGTGTATTATGTCGGTATAATACATCACCTTGGACCCTGATGAAGTTGTATAAGTTAAGATCGGTTCTTCGATATCAAGGAACATCTTTTTTTCTTAAGGGATCATGCACCCTTTTCCTAGTTATACCGGAAAAAGTGCAGCTGGTTGGATGTGGCTCTGCATATGGGCTTAACCTCTGGATTCATCTAATGTGTACTTCTAAAGACGGGAGGCAAAGAGATTTTGCATATAATCAATTTCTTTTCATTTATTAGTGTGATGCAATCAAGGGAACATATATGGCATATTTCTTGAAGCTTTATTCAGTTATATGAAATGCATCTCAGCGACATGTCTGCTTTGAAGCACCGATATGTATCCCTTGTCTACGTGTCAAATGCTCGACGTAGGTACTTGATGCATTTCAAAGAGTTCCCAGTGTAGTCAATTTAACTGCTTGATTAAATAGGAGCTGGTCACAGTTAAGGGGCATTCTAGAATTCAGTTTTACATGTTTATTTCCTTTTTTTTTTTTTTGTGGGCAGTTATAGAATCAATTGATATGAGAAAAGGTGGTCCACGAACTTCACTCTATGACCTTTGCAAGAGACTTCAGTGGCCGATGCCAACATTTAAAGCTACAGAGCATAAATCGAGGTTAGTCAAACAAGATTATACTCGATAAAGTTTATGATAGCATTTGTTTCTTCTCAGATCTAACATGCATTGAGTTGATTCTTGTTTTGTACTGTGATTGTAATTGTGGCCTCAATCTTTTATGCTGTGCAGGACCCCCATTGAATTCGATGAAGGCGGTCCTGAAAGGAGGACAGGTTTTAATAGTTTCATGTCACAAATTACCTTGACCATACCAGAATCTGGTGATATTCAACTCACTGGAGATCGACGAGCTGATAAGAAGAGTTCATTCGACTCTGCTGCACTCCACATGCTTTATGAGCTTGAACGACAAGGGAAGCTATGCATTGGCTAAGTGTGATATTTGGCAGTTGATCCTTTTTTTTTTTCCCTCTAGTTCAAGCAAGAGACAGATGGTCATTTAATTTCTTTTATAAATGTGTCACCAGTTACGCTTTTTCTAACACCACCTCGCTCGTTTCTACTTCACCTATGTTTATCCATTGCTGAAATAACCGCTAGCATCGGACTCTGGATGATGCACTAACCAAAATTTGGCAGTTAGACTTGCTGCTTGCAGTGGATTCTTTAGCAACAGTTAACACGGCCATTCAGATAAATAGTGAAGTAGGTGATCGTACATATATCAGTTGCGCACGTGCGTGAGTAAAAGATAACCACCAGCACCACTTAGTCATATGCCTTGGTGAGACCCGTCTTAAAGGCATATTTAGCGGGGCCCTCAGTTCTGTGATAGTTTATAACTTGCTCCCGCGTAGGTAGTATGTTCCTTGAAACATCCCCTTGCTGAACAAAGGCATATTGTGGTGGACTAACCAAGGGACAATTGGCTTTAATCTGTCCACTACAGCTTCGGAGATGCATCTATACACCACCTTGCAGCATGCAGTTGGTCTGCTTTCTAGTAGGTTTTTAAGATTGGGATGAGGGTTAAAGTGAAGTTCTTCGAAGAGTTATCTTGTCTAGAAGAAAAGACATGGTTATTCTCAAATAATAATCCAGAGGTAACCCATCTTTGTTACACCCCATTTTGGCAAAGGGGTTAATATATGCCGCTGCCTGAAAATAGCTCTCAAAGTGAATATGAGTACGCATGTTCTCTACACAATATATGTAGAAAACATGCGTACTCATATATGCCGCACTGTGCGTGCATTGTGTCTATAACAATATGCATTATATGCTTGTGTGATCGACGATGTGCAGGTGGTTGTGGATCTGTGTTGTGTGTGAGAGAGAGATGGGCAATGGAGAAGGAGATGACCGATTGGGTAATTTCATTTATTGTTGATTCTATGAACTCCTTTAACTGAAAAATGAAAAAGTGTAGTTTACTATAATAAAAATGGTTAGTAGGAGTGGAGTGTAATTTGGATAAATTTTGGGGGTATTTTGTATAATTTGCCCTAATTGCAAACACATAGGAGCATCCGGGCACAATGTCATCGGCACGAGATACCAGAAGATCCATCTGGAATCGGCAGTCTTAGCTTTAAGCTTCAAAGTTATTTAACTCGGATGCCTCATTCTGAACGAACCTTTTGCTTTTTGTTAGTATCTTTGAGCAATGTAAATCATTTGAGAACTCTATCCGGAAGTGGGTTAGTTGGAGTTGAGACTTGAAAATTGTATTGAATAGTAAAGTCTGGGTCATATTATTTGGTTTTGGTGGATTTTGATAAAGAAGATTTTAGTTAAGTTTTGAAAGGATTGTATTTAAATTTTGGACCTTTTTGAGATGAATAAGATTGAGATTTAGTTAATTGTGTTTGTGGTATCATAGATGCTCTGCTATACCTTCATAATGATTATGTCATTGGTGTGTTTGGGTCTTGGTTTAAGGTAGTGTACGGATCTTGAAATTAGAATATTGATCTTATGAGCGAAATTGTTAGTGTAAAAGACCCCAAAGTGTGGGGTTTTATGTGCATTTAATCCTAAACATTATGAGAAGGAAAAAAAAAGAAGAAAATGAGAAGCATGCAAAATGACGGAATTAAAATTTACTGCAGTAGTGTAAAAAAATATCGAAATTATTTTTTTTTATAAATAAAATAATTTATAAAAATTGAGTGCACTTTTTGATAACATATTCAAAAGTATTCAAAAGGTCTTATTAAGTTTCACGAGATCCACTAAAACGAATACAAAATAGTCTTCCATGCTCTTTTATGGTAAACATAAAAACAATGAAGCATCAATTTGTAAACACTAACTGCATGCTCTTTTATGATAAAACCCCTAATTGGAAGGGGGAAAATAAACCCTTGAAAAAAGAACCTTGACCTAGACTCCCTATCCCTTCTCCAACCCTTGGCAACGTGACACACACAAAACCTGTAGGCGAAATTAACCTACACCCGAAGCCCACCACAACCCAATCGTGGAGCATCCCAAGGATCCCGGCAGCTTAACCCCTCATCAAAACCCCAACCGATCTCCGACGCTGAAAAGACGTGGATAATCAACTGGATCGATGGCAATCTGTCGTAATGTTGAAGGCAATCTAGCTCACCTTAACTACCAAGATCCCACATGAAAACCCTAATTAAACTTCGAGCTAATCTACCACATCACTACACGCCGGGAAAATAGGCGGTGGTGATAGAGACAAAATTATGAGAGAGAGACTTTTAGGAGAGAAGGGTTTTTTGCTTTTTAGACTCTCTCAGAGAGAGAGAGAGAGCTAACACACGGACACTTGATTTGTGGAAATTAAAAAAAAAAAAAGGGTTGAGCGTGCAAACTTATGTTGCTATTTTTGGTTGTCATTTGAGTGCCCAGTATGTGCGGATGCAAAAGGGGAGAGTTCAATGGAAGCAATTGTGATGGCATCTAATGGTGATTGGGTGTAAAAGTCTGCTATTTAAGTATGTGCGAAACGGTATTGGATTCCTACTTTTCCCTTTAGTGTGTTTGGAACCATGGAATTGATAGGATTTTATTTCAAATCCTCAAATTTTGTTGTTTGGAACATTAAAAAAAGGAATTGGATTTCATGGGATTTGACTGGATTTGTTTCTACAGTGTGAAATCCGATGAAAAATGGTCGGATTTCATGGGATTTCGATTTACTTGAATTAAAAGTAATTATTTACCTATCTTACCCTTTTTTCTGGATTTCTCCAACAATGAATCCACCACCACCATCTTCATTATCGCTACCGCCACACTACTTTTACTACCACCATCGGCACCACTACTGCCGCCACCATCACCATCGGTATCACTACTCCCACCATTATTGCCACCACCGCCGTCACCACTACCGTCTCCACCACCATCATCGTCGCCACCACCACTACCACCATTGCCACCGCCACCACTACTACCACTATCGCTGCCGCCACAACCACCTCCACCACCACCACCACATCCACCACTGTAACCACCACCATCAACACTGCATCTTTCACCACCACCGCCATCACTACCGTCAGTACTGTCACAACTACCACCGTCGCCGCCACTATTTCCACCACCACCACCACCACACTGCCACCACTACTGTCACCGCCACCGCGACCGCCACCACCACCATCACGGCCACCGTCGCCATAGCCACCAATAATGCCACTACCACCACCGTCGCCACCACTATTGCCACCACCGCCGCCACCATCACTACTGCCGCCACCACCACCACCATCACCGTCGCCACCACCACTACTGCCACCAGCGCCGCCAACATCACTATTGCCACCGCCACCGCCACCACTATTGCCACAGCCGCCGCCACCACTATTGATATCACTATTGGCGTCAGTTGACGACCACCGGTTACATCTTGTTACACCTCAGTACAACCACTACCATCATTACCTTCACTTGACCATCCCACCTCTTCCATCGTCGATGTTGCTACCCCGTGCAGTGCTGCCACCACCACCACGTGGTGGCACTAGCACACTTGAAACCACTTACCGTAATTTATTTTTTCTCGTAAGTCAAGAATATAATTGTCTAAAAATTTATTACCTTTCCATTTCCTCTGTTTTCCAAACACAAAATTATAATTTTGTAATTTGAATTCCCTTTCGTTCCAAAAATAAAAAAAGTGAATTGAATTCCAAATCTAAAATCTAAATCCTAAAAGAATTGATTCCAAACGGACCGTTAAAATTCTTTAACTATGTTCCTGAATAAAGCCACATGCTTAAGCGACGAGTCACCTCCCCATGATCCCTCATTTTGTTCGTTTACTAAAAGTGCGCCTTACAAATAGAGAGGCACCTAAAAATTTCTGTCATGGATAAATGCGCCGGAACTACCAATTACAGCTTAAAGTAAATCACAAGGTATTATTCGGTAAAATTGAAACCAAGAGTTCTATGTGAAAACAGTGACAAACCTTTTGTGTTTTTTTTTTTTTTGGGGGGGGGGGGGTTGTAATTAATGAAACAAAAGGTTATGCAACAACACCCTTCAACTAATAGCTCGACTCGGATAAGTTCCCCGCCTACCTGTGTTGCGGATGTTATGTTGGATAACAACAAATATAAAAGGTCAACTTTGTCTTTCACTAACCCCAATTTAACGAACTCATTGTCACTCTCAGTTGACATACGATGCCTAAATTCTCTCTCGTTCTATCACTTTGACCCCCAAAGCATGATGGATAAATGGCCAGGCCACCCTTTTGTCAAAACCGCACCCTCACATCATAGTCGCCACCAAAAACCTCCACCATTTCTGGTCGAATTTCCAACCCTGCCAAGACTAATATGATCAAGTGTGAATGCTAAAGTTCAATGATTGCATATATTTGGCTTTACAGGATATCCTCTCCTACAGCATTGATGAAGAGGGTCAAAAAAATAATTTGCAGGTTTTTCTTGAGTTCGTTAATTGTGCAGAAGTTCAAAGATTTGTGGGGATAGACATTTTTGTACTTAGGATAGATGTGAAAATAAGAAGAAATCGGGCAATTGTAAAAATGTGAGATGGAAGTTCATAAAGTGGAAAGTTATACATTTGTAGTTACATGATCCCACACACCCACATACGTGTTATGTACAGAGCGTTGGTAGGTGTCTAGATTAAGAAAGAGATTGTAATTGCTCTGAAGGTATTATATTATGATGACAAGCAACATGTATTAATATGAGATGTTTTTTCCTTTCTTTCTGGGCTGCTATCGGTATGAGCTCTAAGGTGGTTTCCAAATGGTCAAGGGCATTTGTCTTGAAGGATGCATATAAGTGCACAAGCATGTATCTGATTCATTTCTCTTCTAACAGTTCATTAAAGGAAGTGTTATAGGTCCGAGGTTTATGAACTCAATGTCGGGTCAAATAGTTGAGGAAGTGAGTTGACAGAAATTGATATTTGTCAGAGAGTCGGGGTGGGGGGGTGGGGGGGCTCCTCGACTCTCAAGCCACTATTAATATTGGTGCCAGCCAAAATAAAAAATCTGATAAGCCTAGTGCTCCGATCAATCATTGACGATGATTGACGACTCAATTTCCCGAGATCGATATCACCCAGCTAACCGCAAAATCAATCTCTATGAATTTGGCACGTTACTACATGAAATGCAATTATTATTTGAAAAAATGTGTGCTAAGCTCATGTCTCCTGAAACTCCGAAAGTGTTGAACTATTTACATTCGTGAAGAAATGTCATTGTCCCGCAAAATGTCAACACTAATTAAGCTATAGTCCTCGTCATCAAGCCGAATTGGGCCAACTTGTGCTGCATCCAACGTTCCCATTCCGAAGGTTAAGCTCCTCGATAAGAAAACAAAGTACTTCAACAAATGCATTTGACTTAATGGTAAACATGATGGAATTTACTGACATTAAGATACCCCGAAAAACATTGCTGGAGGACAGTAATAAGTTCTTATAGTCATTTCCAATTCCAAGCTACGGATATGCCGTCCACTTATGCAGCAGTACGCCTTCTCACAGGTCACCACGAACTAGCACCATCCATGCAAAGAACAATTATAAGACAATCTCATGCTCTGATCAACAACTCATAGACATTGCTATTGTTATCCCCACTAACACGCTTTAACATTTCAAAACTTCTACGACTCCCTAGAAAGTCAATGCGCTTAAATTCCAGGAAACCACGCTCCAAAGTGTCTTTACAAGAGTACAATAATCGGACTCGGTCAGCATGCCTTGAGTCGGTGTGAATTGCTAACTCTATTTCCTCAGCCGACATATTCTCCTATCACAGAGCACGAACAAAAAGGGGTCACATTAAGACGATTGCATCCAACACCTTATGCACGAAATTTACTATTTTCCCGTATCAAATATATATAGACCTCATACATTGCCAAAAGAAGTACAACTATCGTTGCTTCCATTTGTTCATCGTCATGATAGTAAAAACATTATTTTGATGTGTTTTGTTCTGACAGGTTTGAGAGCACTGAGGGAATGTTATAATTGCTTGTGAAAAGAGCCAATCGAAACTTAGTAAGCATGAACCTCAGACAATTGCATTTAAGAAAGGAACCTTACAGCTGATTGTTTCCAATATAAAGGTATACTACTTCCTCTCAAATTAGCAACAACCAGAGTCATGAGAAGTCAAGACACCATTGGATCAAGTTTAAGAATAAGGAGAAAAAATAGAACGCGTATACTATAACCAGTTAACAAGGCTCACCCCTCAAGGGAAAAGCCTTGCGGAAAAACAAGTACCTGGTAGAATGCATAGATAAAATCCAACACCTGCAAACAAGTAAAGCCTGTATTGCTGAAAAACGTCCTTGAACAGGGGCCCATCTCAGCGAACCGGTCAAGTGGGAACAGTATAGTAAGATAGTGGTTTCTTAATATCAATTCAATTTTCTCACTGCAAGAGAACCACAAATAAGAGATGCCGCAGTAAGTTAAAGCAGGCTATGCACTTCTCATAAGACCAGACCAGTAAAAGCAAAGTAACTTGCTCACTAGTGAATCACAGACAAACTAACAGGTACAAATGTGGAACACTAACAAAGTATCTCCTCTAGAAGATTGAGCAAGACCAGAACTGCAGTCCAGACATTACCCAAGCAACAGACGAAAAAATTTTATCCACTATATTGTCATTGACTGCTCATGTTTGCAGGAGACATGAGATGGAGTTCCCTTAGGTGTCTGTCAGCTAATTGAGCTAAGGTCTCGGTGTCATATCAAAATACCTGGGATTACCTGCCCTACATCCAAGATCTGGGGATGGTCTTAATGAAATGGGGAAGGCTAGCTTTGTAGCGTAGGGTAGACACCAATGGACCTCAAAAGAAAAACGCATAGATGGAGTCACCTCTAAGTGGAACCGAACAAGTTCAAAACCGACCACTAAAGAAATGCATTATATCAGCTGAAACAAGAAATAACCTTTCTGTAAGTCGTCTGGAAAGGTTTACAAATGAAGTATCTGAATCCTTCTCGTCTCCCTTTGCATCAAAAAATATAGATGTGTGGTGTTCACTTGCATCTCCACTGCTAAAAGAGTCTGTGTAAAGTGAAGCACTTGAAGTTAGCTCCGATATGGACCAGCAGATTGACTCCAGAAGGCTGCCTGAGGTTATTGGGCGTATCGGAGTATGACATTTCTGAAACTAGAACAGATGCAAGATCACATGCCCATTATTTTCATCAAAAGAGATGCAAAGAACATGAAGAAACAACTTAGTCCGGGCAACTCGAAGTCAGTACCAGCCGTTGTATCGACTAATTTATAGCCTGACGTGAAACCGTCGGGTTTGGCATGGGTTGAGACGTCCAGAAGGCAATCGAAGCACAAGCCCAAACATATTTTACATATTCATTGTAATTTCAATGCATGTAGGTGTGTGTATATATAAAGTTCAATAAATTTTTTTCTGGTACAGTAAATTCAGTAATTACATGGTTAAATATCTTTATGAAAAGACATGATCCCCAACAACTTGTCTAAACAAAAATACTATTGATCGCCATGGGACTAGAAAAACAAAGAAAGCAGTTATTAATGTTGGTGACGTGATATTAACTTCACAATACAAATCAACTTGGCTTGGCGTCAAAACTCAAGCCTGAACGAAAATGGGCTTTGATCGAGGGTTCCAAAGCTCATCCCAGCCCGAGTCAAAACATATAGATACTGCATTTGTAATCGAAATTAGATACAAGGAGTCAAACTTATTCACAAAGCCGCTACAAAGGGAGGGAGGGAGGGAGAGGGAGAGAAAGAGAGAGACAGAGAGAGGGGGGAGAGAGAGAGACGGTATTTTACATAATTGACAACATCTTTGTCCCATGTTCGTATTACAGCTTTAATCACAGCAAAATACTACACTGCACATCTTCCAAAAGAGCATATATGAGTCAAAGAGTTCAAAATTGCATTTATAGAAGCAGCTAATTCTAGTAGTTATACTAAACTACAACTACGAAAAGAAAAAAGTGGCAGAAAAGTAATGGCAGTACCATAATAACTCTGTGGCGGTCAAATGAAAAGCCTCCCATAAGATCAGAATTTGTACATTAGAAGAATTTGTGTACAAATAAACCATCAACTTCAGTTAAGATAAATAAACAGCTGATTACTACCTGCATGTGGCGACTCCGACGCTTTCTGACCCCATCTTTTGCGAGTTTCGCAATCTTTTGTCTTTCTTCATGGCTTGCTTTTATTCTGACATTTGATGCATCCCGAGACCCATTATCATCCTGAAATTCATTGAAAGAGAAGGCTCAACATGCATAAAATATTTGGTAATAGAAACAGAAAAATGAAGATTTTTATGGAAGACTAAGGAATTATTCTATCTCACAGCAGATTTGAAGCTGCCACGATCAATAATACTGCTCATTTATCAGCACTTGAAATTGCGTTTACTTCTATGCCCCTGCCAAAGCACAAGGCATCGACGTTGGGTTCCAACAGATTTTTCGCCCAGTTCATAACGAATTGTAGCATTTTGAACACTTAATTTTCCATCTTATATGATTCACCAAACCAAAATTGCTTCTCAGCCTGCTTCTTTGCCATGTTACTCACAATATTTAGAATTGTGTTCATCCCAGTACTACCAACTGTTTCCACAATTGTGGAGTTTGACTCAGTTCACCTGCCTGATTAGCCCTTGGTTCTACTACATAGTTTGGACTTAAGCAAAAAGAGTTGACGGACTTGGTCCTTGAAACAACATAAGACCAACTACGCATCACTTTTTATATGTACAAGTAGTTTTTCTTCTGTGCTAATAAGTAAGAATATCAAAGATGTACAAGGTAAGAGAGAGGATGAAGGGAATCTACCTGCCCATAAATGCCATTTTGGACATTGTCAAGCATCGTTCCGAGCTGCCGAGCCAAATCAGCAGATATATGAACAAGCCTCCGCAGATGCATTTCCTTTGCAGTCTTGAGAACCCATAGCGGCTAAGGCAAATTTTATGTTAATCAATAGAATTATAGGGCAATCGTAAAAAGTTTGGAAAATATAGGAAAAAATCAATCCGTGTCAGAGAAAGTTCAAAAATGTCGGTCACTCACAAATTTGATGTTAAAGAAGATTCGAAATTGTATATTGTGCTAATTTAAAATGGATATACAGTACAATAGCACTTACTGTAACAATGTTGCTGGAGTAACCAAGATATTTTCGAACGGAAGGCCCTTCACACACGACATGACTGACGTTGCGACCAAAAAACCATTGATCTACCAGTGTAGCACCTTCTCTCCTAGCAGCCTCAACAACCTACGAGAAAACATACACCGATACAGATTAAAGTTTATCTGACTGAAGGAGGTTAGTGGTGGTACTCTTCCGAAAGTTTGATTCCTAAATGAGATGGCACATTCTAGTTCATGCCTTTGAAAACAGTGGATCCCGCTATTTTTTAAATACGTAGCTCACATTTTGCGACATCGCGTGGGAGTCACATTTGTGGATATAAACTTGAGAAGAATAGCAACATGCACAAACCGCCAACACTTTGTCCAAGGAGCCAATACGTGTCTTCATGAAAACGAAGTATACCTTACTCCGCAGCTCGGCAGGAACATCTACATCGATATATAAAGAGTGACCAGCCAGATTTGCTTCCAAATTTCTCCCAATCTCTCTTCCTGAAGAGCGTGCTTGTGGTCCTTCAATCATGTAAGATTGCTTAAGATGTTCAAGCATGCCACTAGGAAGACAAGAACTGGGAGTACCACTAAGAAGAAGAAGCCGGTTCAGATCATCCACAGGCATACCAGTTTCTCCACCACTCTTAACACTGTAAAGCGTCTCACTCAACCTCACTGCAACAAACAAAAGCAGCAAGCACTCGTGACTACAATAACAAAATGCATCAAAAGTGATGTTCAGGTTTCATAAAGATATTTCAAAGACAAGCTTTGCTCATTGGCATAGGCATAACCTCACATGGAAACCTTCTCTGTTAACCCCAGGAAAAAAAGGCTCACACAAGCCATCTTTAGCCAGTAAGTATAATACTCCACATGAATACTGTGGCGCACATGTAGTAAAGCATTTTCGGACACTCTATCATCAAACAGTTGACACTAACTAAGAGCTCAGTCATTAGTATGTGAAAGTTTTGCATCAATGGCAAGTAATCTTAGTGCTCTTTTTTCCAACCATCCACAAATAGTGGAAGAAATACTAATTTCTTACAATTTCTTCTGACACTATCCACGAACCATCCAAGAGTAACAACAAGCAGACCATTTTTGGATCCGTGTTTGAGAGCATGCTCATATTTACGTCCACCAGAGCTGTAAAGCGAGTTAAGAAAGTTCCACAGGCACACGGTTTGGGGAAACAACTTTTATTTCAAATTAATAACCAGGGAGCGACAAAGATATTGATGACTGAGATTGAAATAATAATAATACAGAAACTTATAATAATTCTTTCTTACTTGGTAGAAACGACAACCAACTGAGAATATCATAAACTCAAGCCAAAGTTACTAGATTCAATCCGGCATATCAACATGATTTGCAATATTATTGCAAGGGAGAGAGAAAAGGATATCTGAACCACCAAATGGGTGCATTGAGGATGCAGATGGGGACTATACTGACCACCCAATCTCTCAGTTGCATCCATGACTTGCTGCCTCGCTTCTGCAAATCACACATTTCATGCTTTGAGAGTTGAGAGACTTATGAAAGTGCACCAAGAAAACAGAGAAATTGAGCTGCTCTTTCATTTTCACTATATAGAATTTTCACTGATTTTGAGTTATACAAACAGGCGGCTGAGTTAAAATGTGCGAAAGAGAGTATGCCATATAAACAAATCAATGCACTAACACCTGGCTACAACAAAAAAGAATCAGATAGGCTGCATCGCAAGTACGTATATGCGCTGATAATGAAATAGGCATAAAAAGCATATAAAAGGGGGGAGGTGCAAAGCATATTCAGACCATCAGAAACATAAAGAGGAGTAAAGAAAGGAGAATAACGAAACAAGCAAAAGGGAATAGAGTGTCATGAATGAATCAAAAGAGTCATTTTTTATTCATTTCCTTTGTTGATGTAAAGACGTAAGAAGGTGATTACCTTTGGATAGACCGGTGACACAAATGACGAGACCAGAAAAGGGGCCGGCGGTGGTAGATGGAAGAAGTTCACCTAGTTGCTGTTGGGAGCAGGGGGACATTATGGGCGTGGGGTCGGGTCGTAGAGCTCTGAAGGAAGCAAGTGAGGAATTGGTGATTTCTCCAAATAGCCTTGAACACCCCTTGGTGTTTATCACCTTCACTCTTCCGCCGCCTCCAGCCATTTCAATTATGAAATACTGCTCCGAACGATGAAAGCAAGATTAATGCTTTACATGATTTGCAGAATGGATATGCTGCAACAACATTATGAATTATCGTACAATTCAAAGCTTTTGCAAGGAAAGCAAAGTAAAAGAATGAAAAAGATGGGGCGACGGTGACAAGTACTGACTAGTACATGGGAATACGACGCCACTCATGCCGTAGAGACAGACAAGCGAAGAGGACTATAGCAGACCGACGGAAGAAAATCAACGGACGGGATAAGTGGGAATTTGAAGCGTCGAGTGTAGTGTGGTGAAGATTGAAAGACAAAAATTGGCAAGTTTTTTGAGAGATCGGGAGTTTGATCCCTTTGAATGACGATGAAAAGGGCAAATGGGTGATTTTTTGAAATACGGGGGCTGCCCCCCCCCCCCCCCCCCCCCCCCTCTCTCTCTCTCTGCGCGTGGAGTGGAGTCTGAATAGGTGCTCAGGCTGGGTGCTTTTAGCAGGGAGGGTCGGCGTGGGGTGACGAAAACCGTAGAACTATTTTGAAAGCATAAACCAGGATCACAAAAAGTTCAGGCCCCTCAAATTGTCTATTACTGCTTTTAGTTGACTTGTCCTGATTTGCTTTAAGAAATACAATACGAGCCATCAACTATTCTATGGTGGCTGAGAGCAGAATTTCACGGCGACACGAGCTGAAGAGGTGCCGTGTTTATGTTAAAATCAGTATTCCAACAATTTTACATTTTTATATATATCGAGAATAGTATATAGGATGTATTTTAACCTTCTTTTTAAATGATTTTTTTATTTTTTAAATCATGTCTATACTATATATAAAGAGAAATATGATTTGGTGTAATACTTTTTTGGTATTACATAATTACTTATTTAGAATGGTGACAAGTGATATTCCAAGAAAATTTTTAAAATATGATAAAAAATATATAAATTTTAAATAGTAAATTCACCTATAAAAATATGTTTACTTTTCATAATTTAAACTTGATCAGAAAAGTATAATTAAAGTAAATTACAAAAGTTCAAACTTGATATTAAAAAATATCGTATTGCTAAATTTGGTACCGTTTGAAATCACTTTCAGTTTTAGTTTTCTATTTTCAACAAAAAAAAATCAAAATAAGTTTAGTTTTTTTTTTTACAAAAATAAATGGGTGTTTGATTACCTAATTTTTATTTTGAGTTTTTTCTTTTGGGTGTTTGACTACCTAGTTTTTATTTTAAATTTTATATTTGGTGGTAGTTTGCAGTGACTGCGGTGGCCGACGGGGTGGTCGGCCGGCTGTAACCCGCCGATCGCAAGTTGGCAAGGGTCTACCGGCTGGCGGTGATCGCCGGCGGTTGTAAGACCCCAAATAATTATTTTAATTATTAGATTACTTTAGTAGTTTTAATAATATTTTGGGATACTTTTGAATAAGTAACATATCTTTAGGGGTCTTTTGAGTTATTTACCAAGTTATAGACATAAGGATAGTCAGTTGTGTTTTGTTGATAAATTGAGTTTGGTCTTTCAGAGATATAAAAGGGAAAAACCTAAGGTTTTGAGGATTAATTTCTACTCGCAATTGGCAGTTTGTGTTAAAATTCAAACCTCTGGTAGTGAAATGCTACACTCAATTTATGTTGCAGGTTCTTTTTTGCTTTTTTGCGAGGATTTTTTAAAGGAGTTTTGATTGTCATTAAAGATGATATTACAATCAGGATTCCAACGAATACTTAAAAAGAGTAATGGCAAACTAGAAAATAACAACTAAATTATAACTTCTCCTAATAAAGGGGTAATTATCTTCTTAAGAGGACGAGAATTATTGGAGCATTCATATGCCTCTCAGTGCCGATTCACATCTACCGGTAGAGAAGTAAGTATTTCTTTCCACTTTTTTTTCTTTCATCTAGCCGTCTAGGTGTGAAAGTGGACTACCGAGATTTCCCTTTTTTTTCTTTCCACTTCACGCCTAACCGCTAGTAAGAGTAGCGGTTAAGCATTTTCCCAAAATAGCCCTCATGCCCACGAACTCCACACATTCTAAATCTCTTAGGGGTTGTACGCTTACGAGATTTTTTTTTCTGTATTCTGTATTATGTTTTTGGCTTCCAAAATTTAGTAATTAGTCTTAAAATCGTATTGTGTACTTTTATTTTTTTTCGTATCTTCTTTTTTCAGATTTTATGTACGTTTAATATTTTCAATTTTATTTTCATAACTTTTTTGGATATATTCTTGTATGTTTCATTTTCTATCGTTCCACATCTGTGCCCCCTTCTTCCCCTTATCCTTCACGAGTCTTTAAAGAAGGTGCCGGCAGTGTTAGGATTTTTGGTGCCGACAGTGATTCATCGATACCACCGGAGGGAACGCCGCTACCGCACGGGGTCAAAATCCTAACAGGCCGCCTCACCCCATAGGTTGCTGCCGCCACAACACTCCATAGCTTGCTGGCGACAGAATCGGTCAATCCCATCACTATTGAAATTGCAATCCAATTGTGAGGGGCCAGCCACCACGAGGGCCACTGCGAGCAGCACCTCTATTCACCACGACTATCGTAGAGCCGTCGTCACCGAAAGATGCCCTAACAGGCTGCCGCCCAGAGGTTGAAGCCTTAACGGCTAGCTATCCACTACGGGCAAGAGGCCTGTGCTACGCATACCAACGGGCTGCCACCCATCCAAAGATCTATGCCGGTGACGCTGTTAGCAAAAGCTGATTTACAAGGGGCGGATCTTGAAGGACGACCAAACACATCTTTCATCAGTATAGTGAGAGAGAGAGAGAGAGAGAGAGAGAGCTATGCGGCAGAGAGGAGACAGTCTTGAATTCTCTGACAAGAGAATACGAATTGTGGAATGTTTTCACCTTTTTCGCTACTGTTTGGATTTTTTTTTTCAAAACGGAACTGAAAAAAAGATAAAAGTACACGAAAAAATACATCTTTTTTATCATCATTACAAAAATGAAAATAAAATTTGGTAAGCGTACAACCCCTTAATTTTCTCCATCTCTCTCTCTCTCCTTCTAGAGATCTACAAATGGGTCAACTGCCTCCACCGTCTCCCTCCTCCACCGCCGCAGCAACCATACTCATCATTCCAGCACCGTACACAACCTATGGTCGTCGGCAGCCATCAATCAATGCCGACCCACCGCCGCCATCACACTCACCCTTCACAGCCGTGGATCCCATCCGGCCCATTACAGTACCTCCACGGTTGTAGAACCGTCACAGTCATGGTTATAGAACCGTCAATAGTCATCAATCACAGCAACCGCCAGCCTTCGTTGCTGCCCCACAACCGTTTTCCCTATAGTTTCATCTTTATTTACAGATTTGTTACGAGTTTTTTTTGCAATTTACTAAAGGTTCGAGTTGATGAAACCAATCAATTAAATGCTGTGTTTGGCTAAGGTGCGGTGGTGTTGTGCTGGGTGGTGACCGTGGTGTGGTGTTTGTGTGTTTGGTGGTGCCCATGGTGTTTGTTTTACTCAAATTAGTGGTGGTTGTGGTTGGATGGTTGTGGCCGGTGGGTTGGATGGTTGTGGCCGGTAGGTTGGTGGTTGTGGCTGATGGTTTGATGTCAGGGTGGGGGTCGTCGCTGATAGATGTGGTTGCTGGTTGGTAGAGTGGGCAATGGTCTCTTGCGCAATAAAGACTAAGAACATAAGAGAGAGAGAGAGAGAGAGAGGAATGTAAAGAACAAAGAAAGAAACGACAGAAGAAAGGAAATACATTCTAGGCCTAATCCCAAAACTGCATCTTCAAGTTTGCCCGATATACAGTTTTAGTACCCAAGTTTGAAAGTGTGCTAAAGAAATACCCAACTTTTAAAAAGCGTACCAAATCAGTACCTCACCTGACAGAGGATGGATGCCGTTAGAAAGTCAGAGGGGTAGGACTGTCATTTTAAAAAAATTGACATAATCCTGTCCACGTGGCCACGTGGGCTGTCATTTTCACAATTTCTTAAGGACACGTAGTAACATCACAACCGTTTGATTTTTTCTTTTATTAATTTAATCACAAAAAATAAAACTCTCTCGCTCTTCTCTCTCTCTCTCTCTCTCTCTCTCACACACACACACACACTCACACTATGTAACACACACTCACACGTACTCTACAAGACCACCGCTTCTCTCTTTAGGCCTTCACCTTAGACCTTCCAAGAACCACCAACAAACCCTAGCTCCTTACAAGTTCAACAATGGCAAAAACCTCCATCTGCTTCCCTTTCCTCGTGTTCTTCATGCTCATATCCCTCGCTCCGCCAACCACAGTAGAATCCCAGCAAAGTAATCAAAGCTCGAATCAATTCAAACCGTAAGCCCTAATTCCCTTTTCACTGCTTTTTTGCACGCATTTTCCCCAAATCCGACTTACTCTATCCATCTAATTTAATTTCTTGTTTGATTATTTTATAGGTCCAACTTACCTAGGGTTTGTCTTCAACGCCACAGTGGTGGCGATTATATTGTTTGGGCAGCAACGATTATGGAAGTGGTGTTGGGTCGTTGGTAATTGTGGTGGTACAGTGGTGGTGAAGGAAGAGAGAAGATACCGGAGGAAGGAGAGAGACATGACATATGTAATAAGAAAAAAGATGGCTGGAATATTTTGGCAATTGAACAGTAGCTGCAAATATTTGAAAGAAAAAACACCTTGAATTTCACCGGAGATAGGGGAGGTTTGATAGAAGAAGTTAAGTATCATCTCTTTTAGTTTTGCGAAATGAAATTTTTTTTCATTTGAAAAATATCATCTGGATTTTCATCTTTTCGGTTCAATTTGAAAGCATTGGGAATAAGAAAATAGGTCTAGGTCAGAGAGAGAGAGAAAGAGAGGGGGAAGAAGATGAAATTGATTTGATAATTAAAATGCATTGAAAACATAAAAAAGGACGGATGACGTGGCCACATGGACAAGCTTTATGTCCTTTTTTTTTCTTCTCATAATGACAGTCATACCCTCTGACTTTCTAATGGCATCCATCCTCCATCAGGTGAGGTACTGCCGTACTGATTTGGTACATTTTTTAAAAGTTGAGTACTTCTTTGGCTCACATTTAAATTTGGGTACTAAAGCTGTACTTCGGGCAAACTTGAGGGTACAGTTTTGGGATTAGGCCTTAATTCTATGATGCCTCTAGTATCTCTAGCTCCCCCCGATAGAATTTTAAATGCCTCCAATATCTCCAGTATCTCGAACCCTTTCTATGATGCCTCCAGTATCTCTATCTCTAGCATCACTTTGTTGTATGGCTGCCACTTCACCTGTGATGCCTCCAGTATCTCTAGCTCTCTCCAATAAAACTTTAGATGGTGGTGGGGGTCTACCCGTCTCTTCCCGTTGGGCGTATGCTCCCAAGCTAAAGTCCTAGGCCACGTCTCATTAGAATCATCTCACGGCCGTGGACGACCCGTGGGTAGCCTTTTGTAACATCAAATCTGTGAATACAAACATTTTATGGAATTAGTAATTAATTACGAATATATTGACACGTCAACCAAGAAAATACCTGTAATAGAGTCAGGCAGGCGGCAATGGACTTGGCACCCTTTCTCGTAGCTTTATGCAGTGCTCGATATAGGTGCGCAAGTACAGCTGAACCCCACGAATATGAGTATACCTCCTCAAGGTCATCCAATAACAACATATACTTCGGATGCATCATATTTTTTTGAATATGTCTGAAGTAATACAGCTCCAATAACGTACAACAAGAATGCCTTCGTATACGTCTCCAAATCATGAGGAGTGTATGCATTAGGTAGCACGCCATACTGCTCTCTCAGCCACTTAAGTTTGATGCCGTTTGATGTAAGGGCTTCCTTCAGAATTCCCAGAAAATATTGCCTAGCAAGCTGAGCTATCTTTGCTGACGCCCTACTTGAAGTAATGTGTTTGCCGTGACATGGGAATCGAAGTATAAAGCCGACGTCCTCTAATATAATAGTTACTTCACCAAACTGGAATTGAAATGTGTTCGTCTCTGTCACGACCCGAACTCATGAATGGGCCCGTAAGCTAGGCACGTGACCGGCCACAGACCCAATGGGCT
The DNA here is from genome assembly GCA_033070095.1 of Escallonia herrerae. Taxonomy (NCBI): domain Eukaryota; kingdom Viridiplantae; phylum Streptophyta; class Magnoliopsida; order Escalloniales; family Escalloniaceae; genus Escallonia; species Escallonia herrerae. Next base: position 354,310 of record JAVXUP010000456.1, read on the forward strand.
CCAACCAAGGGCTCTGCCAGGCCTTACTCGCTAAAATCCAATATATGCTGCAGCAAAAATTAAAACTTTTACAAACTTTAATTACATTTTCTTATTTCTATTTGAATACAATACTTATGCTAAAACTCATTATAACTCTGATTTATCAACAGCTAAAACTAAACCAACAACCTAAATATTCAGCGGCTCATTCCATACAGTGTCTGATGTTCCGCACCAAATTGTCTCTTCCTATACTCCTCACCATCACCTTACTTTCAACCTGAAATGATAAGTAAGGGATGAGCTTCCACGTGCTCAGTAAGTAACCAATGATTCAACTAGGTGGACCATAACATGCAAAAAGATAACTCGCTTTATATTATAACAACATTAAGAAATCTAAAATCATAGAATAAGAAACCATCTGTTTAAACCAAATAAAGAACATGGAACAAAACTAAGGCATAAAATCATTAACACAAAAACCCCAAGACAAACGGTTCCATCCCACATTAGTTTCAAACGATATGCTGCGGTCAGCATACGAGCCCCCTGACTAGGGCCCGAAATCCCTCCTACACCCGGGATAAAATAATCATGTGGATGTAAGGGCGCACCACCAGCCACAGTACTGTGCATCAACGTACAAGCCCCGTTGACTAGGGCTCGAAATCCAACTTTCCCCCGTGGATTTAGGGCACAGCAATCGAGTAAACCAAAAACTACCTTTTCGTTCGTCGTAAACATAACCCCTCATCAAACTATCCACACACTCCGTTCAATAATTTTCAAGTTGTTCAATATTCACAATAACGTCAAATTTCAAAACATTTCACTTGTCCCAAACATTTCAAATCTGAGGTCCATTTAAATTTCTAAACAAAATCAATGCATGCTGGTCCGATTTTTCATGACAAATAAACTACTAAAGCTTTTTAGCAATTCAAGCCAGAACAATTAAACATAATTAAAACCGTCAATGCTAAACTTCACTTTTTAACAGCAGGTAATCATATACTTATTATATAAAAACACTAGTTGAATCGAAAGGTCACTTACTTGATACTACGCGTTTCCCACCTCACAATCTCTTGAGCAACAACCACACTGCTGCATTTAGCTAAAAGAACTGGTACGGCCATTCCTTTCCTTTGCATATCCTCATCCGTTCTATAACTCGAAAGCAATGTCGATCAACACAATATTCCTTTTAGAATTCTCCTCAACCATTCGAACGCCGTATTCAAAGTCCGACCTTTACATTCCCACAACTCACCCGTTTTGATGACCCTCAAAGTATTCCAAGAAATAATGTCTCTCCTCTCCATGACCGTAAACATTTTATACACTTCATTCACATTTCCGCCTTCTTTTCCCTGTCAAATCATAACACCGCTTAATACCCGATGATAACTCATGCAATTGCTATTTATGTACACCCATACCCACAATACACACACATACAGGCACACCCTGTATATAAGTACGCCCTTTGCACGTGCACCAATGCACACCGTACACACTCACATAACTTACAAACATGCACGCACTCAAATTACACACTCCACAATACATAGTGCCGATGCACACTCTGTGCGCCGCCGCCCTACACAAACCCGCCACCACACGTAGCCCTCCATGTACATACCTGCCTGCACCCATAAATCTCTATGTAAACACACCCTCTACGCCTAAACAATTACGACGCATCAATAACACAAACAACACCATTCACGTGGTGCTTCCTCACCCAGAATACGTACTCCACGACATGCAATACACCTAGTCGCACTGCACACTCTATCCATACCTAATTCACACCGCCATAAACACACACGGTTACACACTATCGTCCCACCACAAATCCAACTACACACTATACACACCTGTCCAAACATCCGCATCGTACACCCACCGGTGTACACACACAAACCACCAGATACTACAATCACACGTCCATACACATTTCACCCACATCCACTCCATCCCAGTGCGAACACAACACCCATCAATGATTTTAGCCAACATGTTTGCTTATCAATCAACAAGGCCATAATTCTATCGACCATCACTACAAGAGAAGACTACCAAATCTAATTACTCACTCTAAGGTCGAACCATGACTCATTCGACAAATCAATTGTGATTGAAGTGGGAAAATTGGAGGTGGTGTAGTGGTGGCAGCAGGGCTTAACAGTTACAACAAGGGAGGTATGGCACAACCGCGATGGCAATCGGAGGTATCCATGGCTGTGCTCTTAGTCGTCAGCAACTAGCCGAGGTTGCGATGGCCCCAACAGCTTTACATGGTCCACGACTGATTGTGGATTTGGCCGGCGGCAACGTTAGCATGGCTGGTGTCGGTGGCGATGGGCGGTGCCTTTAATAGAGGCGCGAAGTCACCGGAGTTGCGGGAAACAGGGCAGCGATGCAATGACAGAAGCGATGCAGAGGCGGTCCATATCTGTGGCGTTGAGTGGTTTGTTTGGTGGAAATGTTGGTCGGAGTTGCTCACCGGTGAAAGGGCTGCTGTGATCCGAAAAAGCATTGGGCAGCGGTGGGACTGCCGGCGGCATCGATAGCGTCACGGCTTGGTGATGGTGACGGCACCATGGCTATGGCACGGTGGTTGCAGTGGTGTTGTGCGGTGGTGCACGGTATAGACGGCGCCGGAGTTCATTGCCTGTGATGGAGCATGGCCGGCAATGGGGACGCCGGAGATGGGAGAGCGCTACCCGATTATGGCATGCTGCCCCTTCTTCTTCTCTCTGCCCTTTTATTCTTTCCCCTTTCTCTTCATTTGTTTCTTTCTCTCCCCGACTTCTCTCTTTGTTATTTTTTTTTGTTTTCTTTTCCTTTTTTTTTGACTTTCTCTCCTGGTTTTCTTTTCTCTTTTTTTTTCTCTAGGCTTCCCCCTACAATATTAAAATAACTAAACTGAGAGATCAAATATTTATGAAATCAACCCTAATTTAATTATAGATTCTCAAGTTACCAAATAACCTTCGTTCATTTCTCTGTTGCACCCTGCGTCATAAACTACAACTTATGGTTATAAATTGTCGTTAAAGACCAAATATACTATTGCTCAAAAATCGTTGCCAAATACCTTATAACTAATAAGATAGGATTTACCATAAACTAGACATAAGGTCAGGGTATTACAGTCTCACTCCTCCATCGCTCAACTAGAGCGAATATAAGGTACACGTCGTGCCGAGACCAATGAGAAAGGACAGTGAATAAAGAGAAACCCTGAATATTTAATATTTGCCGTTGTTCCGCATTTAGTACCCACCTTTAGAGGTGACTTTGTGTTTTGAATTGTTTCCAAAACATACCTTTCGACACCATCACCTCGCGACATGGTCATCATCATCGTATAGGATTGATGAATCATAAGGTTCGAGGTTGAACTCCATATCTCTAAGAAAAAAATACAATCGTAAACCAACTTAGCGTGCATACTATTTACATCCCAAAACTAAAACAAGAACACATAATCTAAAATCAACCCCCATTTTTTAAGCCCTAAAAATCCCCTTGTTGAAGCCCTAAATTAAACCTCCAATTTTGAATCTCTAAAAAACCCTCAATTTTGGAGCCATAAAAAATCTCCAATTTTATCAAAATTAAAAAACCCAACTTTGAATCCCTAAAAAAAACCCCCAATTTTGAGCCCTAAAAATGCCTTAATTTGGAACCTTAAAAAAACCCCAATTTTGAACCCTAAAAAATTTTAATTTTGAAAACCTAAAAAAAAACCCTAATTCCGAATCTCAAGCAAAACCATTTCAAAACCTAAAGCCACTAATTCAATCCCTAATTTTAATCCATACATAAAGTAAGACATTAATTCAATCTTTAATTTCAATTTTTAAAAAATCATAATTTGAGTTTATGGTAAGAACACAGTTCAAACATAAAACAAAGGCTAATCAAAAGATAAAGAAGTTTTAATTCATGAAATTAACATGAATTTATAGAAGAAAATTCGAAATACTTACTTGCTTTAAAGTTGATCTATTGAAAGAAAATTTCTACCAATCTTCTAGCGTAGGATTTTTCATTTGTGTTATGGTGGATATTGGGGAGGATTTTAAAGGTTGAAGATGATGGAGGAATGAAGATGGGAGGATGAAGATGATGAAGAAAGTGGGGAAGAGAGAGAGAGAGAGAGAGAGAGAGAGAGAGTCTGGAGATATAACCCGTCTAACCGCTACAAAGAGTAGCGATTAGGGCCCACCTTGACCGCTTCTCTTTGTAGTGTTGGGCATTTAATGTGCGTATTAAAGTGGCCCACTAACTCCCATTCTTTGTGGCAGTTAGGGTAAAATGGTGGGCCACTAACCGCTACAAAGACTGGCAGTTAGTAGATTTTGAACTGAGAAGGGCAGTTTTGGCTTTTGCCCTAACTGCATATTTACCTCCACTGGTGAGAAAAATAATTATATCAATGCTCTTTTGCAACGCAACCTTGTTCTTATTGTACGACATACTGGTATCCAAAGGATCTTCTTTACGCACCTTGGAAACAAGTATTCTACCACTAGGTTGATGGGCAGACTAAATCGCTAGAATGTAGAGGTGCAATAAGTCTAACATGCTGCCTCCAAGATATAAGAGCCCAACATTTTCTTTTGTAAATTCTCTTAGGTTGCCCCACTTGATAGAAGTTAAGCTTTACCCGATATCCTTTTTTGCCCAAAAAAAACATACCAATTGTTCTCTCAATTTAAGAGAAGACGATCATAAAGCATAAACTTTTATGCATTTACCTTTGTAATAAGACTTGTAGCCAAGAAATGAAAAATAGATGTATGTATTAACAATGCTGAAGGACCAAGCTTTTGATTACAAGCTCTAACATAAGTTGGCTAGAAAAAGAAAGAGCCCGGAACATACAAAATCTAGCAAAAACTAATATATATATATATATATATATATATATATATATATATATATATATATATATGTGTCTAATTAAGTGCCATTATTAAGATTTATAATTATCTGTTATTGTGAAACTAAAAATTGTCATAAACTTCTTGCAATGCACCCTCACAGACCAATAAAAGTAGAATAAAGCATAATATGGCCCAAAATAATTAGGGGAAGTTTTGGAATGTCATAGAGAACGTCTCTAATGGTTAGGAACCAAAACGACGTAGTTTTGAATTTTTTTTAGCTTTTTCTTTTTCCTTTTTCTAGTTTATCATTTTGAATGGATCAGAGCCACTTCCTATTAAATCACTGCCAACACCACTCTACTTACCACCTTTCACTCGTCACCTCCACTACCAACAATGAACCACCACCACCATCACTACTGGTCTCCATTAGCAAACCACCACCGGATCCCATCACCATCACCATCACGCCATAACCCCACCACCGCAGTCACCCATCACCACAACAAGAACCACTGTCGAGACCTAACGCACAGCCCTTGAGATTCAATGACAATAACAGTGGTTTGGCAGCGTATTTAACTGATGCTAGATTTTAAAGTCCTTTGGTGGCTTTCTGTGCTTTGCTGACGTGATGGCGGTGACGATTGGGGGATAGTGGTGACAGCTAAGGGGTGGTGTTGAAGTCCAGCGGAGAATGAGGGTTACAATTTGGGTTGTAAATGTGAAACTAAATGAGATTTGTACGTTAATGACTTATACATAAATTTGAAATAAGGGCATAATTATCCTTTTTAAAAATTTTATAGAGAAGTTATCAATGGCGTAACGAAACATCCAAATTTTCTTAATGATATAGTAATTATTGCTTTGTAATATATGTAAAAGAAAAATTGTTAAAATACTCCAACGGGTTCCATCTCCAACTACCATCAAATTGGCACAACTGCGACTATGGGCTCACGGTTTTTCTCCACAGAAACAGGTCTTGTTTTTCTGATTATCACAATTCGCACACGCGATGCGTGTGCGAAAATAAAATTAATAGTACAAACATCACATATATGTGTTTATTATTATATCCAGTAAAATAAGTTTTAAATAACAGAAAATAAGTTAGTCATACGTGTCCAAAAATAAGTTAGGAAAATATTATTATCGTACCAAACTTGGTCTTTAAATTTTTTTGACTATATTTTCTGATAAATTTTAACTTGTAAGAACTAAACATATTTTTATAAGTAGTTACTTATCCCATTAAGATTTTTATTTTGTGTAAAAATTTCTTGAAATGTTACTTGTCATCTTTGTAAGTTGGTAATTATATAACACAAAAAAAGGTGTTATATCAAACTAACTAAATTTTGACTTAATAAATAGTATAGATATAAATCAGGATCCGTAAAAATAGTTGTAGTACATGTAATATTGTATGATGTAGGGGAAGGAATTAGCATTAGGGGGCAGATGCGACGTCGTCGACTCTGCAATCTAGCTAAATCATCGTTTGTCACCATCCTCCTATCGAGCTCGGTTGGATTGGACGGGCGGAGGAATCAGTATTAATTGTTAACCGAATTGATTATACCAGCATTACAGAGTATAAAACAACGAAGTATGGTGGCTGTGGGCTTACATTGGGGTGCGATGTAGACCTTTGGAGAGGGTCTCGAGGGACAGAGGAGTAAACAATGATGACGACCAAGGAATATTTTCTCGTACGTTGGGTGGGGGTGGGGATAATACTAAGATAGTTGGATTGGCTTCTAAGACAAGGCTTAATCATTAGACGGAAGCTTTTCCTTTCCCACATCTGTGTGTGTGTGTGTGTCTCACTAGTCTCTGTAAAGAGGGAGATGTAGTGAGTATTTTCTTTCTTTGAGGACTAAGTCATCACAGGCCATACCCACTAAAGAAAAAAGCGGTAGTTACCTCAGCACTCAGCGGCCGGCAGTAATCATATCTGACGGCATTATTTTACCCTCCTTGAGGCCGGCAGTTGCAGCAGGCGCGATCCAACAGAAGCAGCGGCAGGGAGGGCATCTTGCAGCTGAAGCTGATCATCGAAATTGCCGTCCATGGCAGCCTTCAGGCTGCTATGCTTTCTGGTTTTCTCGGCAGGGGCTCACGTCATCTCCTCTGTTACGGACAGTGGCGACGGTAAAACTACTATTTAAAGTCCCCTCACACGTATCTACTTTGCATGCAAATGCCTAGGCGTGTCGCATTTCTACAGGGTCATTAATTTTTCAGTCGCTTTCCTTTTCTCCATGCCGCCGATTGTTTGTCTTTCATTTCGTTGGGAATTACTGCCGCGATTCTAGAGACATCCAAGAAAGACCACTCTTAGAGGCGTAAGGACAAGCTTTACTGGTAGATTTGGCAATCGATAGTTGCCTTAGATACTGACTGCAAAGCGGCGTCCCATTCCTCTTTGTTTGTCACAACTCAGATGCCACAGTTTAGGACTTCATATTTCATGAGAAATTGAATCCCGCTTCACATTCAAATTCTGATTTCGTGCATTTGGCCAACAACTCTAGTAAAGAGTGAGGTATGTATCGCATCCAAATAGGAAAGTCAATCTTTATTCAAGAGGACAAATTCTTTCAGATAAACTTTGACCCCGACCTTACAAAATTTGGAAGGCAGGCAGGCAATGCTAGACCAACTTCTGTCTGGCTTACAACTTACAAACTTGTTAAAAGGGTTTAATTTCTTATAAGCATGTTGACAGTTGAAGCTAGCAACTTTGGATCGTACAGTGAACACCATTTCAGCAATATATGCATGTGGGATATCCAATTTGAGTTTCCTTGCGCAAGTAGCTCTTTATCCAGCAAATTGACTGTTACTTTGTTAAGTTCCGGTGCAATCTTGATTCTTCTTCGTGATTGTTTGAACCTCGTCCACATAAAGGAACTTTATCAAGCAGAGAATAGATCTTTTTATAGTAATTTGGTTAAAAAAACTAAAAAAACTGGACAAGTGTTGTGGAATTCAACTGACCTTGTTCACCATTGGAATCACATTGTTTTCCTATCAGTTTTCCATAATTACAGCCTCATCTTGAAATATGAGTTTAACGAATGACACTAGATGACTGTCATGCAGCTGCAGTACTCATGTCTTTGAAGGGTCAGTGGCAAAACGCACCGCCAAGCTGGGGTAAATCAGATGACCCTTGTGGAGCACCGTGGGAGGGAGTTGCTTGCAACAACTCGAGAGTGACTGCATTGTGAGTTTTTATCTATTAATTTGCCATGAAAGTACATATCTATGATCTCCTCTCATCATGGTTCAATGATCTTGTTCGTTTGCCCTTTGATTCACTTCCTGGTCCACTACTGGACAACTATTCCAGGCCTACTCATTATGTGTTTATTTTTCAGGGGCTTATCGACTATGGGACTCTCAGGTACACTAAGTGGTGACATTGGGGGGCTCACTGGGTTGATATCCATGTGAGTTTATGTTTTCTTTAACTCTGGCTAGTATAACAAAAGGCATATTGTCAGTACTTCTTATGCCCAAGGTTTAGCATAAATAAACACTGCACACTCCAATTAAGTGCAAAATATTTGGGCAACGTCCAATAAAACATTGATAATGTCTTTCCGAATTTCTGATTTTATCTAGAGAAGCATTGTTCACTTAGCTGAAGGTTTTATGTATTTGTTGCAGGGACCTATCTTATAACAAAGGCCTCACAGGTTCCCTCTCTCCACAGCTAGGAGATCTAAAAAATCTCAGGATATTGTAAGATCCAATAGACTGGCTCTATTCTTCTTTTTCACCATCCAGATTTGAGATGAAGACTTTGTCTGACGCGTCTACATATTGCACCACATGTATTGTAAATGCGTACAAATTTATATTAATACGCTAAAACGTAAATCTTGCGTTATCTGTCCCTCAGAATTTTAGCTGGTTGTAGCTTCAGTGGCAATATTCCAAATGAACTGGGGAATCTTGGAGAGCTAACCTACTTGTAAGAAATCCAAAACATTTTTCTTCACTGCAGCTGGTACTTGGGAAGTGATCTTCTTTACTTAATCAAAGCTACATGCCTTGGCAGAGCTCTAAATACAAACAACTTCACTGGGGGAATACCTCCTTCTTTGGGTAGGCTCTCCAACCTCTACTGGCTAGACCTGGCTGAGAATCAGTTGACAGGGTCTCTCCCTGTTTCAAATATGAATACCACCATCCCGCTTCCAGGCTTGGACCTCCTTAAAAAGGCAAAACACTTGTGAGTATGATTTGACTTCCAACCCATGTTCCTGTCGCTACATATTCTTGCCCATAATTATCTAATGATAATAAGTTTGTAGCCATTTCAACAAAAATCAGCTGACAGGCTCGATTCCAGCCAAACTTTTCAGCTCTGACATGGTACTGATACATGTGTAAGTTACGTCCCAATCACCCGTTAACATGATCTTGATTATCCTCCCCCTGACTACTTGTGGTTCCACATTGACAGACTGTTTGACTCAAATCAATTAACAGGGAGAATTCCAGCTACATTAGGACTGGTTCAGACACTTGAGGCTCTGTGAGTACACTTTCTGCTGTCTTATTGTCTCTCCATGCGGAATAATATTGCCTTCCTTTACTTAATCAAACATTATCTCTGATCTTGATTGGACGCATGTACTTTTGTATGCAACAGTCGGCTTGACAGAAATGCTTTGACAGGCAATGTCCCATCAAACCTCACTAACCTCATAAATCTCATGGAGCTGTAAGGACTTTTCAATCTTATGCAGATGTGGTATAGAGTGATAATTGACAAGTAATGTTTTCTATCATGCTCTATGTTCTTTTGTAGAAATTTGGCACACAATAACTTGTCTGGCCCATTTCCAGACTTTGCTGGATTGAACTCCCTCAATTATGTGTAAGACCTCTAACGAGAAATATTGCAACCTAATCTTAAAGTTGTGCCTTTTTTAGAATGATGGAAAAGTTTGTCGTGTTTCTTTGTACAGAGACTTGAGCAACAACTCCTTTAGACAATCAGAAACTCCTGCTTGGTTCTCAACCTTACAGTCTCTTACCACTCTGTGAGTTTTCAGTGACATACCAATGCAAATTATGAACACGTTTCCAAAACTAATGATCTATCTTATGGAAATTCTGTTGGATGCTTAGGGTTGTAGAATATGGGTCCCTTCAAGGGCTGTTGCCACAGACAGTCTTCAGTTCCCCACAGATCCAACAAGTGTAAGCTCAACTATCAGCACTGAAAACCATGCAAGTTCTTAAATTTGACCTTCGAAAGTTAAGCAAACGTGAAATTTTAGTTCTTTGCAAAATGGACAGGAAACTGAGGAACAATGCATTCAATGACACATTGAACATGGGTAGCAGCATTGGGAAGCAACTGCAGCTTGTGGATTTACAGAACAACAGGATAACCTCAGTAACACTCGGCTCAGAATATAAAAGTACACTCATGTGAGAGAGTTCATGGATCCAAACAATATCTGAGGACAATAGCTAATCGTTACTCCCTCTCTCCCAAATAAATTGATCATATTTCCATTTTCTGAACACATTTCAGGTTGATCGGAAACCCAGTATGCACAACTGCGGCCCTGCAAGGTACAGAGTACTGTCAGCTTCAGCAGGAAAACACAAAGCCTTATTCTACCAGTATGGCTAACTGTGGGAGCAAATCATGTCTCTCCGACAAGAAACTTAACCCTCAAAGCTGTGACTGTGCTTATCCATTTGAAGGGACATTGTACTTCAGGGCACCCCTCTTCAGGGAGTTGTCTAATGCTGATATATTTCATTCTTTAGAAATGAGCCTGTGGGAGAAGTTGGGCCTCACTCCTGGTTCGGTTTCTCTGCAGTATCCCTTCTTCAATGTTGATGATTATCTTCAGGTGCACTTGGAACTCTTTCCATCGGCTCAAAAATCTTTTAATAGGTCCGGGATTCAGAGGATTGGATTCTTTTTGAGTAATCAAACTTACAAGCCTCCTCCACAATTTGGACCCTATTTATTTATAGCATCTCCTTACACTTTCCTAGGTAACTCTCGATCAATACCTTCTGATATAACCAGTTCCAAAAATTCTTGAGTTTGAATTGATTGCTTCTAAAATGTTAAGCAGAACATGGGGGAAATCGTATCAGCTCGAACCTAATTATTGGGATTGCTATTGGCTGTGCCTTTCTGGTCCTGGTACTTGTTGGGTTAGGGATATATGCTGTTCGGCAAAAGAAACGTGCTGAAAGAGCCATTGGTTTAAGTAACCCATTTGGTAATCATCGCTTACTACTGAAAACTGCAAACACCTACGAATTTGGTTCATGTAGGGAGGCAAATCTTTGTGCTCTAATGTTATGACTTTATGTGATCCAGCATCTTGGGCTCCAAGCGGCAAAGACAGTGGTGGTGCACCACAACTAAAGGGAGCTAGATGGTTTTCTTACGACGAACTAAAAAAGTGCACGAATAATTTCTCTGAGAGTAATGAGATTGGATCTGGTGGCTACGGAAAGGTAATACGATACAGGCCTTTTGGTAGACATATAAGAGATACCATATATGTCACAACAATTAGCTTCCTTATTCTTTAGGTCTATAGAGGCATGGTCCCTAGTGGGCAAGTAGTTGCAATCAAGAAAGCACAGCAAGGTTCCACGCAAGGTGGGCTCGAGTTCAAGACAGAAATTGAGTTGCTTTCGAGAGTTCATCACAAGAACCTTGTCGGCCTTGTGGGGTTCTGCTTTGAACAAGGAGAACAGTTGCTGGTATATGAATTTATGCCAAATGGAACGCTTAGGGAGAGCTTGTCAGGTGATCTCATTTTCATTTCAATTTTTCATGGTCTTGAACAGATGAGATTTTCTCTCTTTGTATCAAAGGAGCAAGTGCTAGACATAAGGATTTGTTGGTATATGTGAAGCACTTCATAATTAAGAGTAATAATGATGGACAGAGATCCATTAATATCAGCCCAGCAAGGCTGTAGGATAAGGAACCGTCTCTTCAAATTGGTTTCCGACAGGACTCCAAAATAAAAGTGGCTTTGAGGATCAGGTTACTTTAGTTGTGGTGCACCACAACTAAAGCAAGATCTTTAGTTGCCTAGAACATAGCAGGTTCAGCCAAGATCTTTTATTTTATATCAAAGTTCTTAAAAAGAAATTTTTGGTCTCATGCAACATATGCGTATCACTACTAGCAAGTAAAGTATCATCTACATACAAAATTAGAATGATAAACGTACTCTCACTGATCTTTAGGTATATACATTGATCCGCTGCATTCTCTTAAAGCCAAATTTACTATTCAAAAAGAATGTGTGGTGTTACCTCCTGCTCTGCCCGACAAGATAACACCACCAATCACTTCAACACACACAAAATCATTTGTGCATTATGCACTATGTATACGCATGGACTTTACCCGTCCCAAAATTAGATCGTCATTCACTGCTAGCCAGTTCCTATGTTTTACTAGCGTGGCCTGTCAAATTTTGTGTACTCAATTCTTTTTATTGCTGTTTGGTTTTCATCTTATGTACTTGTAAGGTTCAACATTCCTTTAGTTAAGTTGCTTTCACGAGTTCATCAGAAGAACCTTGTGGGCCTTGTTGGTGATGTTTGTGATTGTAGTAGTGTGATAGGTCAGGGTGTGTGAGCTTTGTGACTGGTGTGCAGCCATGTGGTAGGAGTACAGTTGCGTCTGTATTGATTATGCATTGACTATCAGGTTGCTTGGATTTTGGAAGTGACGGGTTCTTTGGGTGGAAAGGAATTGGTGGTGGTGAGTTATGTGACTATGTTGTAGGGTGTGATTGTGCTGCTGTTTTGGGACAGCAGGATGGTGAAATGTGGGAGTGACATGGATGCCATGTCTACAAAATGTTGCAAAAAGACTGTTTTGCTGCCCAGAAAAAATATCTTAAGCCTCGCTAATTAACTACCAAGTATAAAGTTGAATTTGAGGCAGACTATAGCTAATTGCTATAATTTTTATCTTCTGCTGATGTCTTCTGCATGTTGTGCATAACAGGAAAATCTGGCATTCATCTTGACTGGAAGCGGAGACTCCGCATTGCTCTTGGCTCAGCCCGAGGATTAGCTTATCTACATGAACTTGCAAATCCTCCTATTATTCATAGAGATGTTAAGTCCACAAATATTCTATTAGATGAAAATCTAACCGCTAAAGTTGCAGATTTTGGATTATCTAAGTTGGTGTCAGACAGTGCAAAAGGACATGTTTCAACACAGGTTAAAGGCACACTGGTATGTTTTATTGCACTCGTTGTGTTCATTTCAATTAGTCCTATATATGCGAAAGTCTATACTATTCCTCGGTTTATCTTCCTTACTTTGGACTAGTATGAATCAGCAAAATCCTGATCTACTTGATATATGAAAGGGCCTTTTTCTTAATCTTGCCCATGCTCGACTTAGTAACTTTTTCAGTAGAAAGAAACAAGGGCCGGACCACCTGGTTGAACCGGTTTGACTGGGAAGCGGTTGTTGCAGCGATTCAAATCTGTAGTTGGACAGGAATAGCAATTCACTTTTTAGCCAAATCTGACATAAACCAGGCTGGTCAACCGATTCAAGGAGCCCATTCGCATTAGTAATTCATCTAAATAAGTAAGTGTTGATGGTTGGAGTCAAACCCAGATCGTTGCTACCAATACTCATGCGTGTGACTGAACCAGTGGCCTTACTTGTTTGGATATTGCACAATATATAACAAAATAATAATAAAACCAGCTGAACCACTAAACAGTGAACCAGTATCCCTAAGGGGTCGATTTCGGGTTGAGCTTTGGTAACTATGCTTAAATAAGAAATCTGAAACGGTTTGACACTTTCAGATAAGGGATGATAACGTAACATACCAAAGTCAAAACTTTGTGTTCACCGGCTCCCATGCTCTGTGTCCTCTGCATAAAGGAAGTCTAGCCTTCATACAACAATAAGGTTACTTCATTGTGACCTGAAGGCCATGGATTGGAACACAAACGCAGCCTCTCGACATAGCATGGGTGAGGTTGCCAACATCTGACCCTCTTGAAACAGCAGCTCCACTATGCAATAGGCTAGCCTGGTGGAGTGGCACAAGATCTGCCTCTTCTAAAGGCAGATCAATCTTTTGCACCCCACGTTACTCTTTTGAATTTCGATAAGAATGCTTTATTGAGATTCTTTTCATAAGAATCTCTCATGTTTTCAAATGTTCCTTATTGGTCATGCATCTCATTGAAATGCGAGGACATAAGAAGGTTCATCACACTCTCGTTTGAACAAATAATAATGTCATCTTCATGTAAATTATCCATTTGGTGGTTCAGGAGTTATGACTAGAATTGTCTGAAGTTCTCTTGTAGGAGCTATACGTGTATGTACAAAGTCATGAAGTTCAACCCTTGCATTTTATGCCCAGTGTAATTGCCTTTAATATGTCGGTTTCCTGTATATAAATCTAAGCTGGCCAATATGATAACACTTCCGTTGGTTGCAGGGTTATCTAGATCCTGAATACTACATGACTCAACAACTAACTGAGAAGAGTGATGTATACAGCTTCGGTGTGGTAATGCTTGAACTAGTAAGCGCTAGGCAGCCAATTGAGAAGGGGAAGTACATTGTCCGCGAGGTGAGAATGGCAATGGATAAGAATGACGAAGACCAATATGGCTTGAGGGAGATGATGGATCCATCCATCAAGAGCCTGGCAAATCTCACAGGATTTGGAAGGTTTGTAGAATTGGCGATTCGTTGTGTCGAAGAATCAGCCTCTCACCGTCCAACTATGAGCGACGTGGTGAAGGCACTTGAGACCATCCTACAAAATGATGGGATGAGCACAAGTTCCACATCTGCATCCTCAACTGCCACAGACTTTGGATCCACAAAAGGTGTTCCTAGACATCCATATGAAGATTCTTTTCCTAAAAAGTGTGTTAACAACGATGCCTTTGATTATAGTGGTGGCTACACTCTTCAATCAAAGGTGGAACCCAAGTAGTAGCAAAGGCTTTATTTTTCTTTTTCTCCTCTCAGTTGTTTTTATTTTTGGAGAACGTCTCTTTACCATTCGAAAAGTGAAAAAATTTGTTGTAAGAAGTTTGAATTCCTTTGTAAGAAGCTTTTATTCCTTGTATCGTATTCCCTCAATACATTATACATAGTCCTTTGCCACTTTTCTATTTCTGTAAGAATGCATCAAAGTGGACGACTGCACTTCCGATGTGAAAACTTCCCCTCATGTGCTCTCAAACTAGTTGGTTGCTGATGAAGATTTCTCGTCTCCGGAGAAACAACAGCTGGGGCAGAGTCAAGGGGAGAACTAAAAGACCCCCAAACTAAGCATGTCATCAGCATACATTAAAACTAAGCATGCATCTCCTCGTACGACACTAACGTACTGGATAACTATGCAGTAAGATAATTTATGGTTTGTTGTTTATATATTGTTCGTTTTTGTTTTTGTTTGGGTAAATGATAGGAGGACATTAAAACAAAAGAGGAAAATACAATGGCTCCGGGGAGTAACAAAAGGAAGAAATCTAGAATAAAATATTTACTTGTATTTGAGAGAAACTTGCAAAATGGATGTACACTCAATAAGCTTACTAAACTTCTATTTAAAGACTTAGTTCTACTAAACCACTCCCCACATATATCTCCACTACTCACTCCATGTTTACCACTAACAAACAACCCACTACTCACTCATGTTTACCGTTAACAAACGACCCACTACTTGAACATGAAATAATCAAACTAAGCAAAAGACTATGAAAACAAGTAAATACAACTAACCACCTTCAAAGCATGTTCGTAAGCTGCACTAATTTCAGCACTCCCCCTTAGTGCAAGCTTACGACACCCAAAGCATCCCGAAAACATTGAAACTTAGGCTCCACCAAAGCCTTAGTAAATATATCAGCCACTTGATCATTGGTGCAAATGCTTAATAGCTTAACCTCTTCGCTTAACACTTTCTCACGAACAAAGTGATAACGCACCTCTATGTGCTTTGTTCTAACGTGAAAAATTGGATTTGATGCAAGCTTAGTGGCACTTTCATTATCACACTTAATTTGCACAGCATAGTCAACTTTGCAGAACATGTCTCTAATTAACCTTTTTAACCAAACGCATTCTTGTGTAGCCCTAGTTGCTGCCACATACTCAGCTTCGGTGCTAGACAAAACAACAATATCCTGCTTCTTGCTACACCAAGAAACTGCCGCTGAACCAGTGTTGAAACAATATCCTAAAGTTGAGTGACGATCATTTGTATCTTCGGCCCAATCTGCATCAGTAAATCCACTCAACACAAAGTTATCACATCTCTTGTACAGAAGACCATAATCAAGAGTTCCTTTCACATAACGTAAAATTCTTCTTGCCGCTTTCAAATGAAGGGTTCTTGGATTTTGCATAAACTGAGAAACAACACTAACAGAGTACGAAATTTCTGGCCTTGTGATGGTTAGATAAATCAAGCTTCCAACAAGTTGTCGGAACTTCCTGGCATCCTTCAATGGCTTCCCTTTATCTTTCTTCAGCTTAAGATTTGGCTCCATTGGTGTGGCTTTTTCTTTTGACTCCCCCATGCTGAAACGCTCTAAGAGATTTTTCGCATAGGCTCTTTGAGACACAAAATACCCTTGGTCTGATTTTTCAACTTCTAGACCAAGAAAACATCCAATCTCCCCCAAAATTTTCATGTCAAAACGAACAGACATGTCATTCCTCAAATTAGAAATTTCTGATTCATTATCCCTAGTTATTATCATATTATCAACATATAATAATACCAGGAGATGCACATTTGATTCTAATTTTATAAATAAACTAGAATCTGAATCAGAAACCCTAAATCCACAAAAGATAAGGTATTGAGCAACTTTACCATACCAAGCTCGAAGAGCTTGCTTTAGGCCATATAGTGCTTTTTTCAATCGGCAAACATGATTTGGAAATTGCTTAGAGACAAAGCCAGAAGGTTGCTCCATAAATATTTCACGATCCAACTCTTCGTAAAGAAATGCATTATTTACATCAAGTTGCCATAAGTTTCAACCTTTAAAAGCAGCAAGTGAGATAATTGTTCTAACTGTCACCATCTTCGCCACCGGGCTAAATGTCTCCTCATAATCCAATCCATAATTTTGAGAGAAACCACGAGCAACTAAACAAGCTTTAAACCTATCAGTGGTGCCATCAGATTTTTTCTTCAAGCGAAATCCATTTGCAAGTGACTGACTCACACTTTTCTAGTTTCGATACCAACTCCCATGTCTCATTTTTGTCTAAAGCATCAATCTCTTCTTGCATTGCTCTCTCCCAATTTGGATAGCCCCTCACTTCCTCATAACTTGTTGGTTCTTCTGTCGTTAATGCTCCTGTAAAGAAACATGAAGTCGCCGAACAACTATTTAGTTTTATCTCATAATCTTTGAGGTAGTCTGGCTGCTTTGTTTCCCTCGTTGACCTTCTCACTGCTTGTTGCTCATCTTCTCTTCTTGCAATGTTTTGAGCTGGGGACTCATTTTCTGCCTCTACATTACTAGGTGCTTGCACATTTGCTTCAGGAAATAGAAGCTCCAAATTATCTTGATCATCACCAAGAGCAATGAACTTTGGAGCAGAAAATGGCGAGGACACCTCATCAAACACCACATCTCTAAAAGTATTAAACTTCTTTGTAGCTGGATCCATGCACCTCCAACCCTTCCTATAAGAGTCATAGCCAACAAATACGCACTTCCTTGCTTTTGGGTCAAGTTTGGTTCTATTAGATTTAGGAACATGAACATAGCAAATAGAACCAAATACCCAAAAATAATTCACATTTGGCTTTTCACTATACAAAATCTCAAAAGGAGATTTTTGTGTACCTGGCCAAGGAGGCAACCTGTTTATCACATGACATGCGCATTGAATAGCTTCTGCCCAGAGCTCCTGAGGAAGATTCTTGTCATGAAGCCATGAAAGACAAACAGAAGAAAGATACCCAAGCTTCCTTTCTGCAACTCCATTTTGTTGAGGCGTGTCTGGACAGGTCATTTGACGAAGAATGTTGTTGTCATCACAATATTGGAGAAAGTCATCTGACATATATTCCCCACCATTATCACTCAGGAGGCATTTTATCTTCTTCCTAAACTCTTTTTCGATAGCATCCTTGAACTCCATAAACTTGGATAGTGCTTCACTCTTCTCCTTCAAAAATTTCACCCAAGTGAACCTCGAGTGATCATCCACCAACACCATAACATAGCGATGTCCGCTATAGCTTGGTGTTCTCGTTGGTCCCATCAAGTCCGTATGAACCAATTCAAACAGCATGGATCTTTGATTTGATGACCTTTTGAAAGGAAGACGATGAGATTTGCCAAATTGGCAACCTTGACAAATCACATCTTCTCGGACATTCTTCAAAGTTGGCATACCATCTACCAACTTTTTAGAAGAAATCTGTTGCAGCAATTGATAGCCTACATGACCCAATTGAGCATGCCAAATAGCAGCATTATCGGTTTGGCTTGTCTTCTTCACATAACCTTCACCTGCTGACATAACGAACAAAGAACATTTCTTCTCACCAGAAAAATAACAGCACCAGATATTTCTTTCACATTATCAAGCACCTTCACATCCTTTGGGCCAAATAAGACATATTTTCCAGAATCAGTAATTTGAGGAACTGAAACTAGATTTTTTGTCAAACTTGGAACATGATAAACATCATGCAACTTGACACTGCTTATATCATTGGCCACATTGATCGTCACAACGCCTTCTTTTGCTACAGGATGAGTAGAGTTATCAACAGTGACAATAACTTGATCTCTATGGTGTTCATGCACTTCCGAGAACAAAGTGTCATTCCCGGTTACATGGTGAGAACAACCTGAATCAATGATCCACTCTTCTTTGTTGTCAGCATAATTGATAAAAGCTTGGGTTGACTTTTGTTCAATAGCCTCAACAGTAAAGCAATGATCCCATTTGAGTTGATCATCTCCTTTGTTTGTGCATGCAACGTTGGCCTTCAAAAGCTTCACCCGACAATTTTTCTTTATATGCCCAGTCTTCCCGCATCTGAAGCATGTGATAGGCTTCTCAGTGTGTGAATTGCCTCCTTTTTCTGCACTTGAATCTTCTTCTTTGTTCTTGCTCCTGAACTGATTCTTCTTGTTCGACTTTCCCTTCGAAAAAAGAAGGTCATCGGTTTCAAAGCTCTTCGCCATCTGTTTCGCCAAGGCTTCTTGATTAGAGAGCAAATTCTCTAATTCTTCGACAGAAGGCTGTGTCGACCACCCTTGTATAGAGGTGACAAAAGGCCCATGCTCCTTCTTCAAACCGCGAACAAGATAGCGACGTAGACGAGTTTTGCTAATCTTATCATCCGTATCTATCTCTGAAATCTCAACACAAATACTTTTAACTCGTAAAAAGTATTCTGAAATTGACATACCTCCTTATTTTAACATTGCTAACTCGTTCTCCAACAGCTGTAGCCTTGCTGTATTCTTCTTGGTAAACAGCCTTTCGAGCGTTTCCCAAACTTCCTTCGGAGAACAAACGTCACGAACATGATCAATGAACTCTTTGCTAATAGATGTCCTCAAAGCAAAGAGAGCCTTCCCACACTTGATCTTCCACTTCGGTCGTGACTCGACATTCTCAGGAACATCGGGTGGGATTGCATCAGTACCAGCAACCAATTCCCATAAGTCCTGACCTTGAAGGTATG
This sequence comes from Escallonia herrerae, assembly GCA_033070095.1. Taxonomy (NCBI): domain Eukaryota; kingdom Viridiplantae; phylum Streptophyta; class Magnoliopsida; order Escalloniales; family Escalloniaceae; genus Escallonia; species Escallonia herrerae. The sequence goes on from JAVXUP010000456.1 coordinate 373,966, forward strand.
CCTCCATACACATCCTCTAATACTTGTAGTTTTTGCCTACAAGTTTCTCCATCCCGTTGTGAACATTTCCTCAATTTGAGACCTCCATTGCAGCAGACAACAAAAGCTCCCTCTCACACATTCAAACTTCTCCAAAAAATAAATTTGATAGACAAGAAGATTTGAACAACAAAAGAACCTTCACCTGGCTCTGATACCATAAAATAAAAGAGGAAAATACAAAGGCTCCAGGGAGTGACAAAAGGAAGAAATCTAGAATAAAATATTTACTTGTATTTGAGAGAAACTTGCAAAATGTATGTACACTCAATATGCTTACTGAACCTTTATTTAAAGACTTAGTTCCACTAAACCACTCCCCACATATACCTCCACTACTCACTCCATGTTTACCACTAACAAACAACCCACTACTTGAACATGAAATAATCAAACTAAGCAAAAGACTAGGAAAACAAGTAAATATAACTAACCACCTCCAAATCATGTTCGTAAGTTGCACTAATTTTGGCAGACATTGATAATGTAAAATTTACAAGATATTGACTAGTCAGCCATTTTGGGCTTTATGTTTTTAACAAGAAATAACAACAAAATCATGACATATCAAGATTGTAACAATTAAAGAGTTCACCAACTACAACTTTAAAACCTACAAGCTACCGCACGAAGCATGAGTAAACTCGTCAACCTATGGTATGGCAGCCCAAACAAAGAGTTCTCGTCGCTGCAAGGTCCACATTGTTCCACCTCCACTTCCACACAACAACGACGCCCTGTCGCTATAAAAGAGGGAATTGCAGCCATTTCCAGTAAGGGGCTAACGCCAATGACCTAAGCATCTCATCCCAACTCATCCTCGAAATTGTGTACCCAAATTAGACCGAATAGTTTCATGTCCCCTCACCCACCCGTCCCCTCACCCACTGGCCCTCTAGAAAACCCCAAACCCCTCCCTCCTAAAGGACACCATTGTAATAACCCTAGGTAAAGAAAGGTAGGGAAACAAAGGAACCTAAAGACCTCAACAACATGTTCCCTGCTACTCGAAAAGAGCGGCATTGAGAATCATCAAAAGTGTGTAAAATATCTAGAATCCCTGTAAGAAATGACCACCACGCTGCAACTTTGACCAGGTGCTGGTGAGGATTCTGGTTAACGCTAGCGAGGTTTCTAACTACCGCCAATGATTTTTCCAGCATCCTTAGGTGGTGAGAAACATAGATTTGAAACCAAAGCTGCTTCTTACCTTACACTACAAGGAATAAGGCCTTTGGCGACGGGGATATCCGTCGCTAAAAGCCTAGAATCTGTCGCTAATAGTTTTAGCGACGAAAATACTGTCACTAAAAGTCCTCCGTTTAAAAGACCGTAACTAAAAGTTTTGCGACGAAATTTGAAAATCTGTCATCTAATATTGAACTTTTAGCGACGGATTTATTTATGAATTAGAGACGGAATATCCGTCGCTAATTGTATTTTAGGTACTTTAATTTTTTTTTTGAAAATAATTTAAATAGTAAATATTTAGTGACCGAATATAATTTTTAGCGACGGGCTATTCCGTCGCTAAATGTGATTTTTAGCAACGGAATAACCCGTTGCTAAAATGTTAGAATTAAGTACATTTTTAACGACGGAATTAATCCGTTGCTAAAAGTCAATTTTTTTTTTAAATATTTTTTTATTTTTCCAATGCCCAAACCTGTAATAAAAAAATCGACCCTTAATAACAATGCACAATCCCTTAGACACAAATAACTATCTATAATCAAGTTTAAAAAATGTTTATTATAATAAAAAATAAAATGTATAAGCTGAGAACCGGATACAGCCAGTTAGGGGATGGGAGAAGAGTACAAGCCGAGAGGGGGGTACAAGCTGGAAGGGCACGAGAAGGGGCTCATCAGGGATTGCTGAGTCCCAGATCTGGATCCTGCTAATCCAGGGTCCGTTAGGCATGTCCAGCAGCAGTGCCTTGCTGATCCTGCTTCCTGATCATCCTCAACACCACCGTAGCAATGCGTTGGATCTTCTCCTCGTCCAACGGACATTGCATAGCCGATGTCTGTGGAGGGGCAGCGTGGGGTGGGGATGCTCCTATCACGGCACGTGCAGTCGTGTTAGGCAGGCCGCGTTTGCGGCCTTTTGGCTGATTGACGACCTCCGATGTATCCAGCCATCGCTTCAATGCCCCAGTACTCGCACCCGTACTAGTGGATGCTGATGGCTGTCCGGAATACTACTCGGACCCCCTAATATGTTCATATGAGGCATGCAAAAATAGTTATTTAAAGATATGTTAAGGCATTAATGCAACAAACATTCAATAGAAAGAAAAAAAATTAACAAATTTAACAAATTGCCTCGAACTTATATCGATCCCCCGGGCAATATCAGAAACATAGTCACCCGCCCGGTGCGCCTCGTCCTTGTCCTTCTTCCTCACGTGCGTTTGACTATACGTCAGAGTTGCGACCTCATCCTCCTTCATGTCCGGGTGCTCGACCGCATTCTTATGTTGAAGGACATCGTGTGCCACTGACCCCCCCTCGTGTGCCACCAGCTTGGATCCGCAACCCAACGATCAATCATCTGCCCCCATACAGTAAAAAAATATCCAATATGGGGGATATCTCTTCATCTCTATCATCGGGGCACCCTCAGGCACCATCTTCTTTGCTCGGTCCCGTGCGTCGTGGAGCTATCGGCAGTAATTCTTGCCGATGTAAGCAAAGAAAGCCTGTCGCCCCAGCGCCTGCTGATCAGTCGAGTCAAACGTAAACCCCTCCTGCAAGGCATCCAATAACACAAATTAATTTAAATACTAAATTCTAATTAAACAAATACTATTGCAGAAAAAATAGTTCATCGTACCAGCCACTCCTCCCATAGGACTCCCTCGTATCGGCATCCCAGTCCTTCCAGTACAGGCGTGGCTCAAAGAATCGACCTGTCACAAGAACGCCGATCTTCGTCCTCGCCTGACTCTCCAGGATCCTGCCAAAGAAGTAAATAAATAAATACAGTTCAAATATAAATTAACACCCCAAAAATTCATATATATAAGGCATGATGTGATTTTTTTCACTTATTGGTCCTCATGGGTGAGCGTAACTCTCTGTTTACGCTGGGGGTCGATGCGTACCCCGCGTGTCGGCCCACGGCCTCGTCGAGATCCTACAAAACACTAACATTAATACAGTTCAAACATAAGGAAAATATAAGGCCAGCAAAAATTGACTAGACACCGTTATCTACTATACCTGAGGTACGGCTGGGGCTGGGGCCCCGTCTGCTGTACGTGAGCACTCTGTGCCTCGTCATCAGTGGGCACCGATGAGGTGGGACCCACCGGGGATGAGGCAGCTCGGCCTCCACCCCGGCCACAAATAGTTCGTATTCTATCCATAAATGACTTCGTATAGATAAATTGAAAAGACATTAACACATTAAAAAACAATAATTTGGCAGATTTCATCATCAGCACTATACATATGAACAGAATATAAAAACACAATATGAACCAAGTTCTAAAATGTTACTACATTTTTTTTGTGATGTTACAACATTACAAGTCATTTTTAGTTTGGGAATCATCATCATCTTCATCACTAGACTCGTCATCCTCTTCTTCGTGGGACTCGTTATCGTCTTCATCTTCTTGTTCATCTTCTAGTTCATCCTCTTCATCAGTAGACTCAGTCACATAATCTTCAACACTTTCCACATCTTCTGCATCATCATCTACGACTTCTTCTCCTACATGAAGTGTTGTTGGAAGAGGAAGATCATCTTCCTCATTGTTCACCTCAACAAGTAACAAGACAGGTGGTTGGTCGGCTTGAAAGGTGTCTAGCTCACTGTCATATGTCACGGGCAATTTCTTGGACTTGATAACTGTATACCAATGAGATTTGGGATTGGAGATGTCCTCCGCGTAAAAGACTTGTGCAGCTTGACTAGCAAACACAAAGGGCTCGTCTGATGCAAGTCTTGACTTGACATTGACATCTACAATCCCTTGAGAGCTAACACGGATTCCTCTACTGCATGTGACATCGAACCATGTACACTTGAACATTACCAGGCAATTTTGGGAACCCAAATATGCTAGCTCAACAATCTCATCTAGCTCTCCATAAACATCCATGCAATTCTCGGCATAACAGTCGATGTTGACCAAGACTCCACTATTTTGGGTTTGTTTTGTTCAGTCATCATCTTTTACGTTAAACCTAAACATGTTGATGATATAGCCTCCATGACATGATGCTTGTTTGTTAGGGCCTTGAGCTAGTAATTTCAAGCACACATAACTGTATATAACACATAATATAATTTCGTTAAAGACTTACACGCCTTCTAAACCACTGTACAAATTGTGATTTCTGATGAGATTCAAGTCTAGTGGGATCAGTGATTAAAGATTTCGAATCGAACTCACTGCAAACCAATATAGTTGACTCGCTTATCACACATTTTCAATTATGTACATCAATTTTTTAAACTAAGTCAAATTAACTTCTCAACGAATGCTGAAACTTCATCGCAATTTAGAAGGGCATATATTGTTGCAGCACTGTACTCTTCATCCGTTAGCCATGAGTATACGTTCGGTCAAACGGACTACCTGACTACTTGAATATTGACAATTGCCCTTCCAAATTTGTGCTTGATCCGGGGTCATTTTGGCCTAGTTGATTTAACCTTGTATTAACATCAGGCCCAAAATATTGACTTTACAAGCTCTTCCATTACGTAAGCCTCCGCAATTGAGCCTTCAACCCGAGCCTTATTGATGACTTTTTTCTTTAAATGGAACATGAACCTAGAAGTTTAGCGAATCAAGTTAGGTGGAATATCAATGATGACATGTGTCGCATTTAGTGTAAACGAACAACTGTAACAATTTTAAGATTACCTCTTGAAGGGATACATCCACCGATATTGCACAGGTCCACCCATCTTAGCTTCATATGCCAAGTAATAGGCAGATGCTCCATTGAATCAAAGAACGAAGGTGGGAAGATTTTCTCCAGCTTGCAAATCGTCACCATAATGTTCTTCTCAAGCACCTCCATGTTACTCACCCGGATCGTAGAAGAACATATATCTCAAAAGAAATGAGATAATTCAGTCAAAGTCTCGCAAACAACCCGTGGCAACAGTCCCCGAAAGGCAATATGAATGAATCTCTCCATGAATACGTGGCAGTCGTGACTCTTCATCCCTTGAAACTTGCATTTCGATACATTGCAACAACGAGATATGTTGGACGCAAACCCATCCGAAAGCTTCAAATTCTTAACCCACTGACAGACCTTCTCTACTTGTTTCTTGTCTAGACAGTAAGGTGCTTTCGGAAGTATCGTCCTCCCGCTGACTGTCCGAGGATGCAATTCATGGCGTACACCCAACTGTTGTAGATCCCTTCTCGCTTTAAGGTGATCTTTCGATTTTCCCTTGACATTCATCACTGTGTTGAACACATTATCAAAAATGTTCTTCTCAATATGCATCACATCCATGTTGTTTCGGATAACAGTGTCCTCCAGTAGGCTAACTCCCAGAAAATACAATGTTTCCTCCAGTTGTGCTCTTTCCCGCACCCTAGAATCTTCTGATCTGGCACACCCTTACCGTGTGGTATGTCAGTATCAAGTGCCTCCAGGTGTGAGAACACTTCTTCACCAGATGGGTAGTCTAGTGTGACAACCTCATGCTCGATTGTCCCGTCAAATTTATCCTTCTGCCTACGAAACTGATGGCCCGGTGGCAAAAGCTTTCGGTGACATCCGAACCACGAGGGCTTTCCGTGGTGCTTTAACGTATGATCGGGGTTCACGCCCATACAAGCAGGGCATGCTAGCTTCCCATGTGTGCTCCAGCCACACGTCATTCCCAATGCGGAAAAATCATGTATAGTCCACATCAAAGCAGCCCTCATCTGAAAATTCTGTTTAAGGGATGCATCATATGTTTTGACTCCATGATTCCATAATTGTTTTAACTCATCAATCAACGGCCTTAAATACACATCTATGTCTTTTTCAGAACTTTTCGGTCCCAGAATAAGCAACGAAAAAAACATATATGGCTTCTTCATGCACATGCCTGGTGGAAGGTTGTACGGGACAATAATAACAGGCCAATAGGAGTAAGGCGTGCTAGACTGACCGAAAGGGTTGAACCCATCGGTTGCAAGACCAAGTCTAACATTCCGAACCTCCTGAGCAAAGACTGGATGCCTGCGGTCAAACTCCTTCCACGCCTCTCCATCAGCTGGGTGTGTCAGCACATCGGCATCGTTGCTACGAGTCTCATGGTGAGCCCTCATATGTTCAGCCATATTGGAGGAGTAGTACATTCTCTGAAGCTGTGGTGTGACCGAAAAATATTGTAATATCTTCCATGCAATGTTTTTCTTCTTCCCTTTGTTCGGTTTGTACCTCGAATGATCACATATTGGACATCGTGACAACTCCTTTTTCTCTTTCCAGAATAATACACAATCATTATTGCACGCATTTATCCGCTCATAGCTCAACCCAAGTTTTCTCATCATCTTCTTCACGTCATAGTACGACGGCGGTAGCTTTTCACTTTCGGGCAGAATTTCTTTGATTAAGGTAACAAACTCGTTAAATCCTTTCTCACTCAGCCCATGGTCTGATTTCAACTGTAATAACCTACTAACTGCAGACAACCGTGTGTGTTTTGGAGCTCCATCCTACAACGGCTCTTCCGCAGCTCTCAACAACTCATAAAACTGATGAGCCCCCTCATTCGGTTGTTGGGGACTGTCGTCACCACCGGCGTTACCCTAATCAATATTAGCATGCCCAGCATCCATAATCATATCTTGGTAATCATATCGTGCCTCCTCCCTAACTTTAGTTTGACTAGCCGGGTTAGACGACAATACTATCGTTTTCCTGTGTTGCGTCCACCTTGTGTATCCACCCATAAAACCGTACCGACGAAGATGCCATTTTACTTCAATTCTTTTTCTCCAATGCAATAACTCACATCTACCGCACAGACACCTTATCTTATCAAAGTCAACATGTGCAGGATGCGCGTAAGTAAAGTCAAGAAATTCGTCAACGCGATCCTCAAAATCGTCAGCATTCTTCCTTTTCATCCAACTTCGATCGACTAACATGACGACTGAGATAACGTACTGTATACCACCTTCAATTATGACCAATCATTAGGCAGGGTTGATGTAAATATGAATGCGTGAATGTGACAACATGTCTATATATTTTTCCTCCATTGTCTAATAGGTAGTGATCCTATTCCATTCAGAAAAGCACATGTTTATAAAACAGTGAAAAACTCATGCTTAGTCCTATGTCTGCGGGAAATTCGGCAGCACCTTCCCCCATTTCTCCAAGTACACGACATCAATTAGGTGTTCTAACATTCATCTAACCTTGCCTTGCAAGGTATGACGGATGTTAGGCAAGGTTTGACTGATGTTAGAACACCAGATCTGTATGCACCCGGAGAAACACATGAGAACGTGTACCAAATATCCACGACATAGAACACAGAGCTTGAGTTGAAACACTATTTTATAAACACGTAGCTTTTCTAAATTGTCCAAACTGAACATTCAAAAGCTCATTACAAAAGCATTACTTTGTAATGAGTACCTTTGAACGGGAACTAAGGATTTTTATGCATGCATTCAGAAATTGATAACATATGCAAAAATCTTTTCGATATATCAAAATTGCAGAAAGATCGTTGCATATGTTACCAATTCCACTTTAAATAGAATTCGTTGGCAACGAGTTGGACCATCTCATTGCTAATGGACTTCGCAAAACAACAACGAATATAAAGAATGTAGGGTTTACAAACAACGAGTAATTGAACCATCTCTGGGCAATATGAAGTAATTATTGGATGTACAAGGGCTAATTAGGGCTAATGGGGTTATTAGGGTTAATTACGATTGTCAGGGTTAGCGTTTAGGATTTAATTAATCTAATTAGGATTTATTAAGATATGTTAGGGCTAATTAGTGTCAATGAGGAGTACCTTGGACTAATTATAGCTAATTAGGGTTGATTATGACTAATTAGGGTTATTTAGAGCTAATTAAGATTTAATTGTGTAGAGTAGTGTTGATTAGGCCTAATTAGGGCTAATTAGGCTTAATTGAGTTATGTTAGGGCTAATTAGTGTTAATAAAGATTATCTTGAGCTAACTATAGTAATTAGGATTGATTAGGACTAATTAGGATTATTTAGAGCTAATTAGGATTTAATTGTGCAGAGTAGTGTTGATTAGTCCTAATTAGGCTTGATTGGGTTATGTTATGGCTAATTAACGTTAATGAGGAGTACCTTGGGCTAATTATAGCTAATTAAGGTTGATTAGGACTGATTAGGGTTATTTAGAACTAATTAGGGTTTAATTGTGCGAAGTAGTGTTGATTAGGCCTAATTAGGGATAATTAGGCTTAATTGTGTTGTTAGGCTTAATTACAACTAATTAGGCTAACTATAATCAATATGCACGTAATTAGAGTTTAGTTAGGTTTCAGGATTTAGGGTTTAGGGTTTAATTAATCTAATCATGGGTTACTAAGATATGAGTAATTAGGGCTAATTAGGGTCTAATTAGGGCTAATTAGTGTTAATTATGATCAATTTGGCGTAATTACAACTAATTTGATTTTTATTGGGCTCTTAGGGTTAATTAACACTAATTAGGCTAGTTAGAGCTAATTAGGGTTAATTGAGTTCATTAGGGTTAATCGGGACTAAGTAGGGTTAATGGGTTCATTACGATGAGATTCCAAGGGGTGCTAACGTTAACCTAATTAACCTAAATTTAACAACCAACTATTCAACTAATTCACCGATATCTCAATCCAATTGGGTCCCATCCTCTGTCAACAATCTCAATTCTCAAATTCTTAATGCACAGTCAACAATCTCAATTCCCAATTCTTGAATGCTCAATGCACAATTAACAAAATTATATAAAGAATGAAATTTGATATAAAGCACCGACACCTACTGACACGTGTCCGACACCTCTCAGCGGTGTTCGAAGATATTAATTTATTTTTTAATTGCCGGACACCGTATCGATCACCCTTTCAAAAGGTGCTGGACACATCTTGTTGAAGAGGTGTCCACAAGTATAAAGCAGAAATGTGACATTTCGGTGTCGCTATCGGTGTCGATTAGACGCGATGTCCGTGATCTACCAGCACCTTGACACCTCACGGACACATCCGGACACGTGTTTGACACCTCTCGGTGGTGTCCATAGATAACGATTTAATTTTTAATTAATGGACACCGTGTCGGACACCTTTCGAAGAAGTGTCGAACACCTCTCGGAGAAATGTCCACAAGTTCCCCCAATCGGTGTCGGTGTCGATTGGACACGGTGTCCTAATCCGTGATACCAAACAGCTATCTCAATCCAATTGGGTCCCATCCTCCGTCAACAATCTCAATTCTCAATTCTCAATGCACAATCAACAATCTCAATTCATAATTCTCAAATGCTCAATGCACAGTTAACAAAACTATATAAAGAATTAAAATTGATATAAAGATGTTTAACAATTAAAATTGTCGATTACAAAGTAGATAGATAACTATGCACAGATAAGCAGATCATCATCAACCTAATAATATTATCTCAAAAGATAACTAATTACTTTTTAACTAAAAGTTACAAATAGCAATTCTAAAACTCCGTGCTATGCACGAGAATTGAAGCAATTAATAATGAATTGGGAAAAGGAAGGTCATGGGTCGGATGGTTAGAGTCACGGGTTTAAAGTTACTTCTTGGACAATCATGGTTTAACATCTCTTTAGTTGTATTTATTTTTTTTTTAATTTTAAAAAACAAGATTAGAGATTTTGAAGGTAAATAAGGCATCAGTCGAACCCAAATATATATAACATGGATATGAGAGGAAAAATGTAGCTTCTCAAGGAAGCTCCTACTAATGAGACACACTCTGTCCTGATGATCATACCTTATGGATATGGGAGTGGTTAAATTCATACTTTTTTGAACTATATCCACACATATTATTATTTATTTATTTTAAAATAATCAGATTTACAATTTTTATGTAATTCGTTGGTATGAGAATTCGAACTCAAGACCCTAATTATTCCTCAAGGATTTTGCCATGTCACCCACTCCTTGGGGTTCACACACATTAACGAGTGTATTAGCGATATGATTTTTACTTATTAAGACAACTAATATAGATTTTATAGTATTTATAGTGATCTTAAGCTCATTGAAAAGCATTTTTAGGTGACAGCAGTTAGTAAATATGATATCATCTTTCTTGCTTGCCATAAAGACAATAGTAACTTTGTGGTTTACTAACTATTTTTGGCCATGTATATATTCGGTGAAGTGTATACATATGCATAATTGCTGAAAAAAGTTGGTGTCGTGGGAAGAACAGGGAGTGGTAAATCAATCCTTATACAAAGATCAATTTTTAATGATCCATTTTCTTTCCTAAGTTCAGATGATCCATTTTGCTGTGCAAACATAATATCTGACATCCACTAACACGCGCCCATGTATGTAACGTATGGGAAAGAAGAAAATGAGAAATTTTCACGAGTTGATTAATAGGAGGAGTAAGAGCACCAGATATAAGGTCTTTTAGGTGTGCATACTTAAAAGAAGCTTATAAGGGCGCATTCTGAAATTCCTATGATGTTCAAAGTATCTTTTTCATGTATAGAGGGTTCTCCAAGTCAGAGAGAGCCTAGGAAAGGGTACATAGGATAAGGAAATCTTGGGGGGGGGGGGGGACTGGGAATGGCGAAGTTTTTATAGTGCAAGTTAAGTGAACCTCTCTTCTTAAAAAGAAGCTGATGATGAAGAGATGATCGATATGTGTTAAACTAGCAAGGAGTAATTTTGAAATATGCTTAGTGCCCACTATTTGTTTCGCTTTGAGATACTAATTATCTAAGTTGACCAAACAACATGATTAGTCAATGTGAAGCTAATACATGGCCTTGCTTGGTAGATATGAGGTGCTGATAGGATAATACTGGATAGCAAATATATAAGGAACTGCATAAATGTAAGAAACCAAGTATATATATATATATATATATATCATAGTAGTAAAGCATTTTGGTACTTTTCAATTGGTTTCATAAAATGTCTCTGATCTGAATTTTCTTCTCCAGATTGACAGCCACCATGTTTCGAAGATGGCACTCTCAACCTATTCAGGGAGATGATTCTTCCAGCCAAGATGCTAAGGTTACAAATCAATCAAATTTTGACAGCTTAGTTTGGTTCTCATAAGTTATTCGGGAGTTTAGAGAAGCGTATGCATATGCAATTTAATTGACACACAGATACTGATCTTTGCATGCAAGTAGGTCGAGGAACTAAGGGCTGGTCTTGGAACCCTATAGAACGCAACTCCAAGATTAATAGATATGCAAGCATTCTTGCCAAAGAAGGTGCGTTGCCTCAACTTACTATTTATGCACTTTTTAATCACCTATAGACTGTACTAAGGTAAGGCTCCAAGCTAATACCACTCGGGTTAGATACCCAAGACTTATCTGTAGTGTATATACACATATGTCTAACAAAATCCCAGCAAAAAAAATTAGACTAAACGGATAAATTTGGAAGAATTATACAGGTTCAATGCAAAATTGAGCTACAAATTATGAAACAAATTCTAATCAAAATCCCATCATTTTGAATCCATTGAATAATTTATAGGGTAGAAAAAATAATTAGGGTGTTACATTTGGAACTTACCTATATTAGAAGGCACAATAGCCGACAGTAGTGGAGGGTGGCGGCGGCGGGCTTTTCATGCGGTGGCAAGCTTTTCACATGGCGGCAGTGGAGGGATTTTCATGTGGGGGCAGTGCAATGGAGACTTTTAACTTACGGCAGTGGTGGGGGATCGCCGGAGGTGGGTGCGACACCCTCAACCCTGGTGACGTCACCAGGCTGAGTTATCGACCATAATCACATTCAAAATCCTGTGCTGAATACAGAGCAACTACATCCTCATACTCACACATCATTAATAGACGCTCCAAAATGCGTCCTTACAAAATTTTTTCTTACAAACATACATCATACTGCAGTGGAAGACTCTAAAGTCTATGAACAACATGCATATGTACAACCTAATATACGACTGTAGTCGTAGGATTCTTAACAACCGATCTCACGGCTCAATCTTTACCTCACACAACGCATCCCCTTGCTCAAAATTTTTAACGTGTTTCTCTTCCCTTCTCTAGAGGGTTCTCCTTATAGCCTGCACAATACAACATAATGAATGAGCGCAAATTGCCCAGTAAAGACAACACGAGGAATATCGTGTACAAATGATTCAAAAGACTCGGAGGAATAATAATCATCTCAATGATAGCAATGAATCAAGAGTAGTCAATAAATTTTAGCATCAACATAACTTGTCAAACGAAAAGTTTTCTTTCGTTAGACTGAGCGGCTTTAAGGCCCAATAGAACAGCATTACTGCCACCTCCTCATGGACTGGACTGATTGACCGACAGACTGACTGACTGACTATGCAAGTGAATACTAAAACAGGAAATTGAAAGATAAACATCAACAAAATACAAGTCATTAACATCATTAACATCAAAAGAAAATCAAATGCAATGCAACTCAGACACGACAGATTAGACTCGACCAGACATGACAGACTCGACTCGCGCGCCCTACATCCTCTTTGCCAGTGATCATGTTTCACAGGCCATCCTCCTCATATTGATGTCCCATTTTACGGGATGTTCATCTCAGTCTCAAGTAAATAAAAGAGACAGTGTCAACAAGCAGGGAACTCATTTAGAGTGCTTTCCCTAATCACGTTACAACCAAGCAACAAGACATCATCAACGGGGCGGACTAAGGGAAAATTTATTCCACCTTATGTCCTCAACAACACAGCTCAACAAGGAATACCAGATCAGAAGATCGACCGGTGTTCAGACCTAACAACAAGAGTTCAACGTAACATCATCAACATGGTGGACTTGGGAGAAGATTACCGCAAGCCCTCAACAACGTTCTTACATAAGAGAAATGTCGGTTATCAATAAATACCAACATTTCATAACAACACGCAACGACCTCAACAACATCAACGACATCATTATCAACGATAGGACGGACTCGGGAGAAGATTACCGCAAGTCCTTAATGGTGTTCTCAAAGAGAAGAGATATCGGCTATCAATAACTATCGGCATCTCACAACCACCACACAACAACCCTACACAACATCATCATTCATTTCAGGTATGCTAATCAAATCAAGTCATAGCATACAAGGACGCCCATCATCCTCACTAAATTCTATCAACAGGGCGGACTAAGGGAATTTCTTCTACCCTAAGTCCTCAACAGCACAATTCAAATATACGTATACCGGTCACAATGACTACCTGTGTCAACCCATAATAGCAAGAGTCCAACATAAACGTCATCAACATAGTATGCTAATCGAAACAATGCATTAGCATAATAGAACCGCATTGTCCTAACCTGCTTGGCTTATAGCCGAAGCAACTCGCAATCTCTTATCGCAACGAGCTGCATCACCTAGTCAAATCATATCATGCTCGTTAGTCATCATTCATCATATACGCACTCCTTATTCTACCCATTCCCACTTAACCGTTCATATCATCTTACGATAGCTAGTTAATTTGATCCGATAATTGGATCCTTAATCTAGCCTTATCGACTTATTATCGATAACAACCCTCATTTTAGACATACTACCACTATTCCTTGCTTCCCACCCCTCCGAACGCTAAATTATGTGCGTCCTAAAAAATTTAGCGCCAACATGGCAAATTACCAAAATACCCTCTGATGGCCGCTACATCACCAACACCCCCACCAACACCCCAAAACCACTTTAAAACTACTTTTTAGATGTACTGCATCATTTATAGACCAAATATTTCCTCAAAAAATTTTAAAGGGAAAATTACCAAAACACCCCCTGGCGGCCATCGCCCCAACAAACGTCTCAAAACTACTTTAAAATAACTTTTCAACTGTCTTACATCCCTTTCCGGACTAACAAGTCCTTTGAAGCATTTTATAGAAAAATTTACCAAAATACCCCCTCTGGCGGCAAATTACCAAAATGCCCCCGGGGTTCACTATCATCGCAATGCCCCGAATCAACTTCAAAACAACCTTTTAGGTGTTTTACAACCCTTTCTGGACTAAAAAGTCCCTTGAAAAACTTTACTGAGAAATTTACCAAAATACCCCTCTCCGGGTGGCAAATTACCAAAATGCCCCCAGGGTTCACTGTCATCACAATGCCCCGAATCAACTTCAAAACAACCTTTTACGTGTTTTACAATCCTTTCTGGAGTAAAAAGTCCCTTGAAAAACTTTATCGAGAAATTTACCAAAATACCCCTCTCTGGGTGGCAAATTACCAAAATGCCCCCTGAGGGTTCTCGGCACCATAAAAATCTCAAAACCACTTTAAAATGATATTTTAAACCTCCTGCATTCATTCTTGAGCTAAGAAGTATTTTACAAAATTTTTGCCCAAAAATCCCGAACCGGTGTCCGGACTGAGCAAAGCCCGTTTGGCCAAAAATAGATAATGACTTTGGAATGACCCGAAAACTTGGAAAATGGAACTTCTCAGCATTATAGAGTCCTTATTAAATTTTTGCACAAAACCGCATTCGTTTGATATTTTAAATTTTATCATATAGTTCCAAACTTCCCGCATCCGTTCACCCCCTTCCTGATCTCGGAAAAATCTGAAATGTTTCCACGATACAGGTCTCTCAAAAATAACTAGGGTCTTTTTTTTGTACTTTGGCTAGATATGAGACTAACTATTTTTAAAAATTCGAATTAGAACTGTTCACATAATTTCCTATTTTTAGCGACGAAAACATCTACTGTTCAAATCACTACACACACTAACACACCTTGGCCACACACACTCGTCTTCTTCCTCCTTCAGCCATTACACACACCTGGGCACATTTCTCCTTCAATCTCGCATGAATTTCTCAGTTGTTTCACATTCTAATCACTTGGTTACATCACAAATTACACATGGACACCCTAATTCCACTTAATTTACACAATTACACCGTATAAATCCATACCCATATCCACCCGAAGAACACACACTCACACAAATACATGTTTACTGTGTAATTTCATCCAAAAATAACCCAAATGAAACCCACAATTTCTTTACAATTAATGGTTCGAGAGGAGAGATTACCCTGTTAGGGTTTAGGATTTTTTCTTCTTCTTTCTTCCTCTTTTCTTCTCTTCTTTTTCTTCTCTTTTCTCCTCCCAGTTTCTGGGTTCTTCACGGGTTACTGTTCATGCCCAGCAACTATTCACGAGTTTCCCTTAATTCCACTTTCCACCCCACAAACTTTCTTTTATAATTCCCTCATTCAACTTCATCCATTCTTTATATTATTATTTGTTTAACTTAGTCAGCTTAGCATCAACTAGGAGGTGGCAACATTCGGATCAGCTTCTCCAAAGCTTGTGACACCTCTTTGCAAATATTCACAATTTGCACTTTGGCCCCCCAAAGTTTCTAAAATTACACTTTGGCCCCTCGACTTTGAAAATTTGCAATTTGGCCCTAAAATCACCCTAACCCCTCCTTTAGCCCCCTAACACCTCATTATCATCAAAATGATGCTACTTAATAAAAATATGCATCCCGTTCATCATCTTTTTCCAAAATTACATTTTTGCCCCTTACCTTTCCAAAATTACATTTTTAACCCCCAAGGCCACGCTAACCCCTTATTTATCTACCTAACACTTAATCATCATCAACATATTGCTACTTAATAAAAATAACACCCCTTAATTAATCAAACTCACGGTTAGATAAATGTTTTGGTATTTTTCGGGGTATCACAGTGGGTCACCGTGAAGGTTGGTCGTCGGAGCTCAGAACAACGGTGGGAGATGTTCAGAGAGAGAAACATGGAAAGAGAAAGAAGCAGGTCAAGATGTTTTAATCGAGGACTTTTAGCGACAGGAACATCCCGTCGTCGCTAAAAGTTCGTCGGTAAATCACGACATTTACCGACGAAGTTGTAGCGATGGCACAATTATGTCGCTAAAACAATTTTATAAAGCCTCGAAAAAAATAATTTTATAAAAAAGTTTTAGCGACGATAATTCGGTTGCTAAAAGACCGCCGCAAAAACATTGTTAGCAAAAACGTTTGCCGACGGTTACTTCGTCGGTAAGTTTTTAACGACAGACTTTACCGACCGTGTAATCCGTTGGTTAAAGTTGTTTTACTGACGAATTGTCTTCTGTCGGTAAAAATCCGTCGCTAAAAATATATTTTCTTGTAGTGTTAGAAAGCACTAAGAAAACATCCACGACTGGGCATTGTAGATCAAAAGGATCAAGTAAATCTAATAGATCAAAGTTATCAAATATATATGAGTAGATATGGTGAGATAAGCGAGAAAGGAGCAAGAAACACATTGCCGCCCCAGATCGCAATGATCTAAGGAGAAGCTGCCAGAACCGAAACACCGCCCTCGACTCACCATCTTTGCTATCGGCAAGCTTGTTGTACTGATGATAAAGACCACAAACACACAAAACCCTTCAGCACTAAAAAAATAAAATACGCTGAAAATCGGCCACCACCCCACTCACATTAAGATACGGTGAAGGGCCAAAGGGAGGCATTGGAGTTGGAAGTTTGTAAAGGTTAGAGAGAGGTGAGAGACTTTTTAGAGAGAAAGAGAGGAGAGAGGGAGTTGACCTTGTCATTTGCTTTTTCGAATTATATCAAGATCTCATTCCTACAATTACTTATTTGTTAAGAAAATAACCCACGAGAGAGAGAGAGAGTTGTGACAGTAGGGTAGAAAAGAAATTGTAAGTACTGTTGTTAGGTTGAGATCGATATGAGAAAATACAGACATGCCACCTCACATGGGGGCCCATATTGTGGCCACTTCTATTCCAACTCAAAACAGCCATCCGATCTGATCTCTTTGCTCCCTTATTTGTGCCCCTTCCTTTAGGATAAGCATTAGCTAATTGACTCTTACTAGGAGAAGTTGGTTGTCTCCTAACAGGAAAGGTAGCCTATCCCTATATATATATATATGCATGTTAGTCTTAGGGAACATATATGTTCTCAATACCTCCTCTCAAATATTGAGCCTTTCTCTCTCATATACTGACTTACGCATCAGAGATTCCCTGCCTGATTTCCCTCCGATGCATCACTGTTGTATTCTTTTTGCCGAACACTACAATCCGTGTGAGTAAATTGACCAATGAACCTCGACTGCCAAATAGCTACAGAATCTTCCTTCATTTTAACCCCTCGAGCAGCGTCTCCGTAAGCCGCGGATGATTGTGGCAAAACCATAGCCGCTGCGTCTCCTACAAGCCGCGAATACAACATTTTTGCTTCACCAACCCACCTGAGCGTCCCACCCTAACTACGACCACTAGTGTTAACAAGTTTGCTCTGCCCTAAACTATATCCATACACCCAGGCCATGCAAAAATCCATCGAACGAATACAAGCCACCATGGAATATAGATCTCATTCTGTTGATCCTCCCCTAAGAGTGCCTCGGGCATGGCAGATCACCACTGCCTATAGATTACATACCCTATGGGTCATGAAGGCTCTCAGATCCACAATTATGAAGCGAATAAAGACAACCATCCTGACGGGGCCAATGACGCACCCTAGAATGAAGAATGCCCTAAATTTGGACATGTTAAGCCGTATGGAAGCTACTATGAGCACATTCTGCCAGCAATGATCCAACAGCTCTTGCGGCCGCCGATCATAAAACTCAACATCGTGGCGATAGTTGTTATTGGACGATCCTTCACATATGAGATAGATCTTTTACTAACTCCATCAAACTTCAAGATGCCCCCTTATGAGGCATATGACGACACAGAAGACCCTATTGAACACTTGACCTATTTCTATCCAATATGAAACTACATCTTGTCCCCGACCAGATCATATATCGCTTGGGCTCAATTGGCTAGGTCTTTCGGCAACAAATTTCTTACAAGTCGTGTACAACGAAAGAACTCGTTAGCCTTTTTCAATATTGTACAAGGATCTAATGTAATACCCCAAACCTTGATATTACCTAGCTGCTTAATTTATTTTAAAGCGTGACTTTCGTTCACAAGATTTAGCATAGATCTCTATGAGCAAATTTTTTTTGAAAACTATAAGTTATAATTTAATGATGAGTGATATTGATTGAAGTGCTTAGTGATAATTAGCGTAAATTATATCTTTTAAATACTTGGCATTGACGTGTATTTTTATCGATGAATTATATTTTTCTTAGCATTCGATATACTTTTAGTGACAATTAAACTTATTTGGTAACGGTGTATTTATTAGCAACGTTTTGTCCAACGGGATAGTGTAACAACTCATTTATAATTTTCCTAACAAATCATGTATTGTAAATATTTTATTATGGGATCATATTCGCAATAATAAGATTGGGGGTTAGAAGTTTTTAGCGACAAAAGGATTGTGTAGGGTTTTCTTTTAACATATATGTAATATGGACTAGGCAGCCGTCAAATGGCTCCCATTCCAGCTGTCACACACCCACTAATGAGAGAGAGTTGTAGAGAGAAGAGAAGCACCGAAAGAGGATGAAAGAGAGAGGGGCTGCCGCAACAAAATATCTGGCAAAAAGGGTCCAATTCTGGTAAGCCTCGGCCCCTCTCTTCTTCTTTTTAATTTTAGCATTTTAGTGTGTGTGCATAGAGTGTGAGTGCCTGTGAGGAAGAGGGAAGGGGTTGCAAAAGGAACTGTGCATGATGTGTGTGTATATAACCATATGAATCAGGTGTTTACGGGTTAGAAAATGGGCTGCTATAATGTTATTTTCGTGTGTGCTTGTGTGTGTGTATGTATATAAATGATTAATGAAAAGGAATGAATGGAAGACCCACTGTCGTGAGGTAGTGGGTGTTAGAGTTGCAAGTGGGCTTAATTGATGATGGCTGGGAGGTGTTTGTGGGTCTAGAAAGGGAGACATGAGATAACAACAAGGTTGCCAAAGGCTGTGCTTGTGTTGTGCGTGAAGGGGCATCCATGGTAGCTGCCATAAGTGTGTGTGTGTGTGTGTGTTGCGGGTTGGTGTGTGTTGTGTGGGTTTGTGAGTTGTGTGTGAGTGTGTGAGTGTAGTGTGTGTTGTGTACGTATATGTAGGTAGGTGCAATGTGGTGGAGAGCATATGTGCCTGTGTGAATGAGTGGGTATGTGCGTTTGCAAGGAATAGACACACACACACACACACACACACACACAGCCATGGAGCTGCCGTGGTGCTTGTGGGTAGAGAGGGGCTGCTGCCATGAGGGTGACTATAGGTGAGGAGGGGCTGAAATGGTGATACTAGAATGTTGGGTGTGACCTGTGTGTGTGTGTGTGTGCGCGCTCGCATGCGCTCGCGCATGATCAAGGCAATGCAAGTGGGTTTGTGAGAATGAATTGGAGAAGATGGAAGTGATGTGTGTGTGTGTTTGTGTGTTCATGCATGTGTGTAGGTGTGTGTGCTAAAAGTGTAAGGGTAGTGAGTGGTCTGCGAGTGAGATAAAGGCTGAGTATAGTGAACAAGAAAAAAAGTGCAAAGTAGGTATTTGGTTAGTTTTAAGTACGTCATAATCATTTGATAGTTTATAGTTATCGTTAGCATGTAAAATTCTACAGTATAATACGTTAGAATTGTGGCAAAATTTTATAATTTTTTAAAATCATATATATTTTTAATATTTCTGTAAGCTTAGATTTGTAAAATTTTAGGGGCCTTCAGACTCATGAAAATATTTTGGAAAAATTATAGTAATGTTTTTATAGTATAAAAAAGACTTATTATAAATTTGGTGATTTTTAGAGTTTATTTGCTATGATTTCCGTATCACATTGAGTTTAGCAAAATGAAAATTTTAAAAATAGTTTTTATATCTTTTAAATTTTGATTTTAATTTCTATAATTTTTATAAGTATTCTGAAGCTGTTAAAAAATTATCAGACTTTATTTTCAGCTAGAAATAATTATGGATATTTATTTGCATGAGAAATTATTTTAATTAGAAAATATTCAAATTTCAGAAAATTTATATTTTGACTTTTTTTAATGTTTTAAGCTATAAAAGTATTTTATTGTAATTTATTATAATTTTAGAATATCGTTACATGTTAAGGAGTATAGGATTTTCGGTAGGTTGGCTGTGTGTGGGACCCGCTTTGAGTTGTGCAATTCTGAGGTTAAAAGCGAGTGATGTTTGGATATTTGATATTAAGTTTATAGTATTGTTGTATAGATTGTGTTCTAACAAATAAATTGACAATTTAGGTTGATTCAAAGGATTATTGATCGAGGTTGTGTAGCATTACTTAGCTTGGATCGAGGTAAGGAATTCCATCTGAACCCTATTTCATTCTGATTTCAAAATGTTTTATTATGACAACTTTATGAACTACATTGATTTGATTTTATGTTTGATATAAAAGATGTTTTGGAATCGTACATGAAACCCTCATTTGAGCCTAATAGCGATCGTTTGGAATTCGTTATTTCTCATCTGTTTATTTAATTCAATCATTGTAAAATAGTTTGAATTGTGTTTAAATTTTCTTGAATATGGACATGAGTTCCTAAACCTGAGAGTTATAAGGATCGTCTATATTGTTAGAGTTATAAGGATGGTCTGTTGGTTGGGTTAAACTAGTACCTAGATGGACTAGTCAGTGTACATATGCATATATAAAGCGTATCGAGCACTGTCGGGGTGGCTTTGCTACAGCGTACTACTCATGTTCAATGTTTCCTATTTTTATTTTTTTGCACCTGAATGTTTTGAAACGATTATTAATTTAAGGGATTGAGTTGATACTCACCCCTATGTTTATATTAAATTGAAATGATGTGGTTTTCTTTGAAAGCCATTTTAAAATTATCATTTGATTGTATGTAAAAAAATCGTTTGAATCGTTCTGTTTCTCCGTTTTAAAAGTTGTTATTTGGTTTAAATGAAAAAATCGTTTGAATCATTTTTTGTTGTTTAAATATTTGATCGACCTTATTGGGCTCTAGAAAGCTCACTCCCCTTTGACTTCCTTTCCGCAGGTGACTGCCAACATTAGGTTGAGGTCGCCTATATGGATTAGAGCCTAGCGTAAGAAGATATTTGATCATAGTATTTATCATTAGAGTCCCTGCGCAGGTGAACGTTATTGTTTAAAATTTTAAGACTTAGTTTGATGTTTCATCTACTATAGTTTACTAAGATTTAAAATT
Source organism: Escallonia herrerae (assembly GCA_033070095.1). Taxonomy (NCBI): domain Eukaryota; kingdom Viridiplantae; phylum Streptophyta; class Magnoliopsida; order Escalloniales; family Escalloniaceae; genus Escallonia; species Escallonia herrerae. Next base: position 395,354 of record JAVXUP010000456.1, read on the forward strand.
AATAGTTTAGTTGCTCTGATAGTTGTGGTATTATTTTTGAGGTAGAGGATATTATTGTCATCGATCGATTGTCTAATGTTCCAGAAAAATTTCAGGATGTTACATCTAATGAATCCTTGAAGAAAAACTCCTCATAGATAATTTGGACCCTGGCATCACCTTCGCGGCTATGGCAAGAGGCCTTCGACCAGGCACCCCTCTTAGGCTCTCACTCAACAATCGACCCCCATAAGACATGACTGACCTCGCCAAAGAGGATGCAGTGCTCCCTCATGAAGAAGTCTACAGCAGTCAAAAGCACAGAGAGCGAACTGATGCACATCTTATTGTAAACACATCTTAAACCAAATCAAGGACCAGGACATTGTCCGATGGCCATGACCTATGAGGATGCCACCCGAGAAAAGAGATACCAAATTATATAGCCACTTTTACAAGGACCAATGCCATACGATAGAGAACGCAAACTCCTTATGCGTGAGATTGATAATCTTATCTCCAGGGGATACTTGTAGATGGCGCCTTTGATTAGTACAAGGGTCCCATCTAGGACTTGAAAGATGTATGGTAGTGTCCAAAAATGTATTCATGGTATACCGATAGCAAATCATTCCTCACTATGTTCACCTATTCTTCTTCTGTGGGGCGGTTCACCATTTGAGTAGCCTTGTTTCTCCATCTCAAGATAAAAGTGGATACTAGCTCCTTCGGTATTGTTTGGTGGTCTTTAAGTCTCTGCAAGTGATGTCCAAATCTACGTTGTACAAATTCACAAACTCCCTTATTACATCCTCCAATGTTTGAACTCAGGCTTCTTCTAGGGTAAGGAATCATTGAAAGGCAGCTCCTTTAAGGGTGAGCATAAAAAAGATGGATTAACTGATTCTAGTTGACTCCACAGGTGGCTAACGTACGCATGTAATGTGGATTTTGGGGTCCATGGTTCCATCAAACTTTTTCAGATTGGACATTTTGAACTTGGATGACAATTGGTCTTTCCAGTTCAGGGTGAGTGCACGAGGTCTAACAGGTCATCTGCCCTTCTCATTCGGGCAATCTGGGACTTGAGTGCGACCAGTTTGTCCTTCCATTCCAGGGCGGTGTATTTTCCTCCTCATCTTCAGACTGATATTAACATTCAAACTCGACTTTCCTTTTGTTGTCTTTCTTATGGAGCTTAGACTCATTTTTTTATTCTTTCTCACCCCTCTTCTTAAGGTTATTAATCTCTTCGGAAGTCTGTGTCAGCAAATTCATATTGCCAAGGCTGTGAAACCGGCTTGAAAATCCTTCTGTAGGTTACTGATGATGCACACCAAACTACCAAGTATGGGTAATATTCAGTCATTGGGTTCAAGTGAGTTTTCCAGGTGAATCTCGATACCAACCTCTTTTAGTCTTAACTGTATGGAAAATTTTGAAATTTTAAGCACAAAGATCATAGTGATAGAGCTGGTGGGTTTATACCCCACGAAATAAGGAGACGATTAACTGCAAGGTATTTGACTAATCGTCCGGTAACTAGTGGGTTAACCGGCCAGTTTGTCAATGAGTTACTTTTTTGGATTTTTGAAAAAAAATGGAGAGGACATGGTGCTGACTAACCGTTTGGTTACCCTGTAGGGTTAGCCAAATGATTAGTCAAAGGATTCATGTTGTAGGCAATGTAAAAATTATTGAGATGAGAAGTTCATCATTACATGGTTTCGAATTTAATATTTGAATTAAAACCATCAACCTTGCTTGCCTTATGTGCAAGTGATATTAGCGGGAATATAGTGTGGCCAAAATTTTAGAGTGATATGGACAGATATGAAGGATGCATGTCCAAAAAGTTAGGCACAGTAAGATATATATAAGGGACTGGATCTTTTGTGTGTGCTCGAGAAAGAGAGGGGGGGGAGGAAAAAAATGAATTCAAATTAGATTGAGAGAGAAAGGGGGAGAGGGGAAATGAATTCAAATTAAAGAGATAGGGGGAGGGGCAGGGGGCAGAGGAAAAAAATGAATTCAAATTAGATTGAGAGAGAGGGGGAAGAGGAAAAATGAATTCAAAAATGAGAGAGAGAGAGAGAGATCCAAATCATAAATTAAAGGTGAGGAATTCAAAATAGTTCCAAAAAGTCGAACTAAAGAAGTTCACATGGTGAGTTAGAGAATGTCTAAGTAAGCAATGACGACATAACATTCTCTCAACTTCAGCTTTATTATATATAGTATATAACTAGACATTACAATTTTTTTTATAATAAATCATCGTATATGTAAATGAGTAGGGATAAAATAAAGTAAAAAAAGAACACCAAAATAAATAGGATGATATGCTTTTGCACAAGCAAAGGCGTAAGAAAGGAATAGAACACTGAAAAAAATTATATGTTGCTTCCACAATCTACAATACTTCAGTTATTATATATGCTATTGTTATTATTATTATTATTATTATTACATTTATCTATGAGAGAGATTCTGTTTTTTTTTGTTGTTAAAATGTACCTTTATTCTGAAAAAGTAAATGAGATAGATTCTTCTATTGTATGCCACAATAATTATCTTCACCATTTGAAAGCCATGACATTGGTGATCATGAAGTAGTTGAATTATTCCCATATTAATCTATGCTTAAAATCATAGTAGCACATAACCGATTCAAGTAACCAGCACTGTCATTTAAAGTATGCAATCAGTTTTACGATAAACAATCAACTAAAGTCTTACATACAGATTTCCTCCACCCTACATAGCTATATATCTATACTACTTATAAAAGTGTGAACATGTTGTAAATCATTTTTTGGACTACTATCCCTATAAATTTTTTTAATGTCATGATTGACCTTGGTTGCAACTATTCATGAATAAACGTTATGGCCCGCAAATACTCTTCATTTCTCCATGCTAGATGCATAGTTCCTCTCTCAAAGTTAACTGTCAAATGCTAAATGCTAGATGTATGAGTCTTCTCTCCAAAATCAATTGAAACCCTTTAACTTTTACCCAACCATTTAGCTTCTTTAGCACCAAATGTGTATCACATCTATACTCTCTGTAGTTTGGTTTAATTGATTTGATTCTATCTATATTAGTTTTAAAAGTGCCAATCCTTGTAAATCATTTTTAGTCAAAAATTCCCCTACATAAATTTGTTATACCGTCAAAGTCCTTCAAATCAATATTTGTAAAACATTTGTTTGTCACAAATACCCCTAGATAAGTTCGTTATACCATCAATGTCCTTAGAACCCAATTTCTGAATGTCTTTGACTCTTCCCAAATACCCTTCCCTTTCAGTTCATCTGTTTCTCTTTGGTTCATCCCACCATTTTCTATTCAAATTGTTTTATACATCTTCATACATTCAATAGCTATAATTCTTCACACAATGATGACCTTCTACCTACTAATTATAAATTCTAAAAAACCCTTCCTCTTCAAATTTCCTTTGCCAAACGACACGATAGGTTCATCGAATGTGTGGTTTTTCATCTTTGTATCAGTTTTAGACATAATTGAAGAGCCTTCATACTATATCATGTTCTGCTCAAATGTTTCGTGCGTACAATTTGCCTCTTTACCGAAAATCTATGGGAAGGAAAACTGGATAGGGGTTAATGTTTCTTGAATTTTCCTTTCTTCTCTGTCCTTTGTTTGTTTCTCCTGTTGCACGTAACTTATAGGATTTAATTTAATGAGTTAAATACACGTTAGTACCCCAAAGTCTCATTTTAGGGTTCCAGAGTTTATTTTCTTACACATAAGGTATGTAATTTTAAATTTTCAATAAGTAAAGACTTCCGTCCCAATTCCTGACTATTAAGGCCTTTCCGTCAGGGGCAATTTCGTCAAGCCAACTTTCATAAAAACAAAAAATCTAGTCATTACTAAAGTCTAAGTAACCGAGTTTCTCTAAGGCATTTCTTCAAACACCTTCTTAGCATACCCCATATTCCCTCTACGTTTTGCAAACAAGTGAATCAAAGCACACCCAAACCATAAATCCGACTCAAAGTACCCAGTCTTCATCACAAACCCAAATAAAATCATCCCAGTTCGAGCATAATCCGGTCTACAACACGCTTGAATCACCGTCGTGAAGCAAAACTCATTAGGACACTCTCCAAACCGAAGCATATCAGCAAACATAGCTATAGATTGTGACTCCATTCCATTATGCGTGAAGCAGGAGATCATTGCACTCCACGAAACCAAATCTTTCTTCTCATCCATGCCTTCAAATATGGATTTATCTGTTACCCAGTTATTGCATTTTGAATACAAGGTGATTAGCGAGCTGAGCACTGCTGAGTCCAGTGGGGTCTCCGACTCGATAAGTTTGGAGTGGACGAGTTAGCCGAGGCGGAGGTTATGGGGGAAATTTTGAATCATCTCCGTGGGTGGAGTTTCTTTATTGTCGTATCATCAAGTATTGTCGACCACCTCTAGCTATCCGACTCTGAATTCATATTGGGACCCATCATTGACGCCGCGACCTCCAGCAACCTCAAGATTGTCGAACCAACCCTCGACTGCATACAGAAGCTCATCTCCCATAGCTACCTCCACGGCAAGGCCCATCTCACTGCCGGTCCCGAGAATTGGGTGTGGCCTCGGTAGCCATTTGGGCTTTAAGGATTGGGGTTTTTGGTGGTTGAATTGAAATGGGTTGTCTCCATATTTGGTATGACTGAAACAATGCCAATTCTAAGGTTCCAAAAACCAATGGATTAGGATTCCAAAAATCAAGGAATTTTATAATAAAAAACCAAATATGACTTGACAAAATTGCCCTTAAAGGAAAGGGCTAGATCGTTAGGAATTGGGACGGAAGTCATTACTTATTGCAAATTTGAAATTACAGACCCTTATGTGTAAAAAAATAAACTTTGGAACCCTCAAGTGAAACTTCGAGGTACTTTCAAAGTACTAACGTGTATTTAACCCTAATTTAATTTAGCTTTCAATTGTTTTCAATTGATTTTTGTGTCTCTTGGATAGTTGCAAATTGACGTTGTTTGGTTTTAATTTAGTTTTTTTTATTGTTTTCAATGTATTGTGTTTGATGTTTTCTTTTACCCAGAAATATGGTAAACTGACTTCATTAACGAAGTGGTTGTGAGCACCAAAAAAAGACTATTGTAGATCTAATTATTGAAATTTTCTAATTGCTTTTTCAATCTGTTGGAGTAGATTATGTCTTTCAATGGATTTCTCTGTCTCCTTGATAGTTGTAAATTGACGTTGTTTGGTTTTAGTTTAGTTTTTGCAGCCATGGCTTCCATGACCAAAAACCCACAAGTGCAAAACAACCCCTGGTCATAGCCGTTCACCGAAAACCGCAAAGTGCTAGACCGTTATACCCAAAACCTATTTAGTCACATATGTACTTACATATGTATATCCGCTATGCAATATAAACACACATATATGAGGCTGCCCTTACCGCAGCCATTACCAACGATGCACAACCCCTTCCCATGTCCCTAAACCATTGAATAAATTTAGCGTAAAGTTTAGAAGACTTACCGGAAAAGATCTCGCAGGAAAACCCATGTCCCATCCTTCCTCTCTCTCTCTCTCTCTCTCTCTCTCTCTCTCAGGTGAGTCTGGCGGCTTAAAGGGTGCCTTGGATGACTACCCCAGAACTTGTGGTATATATATTTAAGTGAATAAAGCACCCTAGCTAGAAAGAAAACCCTACTCATTCATTTGTCGCTAGATCTTCTTACCTGAACTTATTATCGCGAAAGTGATCCAAAATAAAATTGTTTACAATAAATTACGCGTTAGGAAAATTTATTAATGGCTGTTACGCTATGCCTACTATTTGTCGCTAAAACTCATTGATCTGTATACCGATGCTAAAAAAATAAATCGCTGCTAAAGTTGTTAAAAAAATATCTACGCTAAACATTCGTCGCTAAAAATTTGAACTCAACTCGTTAAAAATATATTAGGGTTCGGGGTGTTACATAATATTAAAGTAAATGTTATAGCTCGTAATTTCGGATGTAAAATTACTTTATACTGCTAATCAATAAATGAACTATTAGAACTTAGACATTACTATAATCACTTGAACATATTATAAAATTAGAACTTAATCAACAATCAACAAAGAAAAAAGATAAAGTAAACATATAAAAGAATTTTTTAATTCTATGCCATTGCAACCCCTTTTATCATAGTCTATACGATAAATAGACGAGAACGAAGTTTTTATCCATTTGACATACCTTTTACTTAATCATGGAGTAGTATAGTAATTATTAAAAAAGAAGCATACGATCATTCTTTTAATATTATTTTTAACTATCGTGTGTAATTGCACGATAGTTCACAAAGATGATAAATGTAGAACGAGTCCAGTATTTGCTATTTTGGAACATTTTCAGTTATATGTTTTTTTATGAGTTTCTTTTCATCATGATGATACTTATATGTAAAATTCATGAATTTGATATATTTTGAATTTGATTGGTCGCTTCACGTGAATACAAATAAAATTTAGTTCAAAACTATCGACGTTACGCCTAAATATACAAGGTTAACTCTATCCAAATATACTGACACCCAAACCTACGAATACATAAGTCGTTAAATCAACTAGGGTTTTAGCCAGATTACTGGGCTACTATATATAAAAAGCTGAAATCTTCGCTTAAAATTGTGACACATAAGATTTTTAGAATCCTATCTTTGCGACAAGTAAGATTTTTTAATAACCTTTTTTCTTTCTAACACGTAAACTTCAACTTTGCATGTGATAGTTCCCCAACTTAATTGGCCTCTTCATTTATAGCTCAATTAAATTGGATATATACAATTCACGAATCCTATTTGTTTTGGTGTCTTTTTTATTTTCTACTCTATTTAACTCTTTCCTATGATTTATTATTAGAAAATTCGTAGGTATAATTTACCCTATATTTGTAAACTTTATAAAATTAAAAAGTCAATCATGCACCTTATAAAACTCTATCTAATCACTGTACTTATATTTTAGGCCCCAATTTTGATTATTAACACTCTTATAAGATTCAAGAATTCTATTTGTTTTGGTGTTCTTTTCTTTTTCTACCTTATTTAACTCTTTCATATGATTTAATATTGTTAAAAAAAATCGTAAGTATAATTTATGATATATTTGTTAACTCTATAAAACTAAGAAACCATTCATACACCTTATAAAACTCTCCAAAAAGTTATTTTCAAGATGTAATCTTATATTTTAATTTATATATTTGCCGCAATTAACAAGAGTTATAATGTATCAATAATTAATGTTTGTTAACCAATATTTTCAACACCTTGCTTCGATGCTTTAAAGCTTTGAAATCTCTCTAATATTCTCATGCATTTTCCTCTTTTGTCAAAGTTAGGATTGTTAAATATGCATGAACAATATAGGCTGCGAGAGACATATGAATATATATTACATGTTTATTAAAAATTTTAATAGTATAACTTAATGCGTGTTTGGTGTACTTCTTAAATTAGAAAAAAAATAATTTTTTAAACATATCTCATGCATTTACACGTGTATATTAGTTAGTAGAAATTCTACTAGCTAACGATTCTACTGTAGAATCCATAGCGAAGAGTGAGAGACGTGATGGAGCACAAGATGGAGAGACAACATAGTTACCAACAATTGAATCGAAGAGTGAGAGACGTGATGGAGCACTAGATGGAGAGACAACATAGTCACCAACAATTGAATCGCACTTGTGATTTAAGTAGAGAGGTATCAAGCTACATATTATCGATGAACAGTAAAACCAAACATGTAATAGTAGTAATTAAGCAGAAGATTTTGTTTTTCTTCTTGCTGCCGCTTTTTTCTCTTTTGATTTGAAAGTAAACCAGATACGCCGTTTGTAAGAGACTCCGGCTATCAATAATTGACTTCTTTTGTTCTTACCTTTTCAGCACTGAAGAGCTTCAGGGTACCTGCCTAGGCACTCAAGCCAGGGATTCCTAGAAGGCCTCCTAATTCGGCGTATGGATCGCCAAACTGCACTGTTGCATTTAAAACCTGACCCGAATGAAAGTTGCCAGACACGGTCCCCCCTCTGGACCTCCTCGTTGGCCTCTAAGTAGGCCAACTCATACCAAATACTGCTGCTGGAGGTGTTGCCAAAGCGGTGCAATGTGGCCCGGGATGCCTCCATATTCTTGTCATTCAGTTCTAGGTTTCTCTGCAGCTCGTCCAGCACAGTCTTACTGGCTGCATGAACACAGAAGTGCTCAAACGCTAGCTTGTAATCCGGAATGTATGGTTTAGACGGTTGCACGTCCTCCCCATCAACACTACCACCACCACCACCGAACAAGTGCCTCCTAACCAGTGTTGCAAAGAAGAGGAGCTGCTCTGAGAAGGGCAGCACCAGGGGACCTAGTGTGGTAATATTGGTCTTGAGTGCATCACCCCCTATTTCTACCAAATCCTTGCTGATTCTCAATCCCTTGTATCGCTGTTCATCCTCCTCTTGGTAGATACTCCTGACATGAATCAATGCATCATCATCGTTAAAGCAAGTAAATGTTTATAAGCAATATCATGCTTGAATCTCGTTGCACTTTTCATAATCATGCTTAATTAGTTTTATGGCCAAACACCTTATTTAATTGTTTGTTAGGTAGTGCGATGGAAATATTATTAGTGAAGATTATAGATTCAAACAATTGTGAAGATTATTTAATTGTTTTTTAGGTAGTTGAGATTATTGACGTAATCCAAGTGGGGCCCGAAATTCTGTAATCTACCAACATGCATGATATTGTTAGCGTATTGACATATACAATAGGGCCCAAAGGTCGCCAACTTCATTTCGCCAACTTCATTAATTAGACGGCTGTAGCCTTGAAACTTCAGAATACCGTAAATGGGAAACAGACACCACTTCTTTATTCCCAATACTTTTGACGGATTAATTGGGGGTGACTTTGCCTTTCTTCGTTCCATTTTTTGAGTTTCGTGCGTAATTGGGAGCTCAAAATTCACATTCAAAGGTGGGTTGCCTACATAGCTCTTGTATGGGCTTCTTCTACCTAGTTTACGATGGTTCACAGCGAGATGAATTGTTAGTGTTATAGTATAACCGTATAGGAAAAGAAACTTCAAAATAAGAAGAAAAATAACACATGCCGGCGCCGGCCTCCCTAAAAGGCGAGCAATTGATAATGGTCGGAAAGATGCTGAATTATCATCTTAAAACGTGAATCCCAGATGATGCGAGCCAAACTTTTCAAGACAATAAGATCCAATTGTAAAAAGCTGAGATCAAGATCTGTCACATGGCATTCAACCTTTTCCGTAATAGAAACTTGACAAGAGTTGTATCCAAGTGTCATCGGGTATAACGAGCAAAATGAAACGAAGGAAAATGCACCTGAAGCAGCGGTCATCAGCCCCTTTGTGCGTGCGGACTATGTGTTCCAGCCTGTACTTAGCACGACGGGAGTCACTGCGGCGGTTGGAGAGGAGGACGGCGGAGCATCCCATGCGGAAGAAGCAATTGGGAATGAGCATTGAACGATCGCGACCAGGGTACCAGTTATATCCAACCATCTCAGTGCTCACCACCACCGCGTAGTTGTTTGGGTTGGCCTGAAGCATGTCGCGTGCCAGGTCCAACCCTATGATCCCGGCACTGCAGCCCATTCCTCCCAGGTTAAAGCTGAGGATGTTCCCTCTCATCTTGTAGTGGTTTATGATCATGGCCGAGAGGGATGGCGTTGGATTGAATATGCTGCAGTTCATCACCAGCACACCTACGTCCTTTGGCCTGATACGGGTCTTGTCGAAAAGCTCATCCAGTGCACCAAATATGACCATGGACGCTTCTGCTCTGCCTTCTTTCATGGTACAACAATTCTCTGCTGACATCACCGCTTTGGGAACATAGGTTTCGTCTCCGATGCCGGAGGAGTGCACAATTTTCTTCTGAAATTCAATGCTTGCCTCGTCAAATTTCCCCGATTGTCGTGCTAGCTCAATGAACTGTTCCTTAGAAACCTATGGAATTCACGTCGTAGTCGATCGTTATTTTCAAGTCTTTTTGCAATGCATGCAAATTACGGAATGCAATTATCAACCGGTATACTCCGTTTTCATTTCAGTTTCATAAATGCAATTAATTACCATTTCAACACAGAAAGAGAAAAAAAAAGGATGAATGGATGACAGTAAAAAAAATGATTTAACCACCTTGAGATCATCAGCTGGTTTGAAACATGCGAAGTCGAGAAGGTAAATAGAGCGAGGGCGAGACATGAAGTAAACGGAAAGGGTGAAGACGAAGACGCCAAAGAAAGCAAGCACGCTAGCGAGGTCGTAGCGTGCGGTGCTGTCCCAAAGCTTCCTCCACAGCTCTTCCCTGCTGAGACTACCCACCTCAGCACTGAAGACCAGCACCAGTATGGGTACTGTGGCAAGGTAGATACCATGATTTATGAGATAGTGGTACCCCAGTTTCACGTACTTTAGGTTCACCGATTGCACAAAGTCTGGAAGGCGTCGCCTGACCCTAACCGAGAATGTCATGGATCCGGCATCCGGCCCCGTGGACTCAATCCCGCGGCTGACAATCTCCGTTGACAAGAGATGTTGTTCTCCGGCCATACCTCTTGGCATGTGTTGAGCTTGGCACTTTTCTTTTCTCTAGCTAGCTAAGTTGATTGATTGGGTTTGAACTTGATCAGGACGGGGTGGAGGGGTTTAATCAAGGTGGAGATGTCAATGTGGATCGAGTATTTATTGTCCAACTATAGTGCAGATGGGGTGGGTGTGGGATAGTAAATGCGAGCACCGAACTTGGTTTTATAGTAGTTGGCTGATTCAACTGCCTTCAATTCTTACATTTATGACAGATCGCTCGGATTCAATGTCAGTATGGGGGAAGTCTTCTTGTTTTCTCGGCTGGCAAGTCCTACTACTCCCAAGATTTTAACCCCTCCTTTTTTTCAGCAGCTCTGGGCATGGCGAGGTCAATCCGTTTGAAAGGTGGAAAACTTGTTTCGTGTCATAGACAATTACAGTATATGTCACTATAAGTGCGTCCAAAACTTAAAAGCATCTCTTAGCGCAAAAATATAGATGACAATTGCTTTACTTACTGTTTCCAATCTATTCTGGTCGTACCCAAGGGCCCAATAAGGGTCCCATTTCACGAGAACACGTCAACGGATTCAACAGTCAATTCTTCAACGCTTCGAACCGGTCAAAGTGCGGGAGCCCAAGTCACGTGCATTCTTTGCTTCACACGCCTCACGTTCGACTTAGTCACCAATTTTTTTACATCAACGTCAATCACGATAGCACGTTCGTCACACCAAAACCACCCGAGAACTTCTTCACCAAAAACATCGACCGACGGCGCAACCGGGGCAACGGGGTCAAGGGGCAAAGGCTTTGGCCAACCCCATGGGGTCGGCCTCGGCCTCCCATGGGAGGTTGGCTTTGGCCTTTCCCCCCCGGTTGTTCACTCCTCACGCAACGTCCCTTTCGCACTTTGTTCACTTCATACACTTCGTATGTGACTTAGGCACCTTGTTCGTCACATGGGCATGATTCATGTCGACACGCTCGTCGCAATGCAACTTTCGGATTTGTCATTGCCCATCAAAACACTATCCGTCGGCGCGCCCAAAGTTCACCCAAAGGGGGAGTGGCCTTGGCCTCCCTTCATGGGAGTTGGCCATTGGCCTTGGCCACCCCTTAGGGTCGGCCTCGGCCTCACCAAGGGGTCGGCCTCGGCCTCCCCAGGGGTGGTGGCCTTGACCTTCCCCCATTTTTTGGCCTATGGCCTTCGCTCCCTTGCGCACTTGTTTTCTCAAGTCTTTGCACCTCCGTGATGTTTATGGACGTTCGTGCATGAACCTCGCGACGTCTGTCGTGCATCATCCTCGCGACGTCCGTCGTCCATCATCCTCGCGACGACCGTCGTCCATCAACCTCGCGACGTCCGTCCTCCATCATCCTCGCGACGTCCGTTGTCCATCATCCTCGCGATGTCTGTCGTTCATCAACCTCGCGACGTTGGTCGCCGCGCTCATGCGCCATCTTCATGATACGTGCCCCTGGCACCAAGTATAGCTCCACAACGTTCGTCGCCGCGCCCGTGCGCCATTCTCATCATGCGTGCCCCCGACACCAACTATAGCTTCGCGACCTTCGTCGCCGCACCCGTGGGCCATTCTCATCATATGTGCCCGGCACCAAGTATATGCTTCGCGACCTTCGTCGCCGCGCCCATGCGCCATTCTTATGACATGTGCCCCGACACCAAGTATATGCTTCGCGACCTTCGTCGCCGCGCCCATGCGCCATTCTTATGACATGTGCCCCGGCACCAAGTATTGCTTCGCGACCTTCGTCGTCGCGCCCGTGCGCCATCTTCATGATACGTTCCCCCGGCACCAAGTATAGCTCCACGACGTTCGTCGCCGCGCCCGTGCGCCATTCCATCATGCGTGCCCCCGGCACCAACTATAGCTTCGCGACCTTCATCGCCGCGCCCGTGCGCCATTCTCATCATGCGTGCCCCCGTCACCAAGTATTGCTTCGCGACGTTCGTCGCCGCACCACTCTCATGACATGTGCTCCGGCACTGGGGGCTTGCGTTGGCACCCCTATGGACTATGACCCCCAGGTCACTCCGAGACGGGAGTAGGTCTTCGGAGGGCATCGCGCCTAGTCTGCCTGGCAGTTGGGCGTCGGGTCTTCACCACCACTGCCAGGCCTGTGGGACTCTGCAAGGGCTTGGATTGGAGGCTAGATCAAGGGGTTTCTCTGGCCACACCAACGCTGTGGGAGCCAGTCTTTCCAGACAGACAGAGCGACGCTGTGCGGGGCAGACGGGGTGAATATGCGATTCGACAGTCCGTGGACCCCTCGGCGACGTGTCACTCCCGGGGAGCGCCACGTGTCGCGTGATGACATCATCATCTCAACCTCTATAAATAGAAGTCTTGAGAATTCATTTGGACAGGTGGACATTTTTAGAACACTTTCACTTTCTCACTCTAGAATCCTAGAGAGAGAAACATACAGGACCCTGACTTCGGACATAAGCATCAGACTGTGACTATCGTCGTGTATTCACTCTGCGCCATCGCCCTCGCAGCACTGCCACCCTCAAGCTCTGTCTGGGAAGCCCTTGGTCTCTGCCCTTGCTGCGCCTTTGCTGTGTCTCACATCATCACACTTGGCATCCGAGTCGGACTGCATTCCTTGTGGCACCTCCACGTCGACTGCGAACCCACTTTCCTTGGCATCACTTACATAAGACCAAAAATGACTGAATATCTTTGAGAGAAAAGCTTCTTTTTTGCTAGGTAATAGAAAAGTTTGCTATCTTCTGCACCGTAGATTCAATCATTAATGACATTTTGAATAACAATTAATGCGCTATCTTGTATTACGTTGTGGATTCGGAAACATACCGAATATTCTGACAATGGATCCTTATTGTTACGAGCTTCCAACACGCTTGATCTTTTTAGCAGGTACGAAAACGGCTACTAGAGTCGAGTTCTTCGTCCACGAACCAAATCTTAGAGTTTGGTGATTCTAGAATGCTATAGAGAGAGGGATTGTCTTGTGACTTATTGTCTGTCACTTGTTACTGTGACTTCTAATTTCTTGTGATATCTCTAATCTTTATATAGAGATAATATTTAGATACACACTTTATCTCAAACACTTAGGAGATAAAGATATATTTATCTCAAACACCTATGAGATAAATATTGTATTTATCTCAAACACTTAGGAGATAAATATCCTCTAAATAACTGTATTTATCCAGACTAACAAATACACATTATCTGTTAGTGGGCGGATAATGGGTCCACTAACCCAATTTATTAATAGCTCCCACTCTCCCACATACAGGGCAAATAAATCGTGCAGTCCCTCCTTATCTCTTGTCCACTCATCTCCTCATACAGGAAATGGAACGTGCGACCTACGAGAAAGGATGTCCAGTTGAGGAGTATTGTATTAAGTTATCACCAAACTAACACAATACATCACTCCAAAAAATCTCGTATGTACCCCAGATAGTTCAACTACACCAGATTAAACACTCTCAAATCCCTCATAATGAGCAGTGTTAAACCTCTCATATGTTATGTATTCATGACTTATATTGAAATAAAAAAATCGACAAAGTCGCCTGGGCTATGAATCACACAACATGGTGTAATATTGAACTTTCTTCCCAAAGCCCTCATGTCATTCCAATTAGACCCAACCGCTTTCCTAGACATGCCCCGCGAGACCGCATCATCCATGATCCAAGGGTACATGCTAAAGTAGCGACATTGAGTATCCTCTTCATGACATAGTCTAAGGTGAAAAGGGTACTTTGTAGGATCAAAAATATCGATCCAAGTGGCTCACACAGTGACGAAGCAGGGATTCATTCATCACTCCCACTGTCGGTCTGCATTTAGCACATGCAGTATGATTTGCATGCTATGGCGTAACCCGCAAGGGCGTGTCACATAAATGTATAAAATACGCCATACGAATCTAAGTCTAGTCGCTGTACAAGCGCCTAACCTGAGTTTTTCAGTCCAGTCACTCTCATAGTGCCTGCCTGAAATCTCACATTCGGCTGTAAACAGGCTACATAGAGTTGTGGAGATACTCTATGATCGACCTACCTTTATAGGTCTCATCTTAGCTCCAACTAAGGCGACATGTTTGCTTTATAAGCTGTATCATCTTATTCGCCCTCTTGGCGCCTAAGACAATTATGTCTCATCTTGCTCGCTATCTTAGCGCCAAGGTGAATTACCCGTGTGAGTGGGTCAATTCAAGCCTGGTGACACTCTCAATAAGGATGTATATGTAATCACAAAGATTACATTCATTCCAAAATAAACTCAAATCAAGGAATGAAAATATAATAAATAATGTCAAGTACATAAGATGCCATAAACATATCAAAACCTACGTAGTCCCATACTCCTAATGTGAGAAAGGAAAACATCTCTAGCAATAGGCTTGGTCAAAGGATCAGCCACCATTCTGCCAGTAGGTATATGCTTCATGGTCACCTCTCCTTGCGCAACTAAAGTTCTAATGAAGTGATAACGAAGGCCTATGTGTTTGGCCTTCCCATGATATTTGGGGTCTTTTACAAAATCTAGGGCAGCTGTATTGTCACAGTGAACAGTGACAGACTCGTCTGCATGAGCTGTAACCCCTAGAGCCTGTAAGAATGACCTCAACCAAACAGCTTCCTGGACTGCTGCTGAACAAGCAACATACTCCGACTCCATCGTGGATAGGGCGATGCAAGTATGTTTCTTGCTATACCAAGAGATAGCTCCACCTCCTAGTATGAATACATAACCTGAAGTGGATCTGCGCTCATCTCTATCACCGCCCCAATCAGCATCGTTGTATCCTCTCAGTCTCAAGTCTCCACCATGATAACACAGGACGAGATCAGCGGTTCCACGTAGGTATCAAAGAATCCTCTTCACCGCATTCCAATGAGCGGGTCCAGGATTACTCTGATAACGACTCACCATTCCAACGGCAAAGCAGATGTCTGGACGCGTACACAACATAGCGTACATCAGACTCCCAACTGCAGTCGCGTAAGGCACTTTGGACATTCGATTCTTTTCCTCATCATTCTTTGGGCATTGGTCTGTGGTTAAAGTACACGCCTTGTCCATTAGAGTGTCTATGGGTTTTGAGTTATGCATACGGAATTGTTCAATGACCTTTTTGATATATGTCTCTTGAGACAAACCGAGAAGTCTCTTTGGACGATCACGTATGATTTTAACCCCGAGCACATAATTAGCTTCTCCCATGTCCTTCATTTCAAAATTTGAGGACAGCCACTGCTTAGTGGCGACAATGGAACTCATGTCATTTCCAGCTAAAAGAATGTCATCCACATACAAAGAAAGGATATTTTTCTTAGATCGTTTTACGTAAACACAATGGTCTTGTTCAATCATTTCAAAACCTATAGAGGTAATGGCATGATGAAACCTAAAGTACCACTGCCTAAATGATTGTTTGAGACCATATATAGAATGTTTGAGCCGGTAAACTTTGCGCTCATGTCCCTTGACCTCAAAATCCTCAGGTTGAGCCATATAAATCTCTTCGTCTAGTTCTCCATTGAGAAACGCAGTCTTAACATCCATATGAAAAAGTTCTAAATCCTGCTGAGCGACAATAACTAGGATCAGGAGAATTGAAGCAAATCTCACCACTAGGGATAATGTGTCTTCATAGTCTACACCCCACTGTTGGGTATAGCCTTTCACCACAAGGCGTGCCTTATACTTGTCAATTGACCCATCTACCTTGCGCTTGACTTTTAAAACCCACTTGTTTCCAACAGTCTTGTGCCCTGGCGAAAGGTCAACCAACTCCCAGACCTGATTCTTCTCCATTGAGCTCAACTCATCTTTCATTGCAGCCATCCATTCATTACTAGCAGATGAAGATGAGGCTTCTTCCATAGAAGTGGGCTCATCTTCATCAGTTGGGGTGCACATAATAATTTCACTGTCAATCTCAAAACGACGACGTGGAACTCTTCCTCATGCACCTCTACGCAGTTGAGCATCTTGTTGATCTGATGGTCCTGGTGGTGTGCTCCCATTGTCTGGGATGCTCCCACTAAGTTGAAGGTCACTTGTACTATCTTCAGCGACAACCGGATGATGAACTAATTCCCCACCTTCGCTTGGAGATGGTAAAGTGACTTCAACCTCCTCTAACTCATAGAGATCAAGATTCTTACTTGCGTCTCCAATGCTAAGAAAATAACTCTCTATGAAATTGACATCACGAGACTCTGTTTCAGTCTTTCCACCATTTGGATGTTCACCATACATCACATAGCCTTTAGAGTTTTCAGAATACCTAAAAAAGATACTCTTTTTAGTTCTAGGCCCTAGTTTTCCATACTTATGAGAAGTACTGTGAACATAACCTGCTGAGCCCTATGGGTGCAAGTTATCCAAATTCGGCTTTTGGCCATTCCAAAACTCATATGGGGTGGATTTGACTGATTTCAAAGGCACACGATTAAGTATATAGGCTGCAGTCAAAATAGCATCCCCCAAAAAGATATTGGGAGGTTTGTTTGTGCCATCATACACCTAACCATATCTAACAATGTTCTATTCCTTCTTTCCGCAACAACATTTTGTTGTGGATGTTAGGAATAGTAAGTTGCATGCATATTCCTTTTTCCTCACAAAACTTCTTGAAGTGATCGGACAAATATTTCCGTCCCCGGTCAGTGCGAAGAGTTTTTAAGCTCTTTTCTTTCTGATTCTCAACCTCTGTTACAAAGCGTTTGAAACAATCCAAAGCTTCATAGCGGTGAGATATCAGATACACATAACCATATCGCGTATAATCGTCAATTAGTGTAAGGAAATAAGAGGCGCCATGACGTGCCTTTACACTCATAGGTCCACATATGTCAGAGTGAACTAGCTCAAGTGGCTGAGTTGCTCTCACAGCCTTTCCAAAAGGCTTCATGCATGCTTTACCGGCCAAACAAGCCTCACATGTTTGTAGATTAACTTTTGCGAATGGGCCCAAAAGGCCTTCTCTCACCAAACGGGTCATTCTATCTTGGCCTATGTGGCCCAGTCTTGCATGCCAAGTGGTAGAATCATTAACAATATTATCATTCATCACATAATAATAAGAGGACTAAGAATCAATTAAATCCAATTGAAAAAGACTATCCATGCAAAAACCATGTCCGAACAAAACATCATAAAAAAATATGTCCAACTTATTAGCCCTAAAAATAAAGGAAAAACCACTGTCTAATAAAGCAGTAACTGAAAGTAGATTAAGCCGAACAGTGGGTGCATATCACACATCCTCAAGAATCAATGTGCGCCCTAGTGAGCAACTTGAGCTGGTAAGAACCAACCCCTAGCACCTCTTCAGAGCTATTGTTTCCCATAAAGATATGTTTGCTTCCTGTTAGAATCCGGTGATAATCTACGAACCCCTCTCGATCAGGTGCTACATGTTTTGTTGCACCTGTATCCATAAACCACACAGGTTGGGGATGAGCAACCATCACATGTGAGGAAACATATAACTGAGAGAGAGATTCCGAAAGTACCTTCTTCGGCTCAGTGCAATCACGAGCGAAGTGTCCTTTCTGTTGACAGTTGAAGCATTTGACTTTAGAAAAATCATTTTTTCTACCACGTTTTCCTCTCTTGCGTTTCTTCATTTTCCCTTCTTTTGGCTTAGAAGTGCTAGCCTCGCCTTTCTTGCCTTTCTTACTTTGTATTTCGTGCTTGCCATTTGCATTGCGCAATCCCTCTTGGGCGGCAAAAGTTAGGGTTTTGTCAGCATCTCGAGTCTCGGCCTCATGGATGACATGCTGTGAAACATCTGAAAAGTTCTTGATGTTTTCACTGTGGGTCAATATATGTTTCATATTGGCCCATGAGGCAGGAAGGGACCTTATGACAACTCTGACTTGCTGCTCATCTGTGAGCGCATGGCCAGCATCCCTCAGCTTACCAATCATATTGGACATCACCCTTAGATGCTCACTCATGGTATGCTTATGGTCTTTTGTGTACTCCTCAAACTTGATCACAAGGCTACGAAGCCGCGTAGTTGAGGTTCCACCAAAAGAGAACTTGAGCTGATCCCATAAAGCTTTGCAAATTGGAAGTTCATCATACTGCCCGATTAGATCATTTTATAAGCTGCCCAACAAGGTGTAATGCACACTACGATCTTTCTGATTCCACTTATGGTAGGTAGTGTGGTCTCTTAAAGGTTGCGCCTCAGTTGGCGCGACCATCTCCTTGGTCAAGTGCTCCTCGAGCTCTTGTTCGTTTAGCATGAATTTTATCTTTTTGTGCCAAACGTCATAATTATCTCCGTTAAGTTTCTCACCCTTAACAAGATCAGTTATGACATTCTTCGTGGCCATTCTATTCACTACATTAGTTTGCGCAAGGACAAGACATTAATTATACATCATTCTATTTATTTCAAAAAAATTAAATGAAAAATATAATCTTTCCTCACATCATGAAAACAAAAATTTGCTAAGCTCGTAATCATCTCCCATGTATGTGAGTTGGGAAAATATTTTTTGTAACGCCCCGAAAATTAATGAAAATTCCCGGAGCATTAACGATCATATAATCGAAATTCGGAATAAACCTTACAATATCAAAAGTCTCCCAAACGAAATTAGAAAAAGCCTTAAAATATCATAAATATTCTAAACGGTCAATCAGAGCATGCACTAGTAACTCCCAAGAGCATATCAATAATTGTCATAGGGCCCAAAACTTTATACAATCCAAAAAAAATTATCTCCAACACAGAGTTTCAAAACAAAACCTAAGCAATACCAACTTGTCTTAATTGTTACATTTAAATGTCAATACTAATTCTGAAATAAGGTAGCTAACCCTTGGTCACTTAGCTAGCCCTTCAAATCCCAAATCCCACCTACTAATCACTTGAAAGCAAAAACAATAAGGGAATGAGCCAAATGCCCAGTAAGGTCGCTCAAAGGACCAATCAATCAGAAACAAAACATATGAGAAACAGAATTTCAGAAGTACAAAATTTTTTCAATGGAACGGATAATCAAACCAGATTTTAAATGTCTTCTGAATACAAAGTTAGACACGAAAGTTTCAACAGAACAGACACCAAATCAAATTTCAAATTTCAAATCATATCCGAAAGACAATATTTCAAAGGCACACCGGTTTCGACTGAACAGAAGTTAGACCAAGTATCCAATGTCAAAATATATCTGAGTACCGAGACAGACATTACAGAGCCATTCAGAAAAGTGGTCACATATGTCATTCCTGACACATGAGGCCAGTTCAGAAAGTAAGATTGCGATCTCTAGCTCAACACCCCTGAGCTAGCCCACGTTTCAATCCACGTGGGTAAGTCGGAAATAAGTCACATACACTGTGACATGGTTCATAAAATCATCAAAACAAAATCTCAAAATAATCTTTATCAAATATCGGACAAATCAAACCAAATTCAAAAGTTTCAAAATGACATTATCAAATAACAAACTCGTCAAACAATAAGTGGAGTTCACGAAATAATGACGATTATAAATAATCGAAACGGACGATATCGATATGTCAAAATTCAGAGGTCAAACAAATTCGACGGAATTCGATTTTCCCAAATCATAGAATTGACAACAAGTCATTCTTAACAAAGTTCAAAACAAAAAAGTGGAGGAAGAATCAATTATCTCCATTTGAAAAAGTTCGGATTTCAAAAGAATCTAAAGACTTACATGAGCGATTGGTCCATCGCTGATTCAAAATTTTAGAAAGTAAACCCTTACCTTAATCAAGCCTTTAAGAATGCAAACCATCAAGAACCACTTTAGAACTCAAGAGCTTCCCAAGCCTTCTTTTTCTCTCTTTCCACCGCAAGAGGGAACAAACTTCCCAAGCCTTTTGAGAGCCACAATTCCTTAAGCTCTTCCTTAGAGCTTCCAAACTTTTAAAGCCTTCTTCTCTATCTCTCTTTCTCCCTCTCTCCCTCTCTCATGCAAAGGAGGAGAAAAGAAACAGAGGACCCCCAAAAAGGCTAGGAATGAAATAAAATACTATTTATATAGAGGTGAAAAATTATACTATTCATTCAAAACAAAACAAGTTTGAGTCGACTAAATCTTTCAGCCGTTTCTTCTCTTGATTTAAAACACTTTTTAGTCTACTGAAAACACCTTTTAAGTTGACCGAAAACACTTTTTAGTCTACTGAAAACACCTTTTAAGTTGACCGAAAACACCTTTAATTCGACCAAAAATGCTTTTAAGTCGACCGAAAACACTTTTAATTTGACCAAAAATAACTTTGAGTCGACCGAAAATAGTTTTGAGTCGACTGAAAGTACTATTCATTCGACTAAAAGTTACTGTTCATCGCTAAAAGTTAATGTTCATCAACAAAAAGTATTGTTCAGCAACTAAAAGTTACTGTTCATCGATTAAAAGTTACTATTTATCGACTAATAGTTTCTGAAAACCTTTTTGGTCGACTGAAACCATTTTTAGTCGACTGAAAATCACTTTTAGTCGACTGAAAACTTTAGAAATTCTAAAACATCACTTCCCTTCATTTTGATTCGAATGAAATCACTTTCATTTGACCGAATATTTCAGAAACAATCCCAATTTATTTTCTTTATTTTAACAAAAGACCCCAGATTTATTTATTCAAAAATACTAATTTCACCTAAGGAAAAAGAAAATTTTCGGGGTATTACATTTTTTAAGTAATTTTTCGCAAAAAATCTCATCATCATATAAGCCACAATGTAATAAATCATCCACAAGATAATTTAAAACAATATAAAATTACACCATGCAATAAAGTGTGCAAGGACTCCATTGAGTCCTATTGGCATTCTAATAACTTATGCTAAGAAAATTCTGGCATGAATAATGTGCGTGCGAAATTACATCCCCGTACATGGCTTTCTGGAATATACTGGCAAATAATAGAATACAAAATCTTTGAAAATCCTACTACAAACTACTCTAATAAAACAAATGGAGATGCCGCACAACACATTATTCTCAAAAGAATTTCTTTAAAACAAGAGTAAAAACATTAAACATAAGTTCCTTTAGAATGCCAATCTAAT
This sequence comes from Escallonia herrerae, assembly GCA_033070095.1. Taxonomy (NCBI): domain Eukaryota; kingdom Viridiplantae; phylum Streptophyta; class Magnoliopsida; order Escalloniales; family Escalloniaceae; genus Escallonia; species Escallonia herrerae. The sequence continues at coordinate 417,042 of JAVXUP010000456.1, forward strand.
ATCCATCCATTTAACCTAAAACTAGCATGCTCAAATAATAAGGGTAATTAAATGGATGAATAAGCCACATTCTCCTTCCAAGGAAAACGGGCGTGAAGGCCTTTAAATTGGGTTTAAAGAATGGGCTTACCAAAAGCCCAACAAATATATCTCAATAAAAACATATTTAAACCATAACACTAATCAAGAAAAAGAAATAAAACATAATTCATCTATATCATATAGCTCTTCAAAAATATTTACTTTTGCCCACGAAGTGCAAAAACTAATATTTGCGCATTATTCTCATTTTTGGGACCACAAAAATACTTACATAGCCAAAAATTGAGAGACAAAATTTTAAAAGATGGAAAACAGTAAATTTACCCCTAATATACTCTTTGGAATTAAAGAAAAAATTCTGTGAATATAAGACAAATTTTTAAAACTAATTTCTTTAGAAAAAGTCGTTTAAAAAATTAAACAGAACACAAACAGAGGATATAAAGGTAAATTTAATGCCATGGAAAAACTTCAAAACCCAAAACAACGCTCCACTCGCCGGTGGTGGGATCAAATCAGTCAGAAACCGCCATCACGCGTCGCCGTGCGCGTGGGGTTGCGACTGGGAATCCTTGAAAGAGGGGCGTGAGGAGCATGCGCGCGTGAGGGCGCATGGATGAAGCCTAGCGCGGGTGCTCGGCGTGTAGGGAAGCTGGCTTCACGTGTGCGGCGCGTGTACGACTGGTTGGCGCGTGACGGCTCCTCTTGAGCACGTGGCGCGCGTGAGTCACTGTTCATCATCTTCCATTAAAAAAAACTCTAATTTTTTCAGCTGCCACGATGCCGCGATGCCGCGATGCCAACGTCTGAAGGCCATATCTCTCTCGTTTTTAAGCCAAATAATGCGTGCCATATATCTTTGGAAATCTTATGCGACACAGATTAATTTTGTACCAACCGATCATGATAAAAATGTATATCATGATCCGAATTTGAGTCCCAAAACTCAAAAAAATCACAGTTTTTTTGAAAAATAAAATCGTGATTTCTTACAAATTATGCATCCAAAAATCACGAAATTTTACGGAGTTCATCCTCAACCATAGGAGAACAAAAGTATATAATTATTTTTCAGAAAAACATGCTCAAAAAATTTCAATTTTTAATAACGGGTCTCATTCATGTATCTGGAAAAAAAAATCTCAACATGCACATTATTTATTCTAGCATGTTAAAGGCGAATAAACATGTAATCATGCTCTGATACCATTGTTGAATAATAATTAATGCACTACCACGTACCACGTAGTGGGTTCAAAAACATACCGAATATTCCGACGATAGATCCTTGTTGTTACGAGCCTCTAACACGCTTGATCTTTTTTGCAGGTACGAAAATGGCTACTAGAATCGAGTTCTTCATTCACGAACCAAATCCTAGAGCTTGATGATTGCTCTAGAGAGAGTGCTATAGAGAGAGGGATTGTCTTGTGACTTATTGTATGTCACTTGCTGCTGTGACTTCTAATTTCTTGGGATATCTCTAACCTTTATATAGAGATAATATTTAGAGACAAACTTTACCTCAAACACTTAGGAGATAAAGATGTATTTATCTCAAACACCTATGAGATAAATATTGTATTTATCTCAAACTCTTAAGAGATAAATTTCTTCTAAATAACTGTATTTATCCAGACTTAAAAATACACATTATCTGTTAGTGGGCGAAAAATGGGTCCACTGACCCAATTTATTAACAGACATATTTTTCATTGCTCTGATATCATTTCATTATTTTAGGCATGAAACGGCAAAAGTATTTACATGTCTCCATCATCTCCGAACATGAATCGTTTTTGTGTTTTCAAAAGCGGAGTCATACACTACAATAAACAGGATCTTTAGTGACCGTATTTAGGAATTGTCGCTAAATCATAATTTAGAGAATGTTATTTTTGGCGGTCGCTAATTTTAGTCAAAATCTGGCGAGGTCAACAAAAAAATTGGCACCCAATTTAGCGAGTCGCTAAATTGGCTACTTGTTTTAGCGACAGTTATAGCAGTTGCTAACTATAGCAACTGCTCTTGCGGTCGCTAAACTCGAAGTATTTAATACCTTCCTTGTCAGCCCTTCTCTCTCTCTCTCTCCCCCTCGTACCCATTCTGTCGCCTCCCATCTTCCCAACCACCGTAAACCTGCCGATGACAACCAGTTCTCTGTGACCCCGCCCACTCTGGCAAGCCCACCTCGCCAAAAACCAGTCAGCAAGCCCACTACGCCGCGAAGCCACCTTGCTGCCACTGTTGCCAGCCGTGCCAGCGCTAAGCCCACGCACTACGCCACCGCCAAGGCTAGGTGTGTTACATCAATCCCACTTCACGGTTTAATTTTTTTTTATTTAGGTTTCAATTCATCTTTCGTATTGAAATCTGTATCCATCGTCTCTAAGGTTAGCACACTGAGTTAATTTCATTGCCTTTGCTAGCTCTTTTGGTTTTCCAAGGATAGCCGTAGTTGGGAAAGCCCGCTTCTTAGGCTCTGCAAATGAGAGAGAACCGGAAAAGAAAGAGGATTTTCACTTGCCCACTATCACCCCCCCCAACCCCTTTTTTCTAGCAATATGTTACTGGTAGACAGTATTTAGAAGAATTCGGTTACTACTCCTTATTCTTTTCCAGCCGTATTTATTCTCCCGTAGCTTGCTTGACAGCTAAAGGGTTTTAGCTGGGTTGCGTCAAGTTCTTGTTCGGTCTTTGTTGTAAGTAATCTGAGCTCTGCTAGGCTGAATTATTGCATTATATGTTAGAATTATGTTTAATGATTCACATATACCTTAGAAATGATCTGGTTATTAGATTTACCCTTTTGACTTCTGTTTATGTTTTTGTGTGAGTTGACTTCCGAGGAGTTAGCGCAACTTTGATCTTGGCTATCCAAATTGCTCGAATAAGAAAGGGATTTCTAACTTCTTGCTGAAATAAAGGGTTTTTATACTGTTTTGCATTGATGAGCGGTGTTTTATCCTCTATTTATCTATGGTAATTCTTCCATATATCTGCAATCTGAATTCTGTATCCCGTTTGCAATTGCTCTTTGCTCTTTGAACATTTATGTATGCGAGACTACCCTTTAAAACTATTACGATCCTTCATTGCCTTATCTTTTTATGTTGTAATGCTGCCGTAATTTCTGTTGGTTCGACGGTAGCACTGCCTTCATTTGGTTGTCTTCAAACAGGTTCATTGTTCTAATACATAAGATGACTATTTAGACAATGTCGAATTTGTCTAAATAGTCATCTTACGTATTAGAACTTGTAATTCAAGTGTTGAAACTATTTCAATAATGAGAATGTGTGTAGTTTGTGTATTTGAATTGTGAAAGTCACCTTGAGCAGCGTGACTTATATGTAATATTTTGGATGCAAAATGTGATATGGTTAACAACAAAGATATTCGACATGGCAAAATCTCATGATTTGCGAAATCAAAACGGACACACGATAATATTGTACAGATGTTTATTGAGTTGTTTTGGTGGGTTTGATGGTGATGGTTGTAGTTGCTCCCTATGTAGGAGTACTGTTTGTTTGGTGGGTTGTGGATCTAGGTTAGATGTTTTTGTTTGGGACTGAGTTGTTTTGGCAGGTTTGATGATGATGGTTGTTTGATTATCATGAAGCTGGGTTCGGATTAGTTTTAATGGTGTTAAGTCTCCTCGAGTCACAGGTATCATGTGACTTGGTGATAGTTAGGGCTGGTAAGTGGCATTTGTTGAAATGAAAGATCAGTTGTTGCATTAACAAAACGAACATGTTAAGGTAAAACATTAACGTGTAGGGATTTTGCTGCTAGACGTGTAACGTGTAGGTTTAACTTTTATTAAACCAATTAACTATAAATTACCCCAAATAGCTCGAATAAGCCATGATTAGCGTAATCAGCCCCAATTAACATTGATTAACCCTAATTAGCCTTAATTAACATTAACTAACACTAATTAGCCTTAATTAACACTAATTAACACTAATTAGCTAATCAGCCCTAATTAACCCTGATTAACACTAATCAACCCTAATTAGCCCTAATCAACACTAATTAATCCTAATTAGGCCTAATCAATATTGATTAATCCTAATTAACTCTTAATTAAAGCCTAATTGACGGTTATTAACTCTAATTAGACCAAATAGTTTGAATATTAGCCCTGATTAGCTATGATTAACTCTGATTAATCCTAATTGACGATTATTAACTCTGATTAATCCTAATTAAAGCCTAATTACCCCAAATAGCTCGAATTAGCCCCAATAAGCCTCATCAGCCCTGATTAACACTAAGAACCCTAATCAACACTGCTTAATCCTAATTAGCTTAATCAGCCCTAATTAGTCATAATCAACACCGATTAATCCTAATTAGCCCTAATCAACAATGATTAATCCTAATTAACTCTTGATTATAGCCTAATTGACGGTTATTAACTCTAATTAAACCAAATAGCTCAAATTAGACCTGATTAGCTCTGATTAATCCTAATTAATTAAAACCTAATTGACAGTTTTTAACTCTAATTAACTCTGATTAATCCTTAAATCTTAATTACCCTAAATAGGTCGAATTAGCCCTGATTAGCCTCATCAGCCATAATTAACACTAATTAATTCTTTGACTCGATGGAGCATTTGACCATTCACTTAGTATATGAGGCTAGAGTGGGCGGACCTATGCAGTATAGATCCGATAAAAACCAAGAACTTGGGAGGCAGGCCTGGGAGTGGCATTGTTAAGAAGACTACAAGATATGAGGGATAAAGAGTGCTTTAGACAACACTGATTAATCCTAATTAACTATTAATTAAAGCCTCATTGACGGTTATTAACTCTAATTAAACCAATTAACTATAAATTATCCCAAATAGCTTAAATTAGCTCTAATTAGCCTAATCAGCCCTAATTAATACTGATTAACCCTAATTAGACCTAATCAACACTAATTATTCTAATAAGTTAGTTAATCTTTAGCTTTTCCATGTTCATTTGTAAGTGACTAATCAATATTTGTTTTTCAAATTGAAGGTTAAATTGGAACTCGACTTGTATAGGTTCAACAGACAGTGAGAGAGATAAATCATGTCAGTGGCTAAAAGTTAGATGCAACGGAGGATTGCTCCAAGTGGGATTGGGGTATCGGACGAGTTTAGACAGGGAGTGAATGGGTTTATTCTCTTTCCTTTGAATCAACGGGACTTTGTAGATGATGGCACGATTAAATGTCCGTGCAATGATTGTTAGCTGTTAAGTTAGAAAACCCCCGACGATGTAACTTATGATCTCTTCCGTAGAGGTTTTATGAGTAACTATACGAATTGGACTCAGCACGGGAAACCAATTCTGAGGGTGCCCAGACAGTATAGTCATAGAGATCCGAGATTTTCTCAATATCAACATATGGTAATGGAAGCTGGGCCTAGTGGGATTAACTGGGATAACTTTTTTAACGATGGTAATCCTAATATGGAAGAAGAGCCAAACCCAAGTGCACATAAGTTTTATAAATTGTTAAAAGACTTTGAGGAGCCAATATGGAATGGAAGTAGAAAGCACACCAAGTTATCTATTGTGACAAAGATGCTACACTTAAAGCCTGAGCATGGTTTAAGTGATAGAGGTTTTGATGCTTTTCTGAAGCTTAGTAAAGAAATGTTGCCCAAGGATGAGAAGTTGCCTGACACGTACTATAGTGCTAAGAAAATGATGATGAAACTTATTTTAGGGTACCGGAAGATAGATGCATGTAATAATGATTGTGTCTTATTCTGGAAGGAGAACAATGACTTGAATAAGTGTCTGGTTTGCGGACACGCAAGGTATAAACCGACCAGTGGGATGAAAAGAAAGATATCATGGAAGATATTGCAATACTTTTCACTGACACTGAGGCTTCAAATGTTGTATTAGTCTACTAAAACAGCAGAGCACATGAGATGGCATAACAACATCCGTAGCAAATTTTTTGATTAGAAATGAGATGGCATAACAACACCCTGCCGATGGAGAGGCATGGAAGGAGTTTGATTGCAGACACCCATCTTTTGCTGCAGAGGTTCAAAATGTGTGACTTGGTCTCGCTACTGATGGTTTTAATCCTTTTGGGCACTCTAGCACACCTTACTCTAAGTGGCCTTTGATCATTGTCCTATATAACCTTCCTCCAGACATGTGCATGAAGAATCAATTCATGTTTTTATCATTACTCATTCATTGACCTACGAGCTCGGGTAGATCTATAGACGTGTACTTGTGGCCGTTGATGGTTGAGTTAAAAATTAGGTGGGAAGTTGGAGTCCCAGCATTTGATGCATCTCTTAAAAAGAACTTCAACTTGAGGGCAGCAGTCATGTGGACTATCAATGACTTCCCTGCATATGGTATGTTGTGTGGGTGGAGTATACATTGTAGGTTGGCATGTCCTTATTGTATGGAAGTGAGTAAGGCTTTCACCTTACAGCACAGGGGGAAGGCTTCCTTTTGGAGGTGTCATAGAAAATTCTTACTGCCTAATTATCCATTTCGAAAACAAAAAGATAAGTTTGATAAAATTGTGGAGCGTCGCGTTGAAACACGTAACAGATTGTCTGGGGATGAAGTGTATATGTGCGTAAAGGACCTTAACACGGATACGGTACCATTTAAAAAATGTGCCGCCAGCCTAAAACTTCCTGGCTTTAGAAAAACACACAACTAGAAAAAAAAATGTGCATATTTTAGGAGCTACCTTATTGGCCAGCCCTCCTTCTCCACAACAATCTTGATGTTATGCACATTGAGAAAAATATTTTTGAAAATGTGTTTAATACAGTCATGAATGTCAAGGGCAAATCAAAAGATCACCTAAAAGCACACAAAGATATGCAGATGATGGGTATACGACATGAATTGCATCCACGAATGATTAATCGTAAGCTGGTTTTTTCCAAAGCAATATACACATTCGATGAAAAGTAGATACAACAGGTGTGCGAGTGGGTTAAACTGTTGAAGCTGCCATATGGCTTTGCATATAATATATCACGTTGTTGCAACCTTGCTGATTGTAAGTTTTATGGTTTAAAGAGTCATGATTTTCATGTATTCATGGAAAGATTTATATCAATTTTCTTTCGTGACCTCTTACAAAAGCCAATAAATGAATCATTGACTGAACTTAGTCATTTCTTTCGCAATTTGTGCTCAAAGGTGCTCCAAGAGAGTGATGTTAAGATTCTTGAGAAAAACATTGTTGAGATAATGTGCAAGTTAGAGAAAATATTTCTCCCGTCATTCTTTGACTCGATGGAGCATTTGACCATTCACTTAGCATATGAGGCTAGAGTGGGCGAACCTATGCAGTATCGGTGGATGTATCCATTTGAGAGGTGATGTCGCTCATCCATCTTTCAATTGTATTTCATACTTGCACACATGCATTGTTTATAGAAAATGACTTATTTCTTACATAGGTATATGTTTGACCTTAAGAAAAAGGTGCATAACAAAGCCCACGTTGAAGGTTCAATTGCAAAGGCTTATATCCTTGAGGAGCTTACTAACTTCTGCTCCCTTTACTTTGAGACCAATGCTGATACAAAGATGAATCGGCTTGGTCACAATGACAATAATTTCGACATAGAATTCGATGAGCGTCTTTCCATATTCATGCATCTTGATCGTGCACTTAAAGCAAGGAATGGTCGATATTTATCCGAAGAAGAGTATATTACCGCAACATTGTACGCTCTCATGAATTGCAATGAATTTGCACCATTTATAGTGTAAGTAGTTGTGTTTATATCTTCCTTCTCATAGTTCAAGAACATATTATAACAACGATGCTATATAACACATAGTGAGTACGATGAGGAAGTGTTATTCACAAACCCTGGAATATCAGTTGGACAACTTGAAAAAATGCGAAACAACGCGTTCCCTGAGTGATTCCAAAAGCGCGTAAGTTATAAAATCACATCTCATTTCTAATATAGTGAGATGGTATATGCGATGTAATAACTTAATACTTTGTGCAAATTGTTTATTGTTGTGGACTGCCCAGGATGGAGTTGATGCTCGTCTCAAATTGCTTGCTTCTGGCCCTAGTAGACTAGTTTTGTGTTATAAAGGGTACATTTTCAATGGGTTTAGGTTTAACACGATGAAAGTTGACCTTAGTAAACAAACCCAAAATAGTGGAGTTTTAGTCAAGGTGACTACTATAATGATAGTGAGCGTGATTTTTATAGGCAGTTGGAGGAAGTTGTTGAATTAGATCATTATGGCAGCAGTAATCGACTGGTAATGTTCAAGTGCAGATGCTTTGACATTACAGCTGGTATCCGAGTTAGTCGACATGGGATTGTAGAAGTTAATATGAGGTCAAGGCTCGGATCATACGAACCATTTGTATTTGCAGCTCAAGCAACATAGGTCTTTTATGCAAAGGGTGTGACAAGGAAGGACCCAAATTGGCATACTATTATCAAGACCAAAAAGAGGCTTTGTTGATGATGATGTGTTCGTTGAGATGTACCAAGAGGATGATGCTCCCACAGTGATACCGCTTTAGAAAGATAATGATCTTGTTGATGATCCTCTTTACGATTTAGGCCATATTGGAGAAGAGGTCGCTACTGAAGCCCGCCGTGACGACGACGACGATGACGATTCAGAGGAAGAAGTTGATGACGAAGAAGAAGACGATGAAGATGAAGGGGACGAAGATGACGAGGAGGAGAAAGACGTTCCATTGTCTATTAGTGATAGTGATTGACTGTGTAAAGCCAAAAGATTCTTATCAATGCACTTTTGTACTTGTGGTATTTATTAATTAAATTGAATTATCTATTATTGATGGTGGTTGACAATTTAAATTAAGTTGTCTTTTATACTCGGTCGTGCCACATTATTATCAATTAACTTTTGCACTTAAGTTGTTTATTATTCAAGCGAACTACACGATTATTAATTTACTTTTGCACTTAAGTTGTTTATTATTCAAGCGAACTAATTAAACTCAATTAACTTTTGCACTTAAGTCTTTTTGTAGATATGCTGAGATCCAGTGCACCCAAGGTCATGGAGGCGACCGTCGCTGCTCCGGCATAGTCAGCCTCCCTCCCCAAGATTGGTGACGCGACTACTGATGAGCAGCCGATGTCAACCTGGAGCAGATGATTACTGCTCATGTCCTCAACAATTAGTATGTTTTTAATTTTCAAGTTCAATTCTTAACATCTTTTAGTGCACCTATCTAACTTAATACATTGTTATATTGGGATTGACATATCTCTTTTGTGATTTCTTGTAATTAGCTTTGTTGAGGATTGTATGAGGACCAAAATCAGTCCAATTATCAAGGCCCACCTCCCACGGCCTTATGCAACATGTAAGGTGTGGACGGAAGCAGACAAGGAACTTGTCTGGAGGAAGTTCTTGGTAAGGACTATCTATTTTTAATTATTTTATTTGGTTTTAGAAGTACATTATTGCTGAATTTTTCTTGCTAATCGTGTTGGAAATTGTGTTGAATTATGTTCAGGACTACTTCAAATTTGAGTTCGACGGAGACCAAGAACTTGGGAGGCAGGCCTAGGAGTGACATTGTTTTGAGAACTACAAGAAATGGATGCTCAATGCAACGAGGCAGGCGTTAGCTCAGACGGGTGTAGCAGATATCTCTATGGCCAGAGATCACAACCCCGAGTACTTCTCCAAAGCCATGTGGGGGCAGCTGGTGGACCATTGATGTACAGAAGATTGGGTGAAGCTGAGTGAGCGAAGCAAGAATATGGCTCATAACAAGAAGAAGATGAAGCATAGTGCTGGATCCTGTCCATTTACTATGCACACGCTGAAGTTGAGAGAAGACGACCCTGGAAAAAGGCCCCTTACGATGCTCCAAATCTTTGAGCACACACACAAAAAGAAAGATATGCAGTGGGTTTCTGAGAGTGCAGAGCAGTTTGTGGTGAGCACACAACTTTAGTATTACTTTTGCATTCATATTATATCCTTATTGGTTGCGGCCAGTTGCATTCCTCTAACATTTCTGTTATTTTCTTATATAGAGGTCATATAGAGAAAAAGTTTAGGCCAATTCCCATGCAGACGGTAGCCAAATAGTGGACGAGGTCTTTTTGTGGTCAGAAGCTACAGGGGATCCTAAAAAGGACTGTATGCTTGGCCTCCCTCGTCAATCCGCACATTCATTGCTAGGCAGAGCTCAGTCGTCAGGTGCGACCAATTGTAACGGTCCTCGGGTTGAAATGACGAATAAAGAGCGCTTCACCACATTATTTGATGAAAGACTTACTAAAATGATCCAAGATAGTTTTCTTATGCCCGAACCCAAACTTCAGGTAATACCAATTTTCTTAAGTAGTTTTGTATTTTGGTCATTCTATATGTGATCTTGATTTGTATATATAATGTTGAATCAATTGTATGGCTTCGTGCATAACGATATTGTGCTTAGTATCAGTGATTCTCAGGGTGGTGAGGACATTGTTGGATCGAACGTGCCTTCATCGAGGAATGAAGAAGATGATGACGGGGTCGGTCGGTCTGCCGGCTAGTGATAGGGGTTGGGGTATTATGTATTGACTCGTGTAGCTTAGCTTTGAGTACATATACTTGACTCATTTTTCAAATTTTGGTTCAATTCATATACTTAATTTTAATGCATATGTTTTATAGTTTGATGATGCTTTGCAATTGATGTATTCGAGAATGAATGCCACACTTATGTCTTATTGTGTACAGTAGATAGCTTTTGGACAAGTTATTTGAATGAATGCGGGACATGAGGTTGAATCAATTTTGAATGAATGCGTTGAAAGCTTTCCTAAGTATTGGATTGGATGGATTGGGACATGTTGGATTGGTATTGGATTGATTTTGGGACAGGTTTTTGGACCTAATTTTGTTTTACCAAAACCCAGGTTTAGCGACCGCACATCGCGGTTGTCAAACAGAAAAAATACGATCGCTAACTTAATATTTTAAAATTTTAAAAATAAGGGCTGATTACGGTAGTGTTCCTGAGGTTAGGGGTAATTAAACTCAAGGACACTAAGTTTGAAAATGTAACATACCGTGACCAAACACGTTAAAAAAGTAACACTTATATCCATTCGTCAGGGTTCAGTCAAAAAAGTATAATTTTCATCAATACGTATGTTAAAAATGACAATACTACCCTTGTACAGTATATCATGAATAATTTTTATAATTTTCAAATTAAGATATCAAACCCTAATTTTAAAAATTAGGGTTTTGAAACCCTAATATTCAAATTAGGGTTTCTCTCTCCAAACTTCTTCTCCAATATGAAATTAGCGAAGTGGTGGCCACATCGCAAGAAGGCAACCAGTGGTGCCGACTCGCGATGAAAGGGGTGTCGTGGTCCTTCGGACATCGCAGTGCAGGGTGGTCGTCGGCATAGGATTTCAGCATTGGAGATTGGGGTTTTGCCGGTGCGCCGCAGGTGGTGGATGAATCCCGCCGACTGAGTAGGATTTCAGGGGGCAGGGGGTGAGAGAAGGGCCACGACAGGGTGAGGGGAGTTAAGACGCCGCGACGTTGGGGGAGTGACGGTAGTGACTGTTTCAGATCTGGAAGGAGAGAGAACGCCGGGATGTCTTGCCGGTTGCCTGTGACACGGACCACCAACCTTTGCTCAGATGGTGTGGATGTGTTCGATGAAACAGCCATGGTGTTCGATGAACACCAGGATGTCTTTTGCAGGCTCCCTTGCCGGCGGTGCTCGATTCTTTGATCGCGAAGGTACCATGGTGGTGATCGCGGTAGTGGCTCGTGATGAAAGCGTGGGGGTGTGGCGACAGCTATGGCGTGGTGGTTGTGGTGGTGGAGAAATTGAAGATGGTGGTGATGAAGTAATGGCATTGGAAAAAATAAGGTTCAAACTTAAGGGCAATAAAGTCTTTTCCTTAAAACCGTTAGGATTTTTTAGATTCCGTTTGGTCAACAGACATATGTGTAATTTGTCCAAACTATTGTCATTGCCTGTAATTACCCCTAAACCTCAGGGACCACGGTCACTAATTAAAAATAAATATAAAAATAAAAAACATTTAGCGACCACAGGGCACGATTGCTAAAGTAGAGAACTCGGTCGCTAAATAGAAAATTATTTAAATTAAAAAAAATTAGTGACTGCCAAAGCAGTCGCTAAGATATATTCAATGAGGTCGCTAAATTTAGCGACTGGACTTCTAACGACTGCTTTTTGCTATCGCTAAAACCGTTTAGTGACTGCAACTGCCCCTTTAGCGACCGCCCTCTGTGGTTGCTAAAGGGGCAGTTTCTTGTGGTGATACCTGAGCTAGACTCTTAATATTTGACTTTTATAAGTGTCGCTAAAATGATGATATAGGGACATTTACATACCTTTAGCGTTTTAGGTGTATCTCGAATATCAAACGGCCGTTACCCGTGAATGAGGCAAGGTGCTCTAAAAAAGTTGAGGTAGCGGACTCTCCATTGCTGCGTGATTCTCTCAGTTTTCATTGGCTTCGTGATAAAACCAAAAATTCATCTAGTATTTGTTTTCGTGCTTATAACAAGAATAAAGAGCAGGATAAGATGATTTTCACCAAAAGTGTCTTTACCGACTTGTACATATACATCCTCAGAATTGAACGTTCTTTAATCGTCAAAAAGTTGATAACTTCTAACTTGTATGATATCAAAGTGATGCATGTAGTTAAATACCTTCTTGTCTTGTAACATTAGTCAATACCTTCCTTCCACCTTAAATGAGATTTCGTGCTCAAAATAATAATGACTCAAGCAAACGAAACACACTTAACTAAGTTACTCCACTCACAATTCAGTGCATACAAAAAAAAAATCAATCTTCATTCCATCATGCTTCCACTGCACTACTTCGACAATGTGACATACCATACTTTATGCACAATCAACCTTATATTAACATGCTTAACTTCGATCCTAAGGTGTACCAAAGTACAGTGCGATTTCCATATAGCACTAGGTCCAAACCTTAAGATCTAACTCGCATTCTCATCAACTCCCCAACCTTATACTAGCATCTAGGTGATCGAAATCTATGCTATACAGTATCACGAATAAAGCCATCTCAATAATATTCTAATGACATTCTGCTGACAACTGAGGCCAACTAGTAACCAAAGTTGTTATGCTAATGGCATGTTTTCTGCTCAGTACATCACCTACCCCATCAGCGTTACAAATACGATGATATTTAATTAAATCGTCAACATCAAATTCCAAGTTGGTATATTCAATGCCCAACAAAATCTCAACGTGCTAAGTTATTGTATAGTCAATTGTTCAAAAACATGTTTATTCAAAACAATAACAAATTCAATCTTCATATCAAGCAGAAGGCCAGGCAACTTCCGAAAAGTCACACACAACAAGGACATTTTCTAATTTAACCTTTTCTAATTTAAACTAAGAAATTGTTTGGCTTGCAGAGATGAAATCCGATATGGTAGGGTACAGACTCTAGCTCTCTGAATCTTAAACTTCAGCTGATTTGGAATCCAAAATTAAAGCTCTTTGCTATTGCAATCTATCATAGCATTATTGGAAGATACCCAAAATCATATCTCTTTCACATCCAACAGAATTAAGTCCATTATCAAATCTCTATCATCACTACTAATGGGGCAAGAATCATAAAACATAGAGGCTACAATAGGGTTTCCCACAGCTGTATCAGCACATAGTCCTGGTTTCAAGTCTCTAGGTCTAATAGGTAAGCGCTAACAAAAAGGTACCAAAACAAATAAATGGGTGGCACCAGGATCTAGTAATGCAAATGTCTTCTTTCAATAAATCTTTAAAATGCACGTCACACATCATTTGACACTCCAGACTCATGAGTCATCATAACAATAACTCTACATGTCCTTCGTGTGTTCCTTGCTTATCTGTACCCCGCTTATTCCACTTCGAGTTACGTGGAGGCTTTATATAGTCCCTGGCCATATGTCTCACAATCCCATTAAAACATGCTCTCATGCCTTTATAGCAAGGCGAGATCCCATGATTTTTCCGACAAGTAGCACAATTCCTTGTAGTATTTTGAGTCTTTTGCCTCTGCCCCGACCCACCAGTTGATCTTTTCTCAACATCTGATGGTATTATCTCATTTTACAAACTTGAACTTATCACGATTTCTCTTCTTTTTCTTATCCTCCTAGATGTGCAACTGCGCCTCATTAACTAGCTCCAAACGTTGAGCTCTGTCAAAAACCTAAGCATACTTCGAGTTATTCATGATAGACATCTGTCACCTTATCTTGAACCCAGTCTTTCCAAAACTTATGTGCACGATGTCTTTCATCCTGAACAAAATGTTGGGCAAATCTTGATAGTCTAGCAAACCACTCCTCATACTCCGTGACACTCCCATTAAAATGTTGAGTGATCCCCATGAAATCGCTATACATAGCCTCTGTCAAATTTGGGGAAAATACTTCATAAAGAATAGATCCTGAAATTCTTGCCATGTGAGATAAGTTTTTCCTTCTTCCGTCATCTTATATCCCTAATCTATCTCCCAGTTGAACTAAAAGACCATCGTCTTCAATTTTTGCCTATCTGTGCCTATCGCCTCAAACATTTTCTCTAAATTATTGGTCCAATTCTCTATAGCCACAGGATCCATAGCTTTATCAAATATATTTGACCGCAAACTCGTGAATTGTTTCAAGATCGCTACATTAGCTGCGACCTAGATAACATTGGGTTTTGAACCATTTTTGCTTTCTCCTTGGCTTCCAAGGCCCCTTCTGCCACCAGGAATTCTAGTGAAGTTGGTCCTGATCAACATCACAGACATACTTAAGTCAAAAGCTTACACACTAATTATGCACTAGTAAACCTTACGAGCGCGAAACTATAAACTAACATGCTTTAAAGTAGTTCTAAACGTCTACGGAATCTTTAGCCTAGGCTATGTTATCAAACTATAACGCCCCAAACTTGAGAATCCGTATATGTCCATAAATCAAACCTAATCATGTCCTTAATCAACCAATTGTAGTGGCAGAGGAAAGCATCTAAAAACCAAACACATAATCAACACAAAAAAGAGTGGTTTTCGAGTCGTCAGCTGATTTTTAGAATTAATCAAAATAATCAAAAGGGGAAAAAAGAAAACCCTAACTCAACTCCAATAACCCAACTAGCTATCTAATCTAGTGGAGCCAGTGTTCTTGAAAATCGAATTCTAGTCAAGTCAACTCTTCTAGTTGACTATTATAGTAGCTGCCCAGTTTCTTTTTCTTTAATTAAGAACGGGATATGTAGTAGGTCAATTGACACGCATGGCTCAGCTGGTCTAAGTGACCAGTTCCTTTTGGTCATGATGTCATTTTGGTCTCCACAGAGGGGTAAATGCATTTTGGCCCCCTGTACTTTGGGCTGAGAGCGATTTGACCCCCTATTTTATATAAAGTTGTACTAAATGTAGTTCTAATCCCAAAAATTGCGCACATTGGATGGAATCTGCAACTTAACCCTGTTTTGGGGTGGAAATGTTTGGGACATTTTATAAAGACAACAATATATTTCTCATAACATTTATACAAACACAAACACGCATGCCACAGTTGCCCTACCCCCTTCCACCGTCACCCATAAACACTCGTACCCTACACACACACAAACACCCACATACCACATACACATTATTCTATTGGATTGAGCATAAAAGGAATTGTAATTAGGTCTTTAAGTTGGTAGAAATGACCAATGAGTACTCCCCACAATTTCAATCCATAGTATGATCTTATCCATACAAAATCACAGTCACCTACACACACACAAGTTCCAGGTTGCCCCTCCTCTTCCCCTTCCCCTTCCCCATCACCCAAACACACACACACACACACACACACACACACACACTATGACACTGCAAAGCACGCACAAATACACACCCACACACACATTGCAGGCACACATGAAAACAAGCACACACCCACAAACCATACACACGTGATTGCGCACGCACAACCACCCTGCAAACATAAACAGACATGCACCGCACAAGCGGTTGCGCACATGCACACACATGTACGCACACAGAGTCATACCCACACATAGAGTACACACACGAACGCATACATACATACATACTCACACCCACACACACAGAGGCTCACACCCACACATAAACTTAGCAGGCACGCACCTATACCCACACACACATTGCACATACACGCAAACATAAACACCCCTAAACCCATACGCACTGCATGGAAACATAAACACGCATCATGTTGGTTAAATGTTTTTGTGTGTTTGCAGGGTGATAAAGGATGAGGGGTGCGGGGCAGAGGGAGTTAAGGAGATAGTGTCAGGCTAAGGAAAAAGGTAGGGGGAGGTGGAGGGTTAGGGAATTACCAGGGGGAAATGGGAGTTAGGGAGGGAATTGGGGAATGTGGGTGATGGGGGATGGGGGCAGTATGATGGTGGACGAATAAAAGGGCAGATGGTAGGGTGGTCGCACCATCATGTGTGGTGATTGTTATGTGTCTGTGTGTGTAAACGGGGTGGGTGCGTTGTTTATGAGTTGGGGGGACCAATAAAAGAGGTCATGGTTTTGTTTGAAAATTTTGGGCATAAAAGGGTAGTCATGCTCATTTAAGGTCTGTCCAATGTGAGCTCTTTCAAGAGGTATAGGTAGATTTAGTACAACTTTTTTAGAAGAGGGGGCCACATCGCTCTCGGCCCAATAGGGGGCCCAGAGATCATTTATCCATTCGACAAATTTGCCCTATTAGAATTTTCATAAAATTATTTTCAGAAGTAGTATCCCAATCCTGTAACGACCCTGTCCATGACACCACGACAAGGCAATGCCTCCCTCATTCTACTTCTAATGTATGATATTATAATATCTCCATTTTATTCCTTATCGTCCTCACTAAGGCTGAATCACACCCAGCCCAGAATATCTCTAATCGATGTGGGATATACCCGGCTCATCCTTTATTGCCCCAACCATCCCCTTGATGTGGGATATACTCGAACCTGCCTTCATTTCCCTTAACTATTGGCAACCCCATCGGATAGCCTAGCCCGAGCTTTCAAGAGTCGGCTCTGATACCATCTATAACGACTCAATTCATGGCCCCACTACACAGCAATGAAGGGCTAGCTAAGTAGGTATGTATGAGTTCATAAGCAGGATTTTATAAGGTCAATCACAAATTATCCCGCATCCAATGAGATATCACAATCTTCTCTCCTTATGCCTTAGCATCCTTGCTAAGGCTTGATCGCACATAGCCCAAAACCTTCCTCTTTAGCCAATGTGATATCCCACATCGGATGTGAAAATTTTGTGATTGGCCTTATCAAACCTTTCATATGAACTCATAAGTATCTACTTGACTAACCCTTTTGAGAGAGGCAATACCCTATGGTGGGGCCGTGGATTGGATTATTACAGATGGTATCAAAGCCACCTCTTAAAATCTCAGCTGAATTATCCAATCAGGCTGTCAATGGTTAGGGGAAACAAAGGCAAGCCTGGATATATCCCAAATTAAGAAGATGGTTAGGGCAATGAAGGATAAGCTGGGTATAACCCATATTGGCTAGAAATGAAGATTATAGGTTGTGTGTGATCGACCTTAGCAAGGACGCTAAGGAATAAGGTGGAGAGATTGTAATATCCCATACCGGATGCGGGATGATTTGTGATTGGCCTTATAAGACCCTGCCCACTAACTCATGAGTATTTACTTGGCTAGCCCTTTTGAGGGAGGCATGCCTTATGGTAGGGCCGTGGACCAGGCCATTATAGATAGTATTAGAGCTGGCTCTTGAAAGCTTGGGCTGGGCTATCTAGTCAAGTTGCTGATGGTTAGGAAAAACGAAAGCAAAATCTGGTCTATCACACATGAAGTCGATGGTGGGGCAACGAAAGGTGAATCGGGTATATCCCACATCAGCTAAATAGAAAGATTATGTATTATGTGTGATCAAGCTTTAGTGAGGATGGCTAAAGCATAAGGAGAGAGATTGTGATATCTCATTTCGAATATGGAATAATTTATGATTGGCCTTATAACACCCTATCTATGAACTCATAAAAACCTACTTGGTTAACCTTTTTGAGGAAAGCATTGTCCCGTGGTGGGCCGTGAACCGGGTTGTTAATGGTGGTATCAGAGCCGACTTTCAAAAGCTCGGGCTAAGTTATCTAGTCGAGTTATCGATGGTTGGGAGAAACGAAGCAATTTCAGATATACCTCACATCAAGAGGATGGTTAGGGTAACGTAGGGTGACCCAAGTATATCTCACATTGGCTATAGAGGAAGATTCTGAGCCATGTATAATCGAGACTTAGCAAGGATGTTAAGGAATAAGGAAGGGAGATTGTAATATCCCATACAGAATGTGAAATAGCTTGAGATTACCCTTATAAGATTTTGCCTGTAATCTTAGAAATATATAGTTATCTAGCTATTTTGAGGGAGGCAATGCCCTGTGGTGGGGTTGTGAATCGGATCATTACAGTTCCTACTGGACAAAAACACTAAAAAGCCATGTCCTTTGTCAACATCCTGGGCAACACTTGGTTACAATTTAGAATTCGTTATTATATGTTTGCTCTAGTTTTTGTTCAGTCGCTTGGGCGAGCGTGTGTTTATATGTAAAATCCTGATTATTCTACGTGAACAAAGGTTGGCCTACTTCCCTTCATGTATCAAGTAAAAGGTACACTGAGGGCCAAACAATTCCAGTGCATGCTACGGTTAACTGCCTGGCGATGGTTTTGCTACAACCCGATGTGCTAGCAATGATACGCTGTTAACTTGTTTTGTTCAAATAAGTTGCACACGAACCATGTAACTTATTCACAATTTAGTACATACATCACTCTGTAAAGTCATATATTAAATCACTAGAAGAACAAATATCAGGCAAAAGACACGAGGTATTCAAATGTCCTTTCAAGTTGTGTGTCAAAGATAGTTAACACATCAAGACAACAGGCGGGAAACCATCATACTGGAGGATTCTGGCCCATTATTATTTACACTAGGGATGATATTTACTGGAGATATGAACTTTGCAAAATCCTTCAGTTCTGTAAAACTGCAGTGCTCACTATATGGAACTTCATACCTGGAGAAAAAAGGGGGAAAGACTTGTCAGCTAAAGATCAACTTTTTTTTTCTTTCCTTTTTTGGTCTAATAATAGAAATACAAAAATATGAAAAACAATGTAAGTAGTCGAGTTAGACCAAGCCCATAAAGGGCAAGAAATAGATACTCAAATAGATGGATGACATCCTCGACCGCTGGGCACTAGCAGAAGAAAGCACATAATAAAGCAAATAATATACAAAGGAAAATTACGCAACGGTAATACATAATATATAAAGCCAACAATAACCAACAAACAATTTTTATTTTCTAATTTTTTGGATCAAACCAACATTGAGGATAAGCACACGGCCGTCAACAAAAAGATAAGCACCAAAAAGCCAACTTCTCTAAGCAACCTAACACCTTTCCCGAAATTGTATCTCTTAATAGATCTATAGACCCGTGGGTTTTTGCTAGGGCTAGCTGGATATTTCTAAATAGATTCAGCAAAAGACCTTGCCAAAGTGAATAAGAGAGATTGGATTGTATCTCTTAATAGATAGATCTATCGACCAGTGAACTTTTACTTAGCAGGATAGTCGTTAATAGATTCACCAAATAACCTTGTTAAAGTGAAGGTTGAGATTTAGTTACCCTGATAAGTTTATGAAGTAATGAAATCATGAACTTTATGGCAGGGGTGTGCAAAACACCCCCGGTGCATTCACCGATCCAGACAGGGAAATGCAGTCATTTTCTACCAGGATTTCTAAGGTTATAAATTCTTAGACACAAGACCTAATGTGAATTACGGCCATTTCCTAAAGGATTTGTAAGGCTATAAATCCTTATACACGCGGCCCATAATGTGTCGACTTCTATTTCAATATGCAAAACAAAAAAATTATTGATGTATTTTTTATTTGTTAACATGATCATTAACTCAATTATTAGAGGCGCATAAATATTTCTTAAATATAATTGAAGCTTCTCCTACGGGCAAATAGAAACATACTTTCACAGCTTATCTTCGGAATTTAATCAAGCCCCCCTCACAACAATGGCACTTCTCTGTGATGGCTTGTATATCCACCTCCGATCGATCGAAAGATGAATTTGAAACAAGTGTTAGTCCAAGACCTTTCTACTCAAGGGATACAATGTCTTTCATACCAAACTTACAACATTTACCCCGTTATAGGAAAATGTATGTTCTTTTAAGTATGTCAGGTCAAGATTCATGGAAGAATTTATAGAGTACATTGAACTAAAGGAAAGGTGAATCTTACCCAAAGGAGTAAACTAAATGTTTTTCAGCAATATACATGTTCATGCATTCTTTAATCTGATTTAGAAACCAGAGTTTAAAGGTTAAAACTTTTTGCTAAGTCAAAAGTCGTGATCTCATGAATTTGTATTTTGGAAAAACAAAGTTCCTTCACTTGATGTGATTTTATACAAATAAGATAATGAAATTTGAAACATATTCCCACCGTATCTTGCCACAACTTAAAAGATAGATACAAGACTGCAGAAACTGGAGGACGGGAATGCTGTTGTATACCCAAGAATTAGGACCAAGATTGCATCACTTAAATTGAACCTTAACACCCCAATTAGAAGAAAAGTAACCATTCCCACCAATTCAATCAAGATTTTGATTCAGCTGAAGTTTTTCCAAAAGCGTATTAGAATTATGTGTATGTTTTCGCTCCATGACTTGATGTAAGTCGACCTTACATTTCACGTCGGGTAGTTGCTGCAGTGGAAGTATCTGGCCAGAGTTGAGAACAGAACCCTATCATAGTACTCCAGCTGACTAAGTAAAAAGGGCAGCCAAGGGTAGGGCAATTGCATAGTATAGGGAGGGTTAATGTGCGCAACCTGTGCAGATATTCGCTGGGAGCTATGTTACATGGACTCGGTACAAGTGTTTGAGTCGGATACGTGTACAAGTGTCAGATTCGTCTAATTTCCAAAACCCAAGACACGGGGTCATGACAAGACATTGCTATTTATTACCATTTTGTAGTTATTCCTTAGGTAAAATGGTATTTTCGGTGACCCACATTGTTTTAATTGACATCCTATCTCATCTCAACGCAATAAGGAATTAAAAGAACACTTTAAGATAGCGTTCTTAGTTGCATATCCTATGAAATATGTCAGACACATATCCCAAAACTATGTCCAAGTGTCGAGTGTCCGACACGGGTACTTCACGCATTTTGAAGAGACCATGTAACATAGGCTGGGAGGCCGTTTTCACTTGAAACCATGACATCCAAGTCACAATAGAGCAAAGTCACCGTTGAGTAAGAGCTCACGCTCTCGAGTTAATTAAGAAACAAAAATATCACCTTATGGTAGTACCCTGTTGCCACCTTCTTCCTGGAGACTTCTTCTTCCCCTTACCAAACGTCCAACCAGTTGGAGAGAAAGCAACTATAAGACTGAATTGACCTTGAATATTAGGACCAAATAAAATTCAGCACGATTATAAGTACAGGGGGAACTATGTAAGCTAAAAGAAATCAGAATAAAAAACGAGTTGGATCTACATAATAGTTGTTAATGCACTCGACAAATCCTTTTATTTGCCAAGCTACAAATCCAAATCTTTGTGGACAACAACAATTTGAATATCATATGAGATCCTATAGATGTAAGGCTCAGAACATATCTTGAAACAATCACATGATCACACAGAAGAAGTTCAAAATTACCTCCAAATAACATATAAACAATGTCATGCACTATTATCAAAGGAAAAAAAGTTAAGCCAAACCTATAAAGCATCAAATATCATTTGAGCAAAAGTGAAGGCATAAGATGTAGAAAAAAACTTTGTACAAGTTATGAAAACTCGGACAATAGTGATTATGCTACAATAATGACAGAAACATTGTTAAATATAAGCTGTAATATTGATTGACTGTTTAGAATAGTTCCACTTCACCTTTATATCCCTTTTTCCATTTTGAAGCCTCTTTTCTTATGTATGATTTACCTACAACTTGAAGCTTAAGCTATCGCCTCTTCCCTCTCATGTGCACATTAAGAAGATGATTGGAAAATCACTTGAGATGGTTTCATTATATCCAATGTTAGCCTTGATCAGATGCCCAAGTGAAAACAAGGGGTCTTTGCCAAATGATGGGGTAAGACGAGATTGGGAAGAAGTAGAGCGAGAAGAATTAATTGGTAAGAATTTAGCCAAAAAATGTGTCTGGATGGAGAAGAAGGAAGAATATCTTTCTGGCAGCATTACCATCAATCTCTCAATGCATCAACGTTGCAAGTACTTTAAGATATCTTTCTTGGGTACTTTTTCCCCATCCTATTTACTTCACTCTCAGACCTACTGGTCTTAGTAGAAATGCATTCCAAATACTCCTTCTTAGTCGTGCTCAAACAAAAGCTTTTTGGATTCTAAAATTCCCCATAACTCAAATGTAGCATTTAAGCCTATTCTAGCATATTAAAATCACACATCATCTCCCCATATGACATGCACCACAGGGCCTCTTCTTGAATATTCTTAATTATATCATTCATGATTAAAGAAAAGATATGAGCTCAAAGCTGATCCTTGGTGGAGTCCAATTGTAATTGAAAATCCACTAAACATGCCATCACTAGTTCGCACATTAGTTACCACTCCATCATACACGTCCTTAATCGCATTAACATACTTGGTACTCATCTTCTCTATGACCGACCACATATTTGCTACCCAATCATATACATTTTCAAACTATGTAAAGACAATGAAGATCTTGTTAAGCATGATAACATTGTTGGGCACATTCTCTAACAGCTTAAGCTTTTAGAGCAATTGGTAACTGAGCATGGTATCAGAGCTCTCGGTTGTGCAAGGTCTCGGGTTCGAGTCTTCCTGCTTGCATTTAACCCCATTTATAAGTTTCTTATATTTGTGTAGTTGTTGGTGGTGGACCTCAAAATTATCTTTCGTATGATTTGACTCTCCATGAGCGCAATATGGAGCTTGCACGTGAGGGAGACTATTAAAGCAATGATGTACAGGTTGGGGCCAATCTTTGACACCCTGAGCTTTTTGATCTATGTTTGTTTATGTTGGAATTTCCTGATTATTAGCTATTACTGTAAATAGGATCTAATTTCTAGGAGTTAGCACCCTAATTGATAGTTATCCCTGTAATTTAGTTATTCCTTATTTAGAGGTCTTCTCTTCCTTGCTTAGATGTCAATTAGGTGTATATATGTTATGCAGATTTCCTAATGTCAATACATGGTGAATTTCTCTCACACAATTAGCTACTATTTTATGGTATCAGAGCAGTGCTCTGTTGTCTCTCCTCACTGCCCTTAAATTTAACTAACGTTGAATTAAGAAGAAGGGATGTCAAGTGCGGAGAAGGATTCTTCTTCGTCCACCATGTCAGAAATTTTCATGCAACCAGTGATGCCACAGTCCTTCCGGGACTACTCCTCGCTACAGATCACGAGTCATAAACTGAATGGAAAAAATTTCCTCTAGTGGTCACAATCTGTCCTCTTGGTGATTCGAGGAAGAGGAAATATGGGATATGTCACTGGAGAGATGCAACGTCCAGCTCTAGGAGATTCGACATATGCCAATTGGGAACTCAACAACTCAATTGTCATGGCATGGTTGATCAACTCGATGGAGTCGCACATTAGCTGGACCTATTTGTTCCTTCGGACTGCCAAGGTTATTTCGGATGCTGTCAATAAGAATTACTCTGATCTAGAGAATGCATCTAAGGTATTTGAGATCAAGAACAAATTAAAAGAAATGCATCAAGGAAACTTGAGAGTCACCGAGTACTACAATGAGCTGCAAACCCTTTGGCAAGAGTTGGACATGCATTATGAAGCTGATTGGGGTGATCTTGAAAGAAATCTGAAGTTCAAAAGACACCTTGAAAAGGAAAGATTGTATGAGTTCCTTACTCGCCTGAATAGAGAGTTAGATGAAGTAAGAGGAAGGATTTTGGGACGTCGGCCGTTGCCTTTCATTGATGAAGAATTTGCTGAAGTGCGTCGTGAAGCTAGCAGGAGGCGTGTTACGCTTCGAGGAAAATAAGAGGCTGTTACTAGTGGTGAAATGCCCATGGAAACTGTGGCTTTAGCCACAAAGAATAATCCCTCCATTGACAAGTCTAGTGGAGATTAGAGAAACAACCACAGAGGAGGACGTCCGTGGTGCAGTCATTGCAATAAATCGGGCCACACCCGAGACACTTGTTGGGATAGTCACGATAAGCCATCTAACTAGAAATCTCGAGGATCAAACAAGGGGAAAGGATTTCAGGCTACTGTACAAGAAAAGAATGAAGACACTCTGGCTAGCAGTGAAATGAATGGGGTCTACTTCGCCAAGGCCCAACTGGAGTAGCTACAGAAATTCTTGAGTCAACCAACTGTGGGTAACCAAAACATTGCAACCAGCAACTATGCACAAGGTACTGCACTTCATGCTCAAAATAATTGCCCTTGGACACTTGATTCTAGGGCCTCAAACCATATGACAGGTAACTCATCACTATTCTACTCATACACTCCTTGCCAAGGAAACTCTAGAGTAAAAATAGCCGATGGAACATTCTCTAATGTTGATGGAAAAGGGTCAGTGTGAGTCAAAACATATTATTCTGCACTCGGTTTTGCATGTTCCGAACTTAGCATGTAATTTGATATCTATGAGCAAGATGACCCACGATCTTAATTGCAATGCTAAATTTTCTACATCTCTATGTGAAACTTCATGAGCTGGAATCGGGGAAGACGATTGACAGTGCTAGAGTAAGCGGTGAACTCTACTATTTTGAGGACAAGGGCTGCATGTCAAATCAAGCAACGACCGTTAATTTTTCTTCTATTTCCAGTAATGACGACTTAATAATATTGTGGCATCGTAGGTTGGGCCACCCTAATTTCCATTACCATAAACGCTTGCACCCAGATCTGTTTATTAATAGAGTCATTTCTTTTGTGAAATCTGTCAGCTAGCCAAACACATGCACATCCTTTCCAGTTAGACCATATAAAGAGTCTCATCCATTCTCCCTAATCCATAGTGACATCTGGGGTCCTTCTTGCGTAAAGAATATTTCACGAACCCGATGGTTTATCACATTTATTGATGACCATACTAGAGTTTGTTGGGTCTATCTCCTCAAAGAAAAGTCCGAAGCTGGTAAAACATTTCAGTTGTTCCACACAATGATAAAAAAATCAGTTTAACACTTCCATACAAACCTTGAGAACTGACAATGGAAAAGAATACTTCCAATCAATTCTTGGAGAGTACCTTCAAACCTTAGTTGCAGAAAACTCCTAATATGGTGACATTTCTCTCTCAAAAACTCGCTTTTGCGATCCCAAGTTAGGAGCTCCATGGGATCTCGTCCCAAGCTAAGATGGGAACTCGATCCCGCTAGCTGGATAGAGATGCATGGAACAAGTGAGAGAATATATGAAAATCAAGCTCTTTTCAACTCAATTCCTTGTTTTTTTCTTCCTTCTGATCGTTAAAGCCTCCTTATATGTTGTTGTTGTCTATGTAAACTATACTAAACAAATGATAATACTCTTTACGCATTTATTTATTCAAGCAGCTCCCAACCTCAGATTCTTCTTGGTGCTTACGCTTCTCCGCCCCCATTCTCGCCCCCGCCCCCGCCCCCGCTTTGTGCAACTAAGCTTCAAACTAATGGTATCATTCACCAAAGCTCGTGTCCTGAGACACCACAGCAAAACAGTGTAGCCGAAAGGAAAAATCGTCACCTCATGGAAGTTGCAAGATCTCTAATGTTCAACATGCAAGTTCCAAAAGATCTTTGGGGAGAAGCCGTTCTAACCGCCTCATATCTCATAAACCGGATGCCCTCGAAAAACCCTTAAATTCACCTCTCCAATGTCAAAACTCCAAGAAACTTACCTAACCTTCCGATCTGTCTCATCCATTCCCCTTAGAACCTTTGGGTGCACTGCATTTGTACATGTCCAGCCACAACATCGGTCTAAACTCGATCCAAAATCCAATAAGTGTGTGTTCATTGGGTATTCCCCAACTTAACGTGGATACAAGTGCTATTCCCCATCACTCCGTCGTTTCTTTGTCTCTATGGATGTCACATTTCTTGAATCTCAACCTTTCTTTGACCAAACTTATCTTCAGGGGGAGACTTTAGATGAAGATAAGCCTTGAGATGAACATGAACCTGAACCATCACTGCAAACTACCCAGCCCAACGTCAAACCATCACGGCAAACTACCTTGCCCAATGTCGAATCCGAACCTATGATGCCACTCACTGAGCAAAAGAAAATATTGGAAACAGGGGGAAATTCTCGGCCTTTACTTGTGTATTCACGCAAGAAACAACCTCTGAATGGCGATAAACCAAAATCTCTGCAAGGTCAAGAGTCGAAACCGATTCCTTGCCCTAATGAACAAGCTGATGATTACACTGATCATTCCATTCAGAAGGGCACCGAGAATTTGACTGAAGATGTGGACCTAGACCTGCCAATTGCCCTTAGGAAAGGAACCAGAACATGTACTCAGCATCCTCTATCCAAGTTTGTTTCTTGTGAAAAACTCTCTCCCACATTTCATGCCTTTACCACACTATTGTCTAAAATAGAAATACCGAGAAATATAAAAGAAGCTCTTGCTGATTCTAAGTGGAGAATCGCGGTCCAAAAAGAAATGGGTGCTCTAAAACGTAACGATACATGGGAAGTTGTGGAACTGCCAAGAGGGAAGAAGACCGTAGGCTGTAAGTGGGTGTTCTCAGTAAAGTTTAATGCAGATGAGAGTGTTAATCGACATAAAGCAAGACTGGTAGAAGGGTTCACCCAAACCTACGGTGTAGATTATCAAGAAACCTTCACCCCAGTAGCCAAACTTAGTACTGTAAGAGTCTTGTCATTGGCATCCAACCTTGATTGGCCTCTACAACAGTTGGACGTGAAGAATGCTTTCCTCGATGGTGACCTACATGAA
This sequence comes from Escallonia herrerae, assembly GCA_033070095.1. NCBI lineage: Eukaryota > Viridiplantae > Streptophyta > Magnoliopsida > Escalloniales > Escalloniaceae > Escallonia > Escallonia herrerae. The sequence goes on from JAVXUP010000456.1 coordinate 444,206, forward strand.
GAAGTCTATATGGATTGTCCATTTGGGTTTGAAAGAGAAGGTAATCTGGTATGTAGATTAAAAAAATCTCTCTATGGATTGAAGCAATCTCCTAGAGAATGGTTCGGAAAGTTCACCCAAGCAATCAAAAGGAGAGGTTTTAAGCAAGCACAAACAGACAATACATTATTCTACAAGCATTCTAAGGAAGGAAAAATTGTCATCCTTATAGTGTGTGTGGATGATATCATTATTACAAGAGACGACCGTGGAGAATTAGATACCTTAAAATTATACCTTGCAGGTGAGTTCGAGCTAAAGGATCTTGGAGCACTGAGGTACTTTCTAGGTATGGAAGTTGTGAGGAGCAAGTCTGAAATCACCATTTCAAAAAGAAAATATGTACTGGATCTTCGGGATACTGGTATGTTGGGTTGTAGGCCAGCCGAGACACCTGTGGAGCCTAATGCTAAGCTGGATATTGAAGGGGAAAAAGATGTTGATCGTGAACAATATCAGAGGTTAGTGGGCAAGCTGATTTACTTGTCACACACACGTCCAGATATTGCATTTGTTGTGAGTGTAATTAGTCGGGCGTATGCATTCACCAAAGAAGAAACATCTTGATGCAGTCTACGGAGTTCTAAGGTATCTAAAAGGTACACCGGGAAAAGGACTATTCTTTAAAAGGGGAAATGATAGAATGGTGGAGATTTACACCGATGCAGATTGGGCAGGATCTTCAGTTGATAGAAGATCTACATCTGGCTATTGTACCTATGTTTGGGGGAACCTAGTAACTTGGAGAAGTAACAAGCAACCGGTAGTTGCAAGGAGTAGTGCAGAAGCTGAGTTTCGGGCATTAGCGCATGGTATCTGTGAAGATATTTGGTTAAGGAGATTACTAAGTGAACTGAAGATCATAAAGAGCTGGCCTATGAAATTGTACTGTGACAACAAAGCTGCTGTGAACATAGCCCAGAACCCAGTTCATCATGACCGAACCAAACATGTTAAGGTGGATCGCCATTTTATCAAGGAAAAGATTGATGATGGAAGTGTGTATTTGATGCATGTTCCTACCAAGGAACAAACATCTGATGTCCTGACTAAAAGTCTACATAAACCGAATTTGAAGACTTAGTGAGCAAGCTGGGAATGGTCAACATATACGAACCAGCTTGAGGGGGAGTGTTGGAATTTCTTGATTATTAGCTATTACTGTAAATAGGACCTAATTTCTAGGAGTTAGCACCCTAATTGATAGCTATCCCTGTAATTTAGTTATTCCTTATTTAGAGGTCTCCTCTTCCTTATTTAGATGTCAATTAGGTGTATATATGTTCTGCAGATTTCCTAATGTCAATACCTGGTGAATTTCTCTCACATAATTAGCTACTCTTTTAGTTTATCCTCGCCAAAAGCTTCAGAGTGCAACTCATAATCTTGGTCTCTCTAACCTAATGTTTTTGTGTATAGCTATTAGAGTGCTTTTCCTTCACTTATCTGGCAGTCTCTTAGTGTTCAATATCTTGCTAGGTAACTTAAACGATCAACATACACACAAGCATCTCCCAACCTTGACTAAAATACCATCTGGTGAGCTAGCCTTCCTTCTCTTAATCCTTTTACATCTTCCGTCACCTCAGATATTCTAATTCTACAATCACCAAATGAATCATCAGCTCCTCCTAAATTCTCTTCCACCTTTCTAAAATATACACCCACTTAGTCTCCTAAAGACATGCTATGACAATTATCCTTCTACTCAAACTGCCTCATCTTAGCAGTTAACGAAACCTCAATTTCAACTGGCCATGGGAATCTTATTCTCTAACCTAAGTTTATGATTCTAGCCTAGCTTATTTTCCTGTGGATGCCGACTGTGGTGTAGAAACCTTTGCAGCCAACATTAAAGCACGACATAGATGAAGTTATATGGGAAAATTAGGAAAACATGGGATTTGTGATTAAATATTTGGGGTTGATGGGTTTTTTTGTGGAAATTGTGAAAAGAGTGGGCCAATTCCTCAAATTCCTGAAAGGTGGGATGACTTGAGAAAAAATGGGTTTCTCAAAAAGTCATAATTTCCTCTTCCCCAAAATACCCCTGCCCACAATAAACCCACTTCTGTCCCTCCGCCCAGCAATTTCCCAAACATTTATCTCCTCTACCTTCCATGGGTAACAAACAGCTCCTCCTCACTTCATTCTCACGCCATTACCAGATCTGCCGAGATTTCCCCGTGAAGTTGCACCGAGACGGAGCCGAAGCCCCAGCCAAGATCGAACTCTGGATTAGATTTCGAGTGTTGAGCTGGAAGAAATCCAATGTGATGCATCCTTGGTGAGCTTTCTTCTTTCTTTTAGTTCTTCCGTTAGTTGCCTAGTTGAAATGTCGCAATTAGAGATCGTTTTGTGCTTCAATGATTATAAAGAAAAATATATATGAGTTGAACGTATGAAGTGGCCAAATCAGCTTAGGGATTAGATTTCTGGGTTTGACTTTGATTTTGATCTAGGTTTCTGGGCTGTAGTTTGGATTTGGGTTTCCATCATGATTCAGTTTTTTGTTTTCCAATTGTAATTTAGGTTTGGATTTTGAATGGCTTAAAAACTTGGGCCACGATATAAGGTTTTGTTTTTCATGGTGTTGATGGGTGGCAAGCAGAGGTGTTAGATGGTGGTCGTATGTGGCAGTGCGGCGGTGGTTATGAGTCTGTATGCAGGGGAAAGAGATGAGGTCTTTGGTTGAAGGATGGTGGCTAGTAGTGGTGGCAGTTGTGATGGAAAAGATGATTGATTGTGGGCTTGGGAACTTGGGTTAAAAAAATAATTGCTTTTGGATTGAAAAGTAAGATGACCAAATTGAAAAGTACTTTTGGATTGAGAATATTGATTTTCAAGTTTTTTATGACTGTGAGGTTTTATCTAACAGTAGAGTAACTTGGGTTGAAAAAATAATTTGAGGTACTAATTTTGTATACTTAAAACATGAGGTGATCGAGCTAAATTTGTTGTATACTTTAGGGCATAGTTTTTGCATTAGTCCAAAAACAAAAGAAGACTATGTTGAGAGATGATAAATTCCTCCCAGAAATTAGTAACTCTAGTCCATTATTTTGCACTCATATAGTCCAAGTTTTGAGCAAGCAATCGATGTTTGTAGCATATATATCATTTTCTGTTAAGGTGTAAAATATTGCAATTAGTCCCTAAGTTCAAACGTTATATATTATGTCAAAGGGTGCCATACATAACATAACGAAGGATCAAGTACCAAAACTCTGATGTTCGCAAATAGATTTTACTTAAAGGCTAGAGTCTAGACCAATTACCAAAGTCGCAATGGCCCTCTTTGTTTCAGTAATACCGTTTTTTAGATTGTCCTTTTCATGGTTTCTTATGTTCGGTGTGTCAACTTGAGAACAACTTACGGAAGCGATTTTCGATCTGTAAAAAAGGAGCAAGATTCGGATAACAACTTGCTGATTAAAACTCGGCAATTCATAGTCGAGCCTTTCATTCTCTTGCCCTGCTCCGTATTACTTCCGACATCTCCGCTTCTTCCGACAAACAAAAGAAGCTCGCCTGGAAAAATTAAAGCCGTCAAAATTGCAAGGCAAGAAATTTGGGCATCAATCCTGGGTGAGGTACTGCCGCAATCAGGGGTCAAACATCACTCATTTTATGCCTGTGTAGGCCGTGGAAATTTTATTTCCCCATTCAGTTCATTGACAAAAGATTGTCTACCAAGTGCTCGAGATAAGGCCGCATAGGTCTGTTCAATGAAATATAGGGAAAATTAGGAAAACATGGGATTTGTGATTAAATATTTGGGGTTGATGGGTTTTTTTGTGGAAATTGTGAAAAGAGTGGGCCAATTCCTCAAATTCCTGAAAGGTGGGGTGACTTGAGAAAAAATGGGTTTCTCAAAAACTCATAATTTCCTCTTCCCCAAAATACCCTTCCCCACAATAAACCCACTTCTGTCCCTCTGCCCAGCAATTTCCCAAACATTTATCTCCTCTACCTTCCATGGGTAACAAACAGCTCCTCCTCACTTCATTCTCACGCCATTACCAGATTTGTCGAGATTTCCCCGTGAAGCTGCACCGAGACGGAGCCGAAGCCCCAGCCAACATACAACGGTGAGGCCGCCGGTTCTGGCCGCCTCCGAAAGAAGCAACCACCCTTCCGTGACAGAACGAGAACGATTTCCCATCGTCTGCACAACTCCTCAAGGTTTTGATCATCTATTGCTCTTTTACTTTTTCGTCGTTCGTTCCGCTACTATCATTTTAATTTCTGCTCTCTCTTCTTGGATTTCAATGTTTGGTTTGTATATGGATGATTAGTGAGGCATTTTGTTTTTTGGTGTTCACAATATATATTTGGGAGAGGTTTTTGCGGAGGAAATTTCGTAATCGCTCATTGACGTTTTTGGAAGGATGCACACCGAAGGTAAGAATGTCGGAGTATAATACGAAAAGAACTAAAAAAAATGAAATAACTCTTATCGGATAGAGAAATTGCGAGGTTGAGATGAGAGGGAGATTGATCTCAAGGAGGTGATCTCAGAATCCCTTACCAAACCCACGTGAGTATACATGCCTGCCAGGTGTTCGATGAAAGGCGTAAGCTGGATAGAGTGGAGTGATGAATCAAGCCATGATAATGGCTAGCTTCTCTGGAAATCACATGGTCTAAACTGCCCAAAGGGGATCACTGGTGATAGCCCTTTTACTATTCTAACTCGTGTTGAGTGCCGTTAGTGAATCTTGCTCAATCTCTTCGAATGTGTTGATCAGAATCCCAGTTGCTCACATCATGTCCTTTCCATTTTCTATGGTCATGGCTCTTTAGAACACTGTTTGTGTCTGAGAGCAGAGGTGGAGGAATTGACCCCTTTCGGTAGAGGTTGCTAACCAAAATGACTTGGCCAATGGTGGTGTGAAAGGACAACTTGTTAGTATCATGGGAGTGGCTGATGATGTGAGTAAGATGTAATTGGCCCAGCCAAGGGGTTCGGCGACAGGGATGACTGTAGGGGACTAGTTCATGTTTTCGGAATGCAAGCGTGTGCATGTCGGGATGCAAGAGCGAGAATAAGCTCAATATTTCCACCTTAAATTAAGAAAATTGCATGTGACTGCTCTGTCTATTACCGTAATGAACTGTGCATTGAACTAGTTATCTGGTCCCATTTGTTGGTGTTGGTCAACCCCCCCGGGTATTAAGATATACACTACACTAGTTTAATTCCAACCGTGTATAGTAGTTGTCAATTTGGAGTATGAGATACATCAAATATGCGATTGATTGTTTGTCTTTACTGGTCATCTCATAAGCCATTTAATGTGTTCTTCTGAGGAGGTAAGTATATGCTGAATTTATTATAGCAAATTGTCTCCCAGCTATGTAGCGGTTTGTCATGGACATTACCATTATGCCAGGTTCATTTTGGGCCAATTATACTTATGGGAGTGTCCTTGATTTTTAGAATAAGACCCCTTTATGCACCAAGTGTTTCGTAATTAAAGGAAAGATTGCCATGAGGCACACCTAAGCTCTTTGCATCTCACGAGTTATGTGTGCTGAGATTGAAACATTAGTTGTCATTTTTTGTTAACGAGACGTGTACCATACTCTTATATGTTTTCATTGTGCTTTGAACAATATTTGTGAAGATTTTTAACTAGCCGTGTACGCTTGATTAATGTTGAGTATCTTTATTAAGCGTTGCGTACTCTAGTTAGGTATATTAATTTGCACATTATAACGTTATGATTAACCACTATACATGCAAAGTAGCTACATGACCTGAATTCGAAAAAATGTGAGGTTTTCACTACATGAAAACACGTTTTTAGCTACGGAGGATAATCGGTCAGTAAAACGTGTCGAATCGAAGAATACTACCGTGGGTTTTTGCGGTCGTTAAAGACTTATGCCTTTTCTGTCTCTTAGATCTGTGTCCCTTGGATCCGCAATTTCCCGCTTCTCTTGGACGTTTAGTTGTTCTTATTGCTTGCATCTCTACTAATGTTTTGACCTTTTTAAGAGCCATATTGTGATTTGCTATTTATACTGATACCAGATCTGTTATTCTGATTTGCTACCATTCAGTGATAAATGGTAGCAGCATAGTATATTATGTCTTGCAAAGCGAATTTCATGTAAACAAAGTGTAACCCATTTACCTATGCTTAGATTCTTACACAATTGTTATTGATTTATACCATTTAGTTGTTAAACTTGGGTCCCTTTGACATGATGATGGCTCACACTCATCAATTGGACCTGCAAAGAAACATTCAGAGATATTGGAGTAGCAATTAATAAACCTTTCAGGTTTTTTGCATTCTCTTAATGGTTTTCCAAGTGTCACTTCCTCCTCTGGGATGAGTTCTTGCACTTCCTTGCCTTTTTCTTTGATTGGAGACTTGCCACTACCTTTTTTACAGATTTCTAGGCCTAAGAAAAGAAGACACTTCTTTTGAAAGGGTTGGGAGGACATGAGCTCTACATATCTTTCAGTTCTTCACACCAAAAGGTGCTGCAATAGGCTTGATAACATGTTGCACATAAAATAAAAGAGAATGCAACCTTTAGCTTTACATTGATAACTCTAGTTTGATGCTTAGATCGAGGAAGAATCTGTAGAATAGTCTACCAGCTAATTGTGATTCGTTGTTTATACAGAGAGAAATCCAGATATGTACTTGTGATTCGCTACCATTCAGTGACAAATGGTAGCAGTAAAGTATATGATCTATTGTTGGATATATGATTTGCTAAAGTTTGACGTTTATTTGCTTGGCTAAGAATGATACAGCGATCCTCTTTAAAGGCTGAAAGATCTAACGTCTAAATTCCCTTTGGCATATTCGTACGCTAGCCTTACACTTGATTGTTTTTATTTTGGTAAATAATCCAGCGGATAGAAGAGAGAAGGGTTTACATGAATGGCAAGTGTATCACATGGAGGTGTACAAGTATACATGGCAATGTTTGGTGTACAAGAAAGGGGTTTTCTCAGCCAAAGCCAAGAGCTTTTTCAAGGTTTCAGAAAAGGTGAGTTAAAGTTGGTCCTTTTTTCTTCCCCTTGCTGAGTTGCTGTTGTAGGAATAATCAGCAACTATGATTTATTTGTGCATGTTTTTCGTACTTGTGCTTGATTGGTAATGTGAGTTGGTAATTAGGTGCTTCTTGCTAAGTTTTATTGCTTTCTTAAAAAGTTTAATGCTCACAGCTAGTCTTTCTTTCTGTTTTTGTAAAAACAAAACAGATTGTATAATCTAATGGAATTGAAATCTGCTGCTTGATGTAGCACAAATATTCTTTTGCGTTTGTTTTAAATTTAACCTGGGATTTCATATCATCGATAGACTTCATGTAGAAAACTTCATCCTGATTAATCTTGTTTGTTTTGCTTTGCTTTAGTTCCAAACAACTGCACCAAGAAGCTGTACTAGCTCCTGGCGAGAATCTTATAGCAACTGGTACGATGTTCTTTTGCAGTTGTTTTTTATTTCGTAAACATTTTGCACGTAATAATACATGAGTTTTGCTTGTATTAAGATGCTCATATGCTTCTTTTCAATTGTAAGCTTGAATGTGCAAAAATGCATTTGTGAGAACAAAGGGCATAAGCGCAACTTTGTATAATTGTTGGCTGATAATTGCACTAGTACAATTATGGTTCTTTGAACTGAATACATAGCTGATAAGTGGGGTTGCCGATTTATGTATGGTTATTGCTAGAAGTTACCTTTTTTTTGGTAAATATATTGGCTATTTCCTTGAGTTTGTTGATTAAATTCTTTTGTTTCATGCAGTGTGGACTTGTACCTAGTATTGATGAAGTCGTAAGTAAGAGGACGCAAGAGTGAAAGGGTGTTGCGGTCGTGCATAGGAAAGAAGCCCTTGTAAGTAACACAGAAGAAGGTATTGGCAGGTGATAAAGGTTTTCCTTTTTTGAACTTTCTCTTTCTTTTTTCATTGTTGACCTGCTTTTATTTGATAAAATCCTTGAGGAAGCTGAAAGACAATGTTATCTTAGCCATAGATAAGTTGCTTCTAAGTGTTTAAATAATCATAAGGATAACACCCTTACTTTTTACTTTATTAAAGTGACATCTATAACTTCCAAGTTTCCAGATGGAAGTTGCATTTGATGCTTCAAGGTATGTTCATCATTTCATTTACCTTCGTATTAACAGTACATATTTTTTCTACCTTTTAGGCCTTGGATGAGCCACCTGATTATAATTCTAGCTTTATGGGTAGCTAATATTTGTTCATTATACATGTGCATGTTCCTTTGGCATTTTTAGTGCTCTTATCTCTACTCATGTTTTTACCTTTTTAAGAGCCAAATTGTGATTTTCTATTGAGATAATGAGGTCAGTCATTTCTGTTATAATAGAGTCATTCTATCTTGTATCACATGACACTTCTAATAGTAATACATTCGCTGTTTCTTTGAGTTTCTTGATTAAATGCTTTAGTTTCATGCAGTGTGGACTTGTGCCTAATGTTGGTGATTCTCAAGATGGTGAAAACGATGTTGGACCTTGCGTGCCTTCAACAACCCATGAAGAAAATGACAACATTAGCACTTTCTTGCCTAAAAATGTTGCTCATGATGCGAACGTTGATGAAGTCTTACGTTGATGAATTTGTACGGTCTCAAGAGTAGTTAACTTCTTGGTTGGTCCTAGTTTAGGTGTTTAAGACATTTATTTATTTTGGTGTTAGACGATGAATGTCGATCCGATAGAGTGAAAGTTGTTGCTGCACGAATTTTAAATATGATTGCTAATGAAATAAAAAGTTGTGTACAACTTTATTGTCAGTTTTGAATCAATTACGTGTCATTAGTTTCATTTGATAGTGTAATGATATGGGATTTTACCATTTTTCAGCAATTACATACGGATTTAGCAACCGCAAAGGACATTTGCTAAATCAGTTGCTAAATTTAATATTTCAAAACAAAAAAAAAATTTAATATTTCAAAAAATATATATAAAAAAATAATATTAAAAATAATTAGCAACTGCGAAGGGCGGTCGCTAAATCAGTCGCAAAAATATAATGATATTTAAATGAAAATTTTTTAAAAATTAAATATTTAAATTCAAAAAAACATTTAGCGACCGTTCAAGACGGTCGCTAAATCTAGTCAACGCGGCCGCTAAATTTAGAGACCGATTTTTAAAATCGGTCGCTAAAATTTAGCGACCTGGCCTATAGCGACCGCACAGCGGCGGTCGCTAAGACAATTTAGCGACCGCTTTTATACCTTTAGCGACCGCTCCCTGGCGGTCGCTAAAAGTATGTTTTCTTGTAGTGTGAGGCCGATCGACACCGACACCGAATTGAAATGTCACATTTGCCCTCGTGGCTAGGATTTATTTACTAAAGGCCTCCATGTCTTATACGGTGTGACACTTAATAGATTTAATTAAGCTATGGAATTATTGCTCAGATATTGAATAATGCTCGATTGACGTTTCATGTTAAAGTAGGTTAAATGGCTTCTGCTTCGGTGAACAAGGACGCTTGAGTAGGCAGGCACTTCTTCAAGGTCATGATGTCTGGTTTTCGCACAGAACTTGTATGCGATCCCTCTTTCTCTGTGATTTCGCCTGTGTACACACTGTTGTCGTTGGTCAATAACTTACTTGTCTTACTGTATTATGAATATGTTAGGCCATACCGGTATCCTTTTGCAGTCAGCTTACCACAGTGAGATCAAAGGAAGCAACTTTAACCAGCGGAGTAGGGTTCGTGGCCTGTTAAAATCAAGAAGAAGCGCGGCCAAGATGCGTATTGGTTCGAAGCCGGTTGGAACAAATTCGTGCAGCAACATGACCTCAATATTGGGGACTTTGTTGTCTTTGAACACATGAGGCATATGCGTTTTCAAGTGCTGGTGTTTGATCAAAGCACTTGTGAAAAAACTTTCCCCCAATGTTGAACTCTAAGCCCTAATTACTTCCTAAATTAAATTAATCGCATCGGATATGTGCATTTTGAACAATTTTTGGAAAGTTTGAACATTGATTATTTGTTTGATAATTTTAGCTTGTTAATTGTGTATTTGACAATTGTGATTATTGATTGATGATTTTAGGCTGTTAATCGATGATTTTAGAATGTTAATCGTGCATTTGAGATATTTGAGATATTGAGATTGTTGGCGGAGGGTGGGACCCAATTGGGTTGAAAGTGAAAAACATATCATTATTCCCAGTTGACTACAACTTTGAATTGGTTTAAGGTTGTCTGTTACGAACAATAATGGGCACTTGTATCTCAAGTGCCAATCCTATTTTCGACAATCACAATTTCCAGTAAATTGGCCCAGATATATTCAACCTTTGCAGCGCATGGCCATCTTAGCCATGACCAAGGGCTGCTCGCTAATATTATCTGTTGTTGAAAGTCCCGTAAAGGTACTTCTTCATGGGACCCCATTATTCGCACGTAAACTAGACGAGCACGTCCCATAAAGGTACTTAAAATGACCTTAGCCTTCCCCATGTGTCACCTAAAAGCATGTGGCTGCACTAACGATTTGACCTCTCAATGTGGTACCCACTTATGCAATATTTGCGTGTCTTGAAGCACCCCTTTGTTCTCACACAGTGAGAGCAGGTCATTTCTGTGGATCCTTCACCATTTCATATTGTGGTTGGGTCATGACCAATATATCCGTCACTAAACCAACTTATACTATGCAGGCCAATTAAGCCAAGACCATATTTAAAGTGCATGATATTATCAGTTCTTGAACGTTTCTAACATGCCCAAGTCATTTGAACCTAGCAACGTAGTACTAATATATGTGAATAGACTATTTCTCCTTCTGGAAACACGAGATGTCTTGCAAACGCTTTTCAAAACCACCGCCTGAATTCCCTATGCAAAACTATTTCCCCTTTTGGAAAGTAGAAAACAGTTGCAACCATGAACAATCAGGTTTTGAACACATGGCTATCGACAGCCTTTACATTATTCGAGTCTGGCTTTGCCATCTATTGAGGTCGTGGTCAGACACGAGAGGTGCTCAATAGAAGAGTACCTCATATAGCAACGATTTCTTCTTGAAAACGCGAAGATAGGGAATGGAGTGATATTATTTAAGCTGTGTATAAGCTGTCACAAAATGTATTTAGTATTCCTTATGCACAGGAACGACTTGGGCAGTGGCACGTATCGACGGGCACCTTTGCGTGCAGTACTTGCGTGTTTTTCTGCAGAAATGGACTTGTGTTGCCCAACGCAAACGCCGGTTTGGTTTTCTGTGTCTGCTAAACCACAACAACGTCGATTAAATGCCATTCGCAAATCTCGTATGCATCGCGCAAACGACCTACGGTATTAGTAAACGCAACAATGATGCCATCAATATTACGCCGTGCAAATAACGTTGTTCCAGCAACTGTCTTACACACATATGAGTGTTTACTGGCAACCCGCTAATAATATTTTTTAACGGATACATAAAAATCCCAAGCATGGTTACATAGACAAAAAGTTACAGTTACACAGATTGATCACATCATGTTTAGGTGAGAGTGGGCGCCAGTTGGAAAATGGGGAGCACAGTAAATGCTTCCAACCCCCTTGGCAAGAATGCTCATCAAAACGTAGGATGTTGACAACCATCAATAATCCCAACCCCCTTGGCAATGTTCCTCTTAGCCCGTGGTTTCCGCACGGTCATCCCACGTACGTAGTGCTCCCACCCAGAAGAAATGGAGCTGGGCTCCTCCCCGTAAGTTTTGCATAAATTGACTTGCGCATCCGCACAATCCGACGAGCACATTTGCAGAAACCGACTGGTGTTTTTGTAGAAACCAACCGACTGATCCGTTTGCGTCTACACTTCCGCTTCCTTAGAAAATTCACGCTAAACACATCAACCACCCCGCATCGGACTCCTCATGGCCGAAACAACCACGATGAAACGGGGCGATAAGATGCGCCCTAGCGGAGAGGTTACGTAATTTCATAAAACCGAGTTCGCATACTAGCGGGGGACACTGACAGCCCTCAGTGAACACGAGAGGTGCAAGGGCAATGTGTTTGCGTGGGGCCCGCAAGGGCATTCCACATATGTAGTGGTCCCGCCGAGATCGTTTTTCTTGCGGGGCCCGGGTCCCATATGCTAAGTTTTGCATAAATTGACTTGCGCATCCGCACAATCCGACGAGCACATTTGCAGAAACCGACTGGTGGTTTTGCATAAACTGACTGGTGTTTTTGCAGAAACCGACTGGTGCCACCATGATTCGTTTGCGTCTACACTTCCGCTTCCCTAGAAAATTCACACTAAACACATCAACCACCCCGCATCGGACTCCTCATGGCCGAAACAACCACGATGAAACAGGGCGATAAGATACGCCCTAGCGGAGAGGTTACGTAATTTCATAAAACCGAGTTCGCATACTAGCGGGGGACACTGACAGCCCTCAGTGAACACGAGAGGTGCAAGGGCAATGTGTTTGCGTGGGGCCCGCAAGGGCATCCCACATATGTAGTGGTCCCACCGAGATTGTTTTTCTTGCGGGGCCCGGGCCCCATATGCTAAGTTTTGCATACATTGACTTGCGCATCCGCACAATCCGACGAGCACATTTGCAGAAATCGACTGGTGTTTTTGCAGAAACCGACTGGTGTTTTTGCAGAAACCGACTGTTGTTTTCGCACAAACCGACCGGTGCCACCACGATCCGTTTGCGCCTACACTTCCGCTTCCTTATTGTTACCCTACCAGCTTGTCTTTCTTCCACCTTGTAGAGTGGTACCATGGGGCTGAGAAGTGATATGTCAATGTTGACATAAGTGAGTTTGGTGCAGAGACATGTGAAAATGTTTTGTCCGGCAGCTTGTATAGTAGGAGCACTGGGCTGAGAAGTGATGTGTCAATGTCAATAAGTGAGTTGATTGCATTAAACTTCCTATTCCATAAAGTTGCTTGCAACGCTTTTGCAAACCGTGTGGGGCATGAAAGGCAAGCACCGGCGTAATCAACGGAAAAATCCGATTGAGCAGTTGATATGTCTTTGTTGCTAGCCTCTTCGCGGCCTGACTACCCTCGTTCGTACAAGTCATTGTATGCAATAATGCAAGAGACTGGATGCTATGAATCATGTCAGCTCAAGTTAATGTTCACCCGTATGTTATAAATGTTTGCAGATCCCCTCCTCTAGACTGTGTATTATTGAACGAGATCCTTTGGGGTCAAACAACACTCACCTAGATTTGGCCACATTACACAAGAAGTTGTACGTTGTGTTTGTGAATTTTCTTTTCCATCACATAATATTGCGTCTCCTCTTCTCTCCATTTTGAGTCCTACTTAGTTATATGCCGCACTTTTGGGTTGTCCCGGTTAAGAACCACGACCTTCTGGAATAACTGAATGAGAAGATTTAATCTCATTTTGTTAGTCTAATTGAAACACAATTGCACGAACATAAATGACGGATAAGTAGTGTATGGTTGGGAAATATTGGTTCCAAATGGAAAGCACGTCTTCTTACAAGTTCGTGCTTTGAATCAACTTCTACAAGGGCTGAATAATATCACTCGCCAAAGAATGCCACTTTTTTCATAAAATAACGTTGTTGTCATAATTAATACTCCTATTGAGGTTGTGATCTCTGACCACGCTGTCAATAGAAGTCAAAGCCAAAGTCGAAATAGTTCATTCGCTCTCGATGATTATTTTCCAATAGAGATCGTTGATGGTTGCAAGCGTTTTCTACTAAGCAAATCTGGTTTCCATGGCAAATAGTTTAATTCGCCGTTCTTAAACACGTTCGCAAGACAAATCGCGTATCCTGTAAATAGGGCGTATTCTTTTGCGTCGGCCTACTAGTACCGTATTGCTAGCACAATTTGAGGAGGCATGTACAGAACTTCCAACGACCGGTCACAAGTGTATTTATATGGTTGGTCATGTCTTAAATGGACATGCACTGCACAGTGTTTATATATCGGCGCATTGTGGTGGCAAAGGTTGTATGACATAAAAATATTCGCTGTCTACAGAGATAAGAGGAGAACATGTTGTCTGTACTCGTGTAGATGGAATAATGCGTATACACGCTTGGTAATTGGTCATGTTGTAGTAATCACGTGCGTTGACCACTGATCATTGTGTTATACATAACATTCATCATAACATAAAATTTGTCTACCCCATCTCAGATTTAAAAGTAAATTTCATATAAGCATCTTAAGATCACTCCATACTACATGCAACGATAATGGCAGGAAACACTCTCCGCATAAACTGTAACCACCTTCATTCATCTTCATCAGACATTGGAGCATCAGAAATAGATCCAGTTTCATAGCTCATGTTCCAGTATGCTTGTGCTTCATTGTTGGACCCATCTGCATAGCTTTCACGCGCCATACGACGCAAGTTTTGCCTACTTTGATGAACTCTCATGTTATCGGTGATGAAATACTAATATTGTCGGTATAGATCATTCACATGTCTACTTTCGGGCTCACGAATTCAGACACCATCCTTATTGTGCGCGACGTTTCAATATGTGGCCTCCTACATATGTAATTACTTATGCGCACAAATTCTCGAATTATACACCTCTCTCCGAAATGCCTTTGTCCATTGTAGTCATTATACAACTGAGAAGAATGATGTGCTTTTCACTTTGGACAAAGGCACGTGGTTGATGTATCATTTCATTGGAAACGGCTTGGACTACCAATTAGAGTTCCCGTGATGAGTGACTTTATTAAAAAAACACCTAACGTGTTGTCACTTTGATTGGCCTACTCTTGTCCGGATCTCAAACCAGAACTATACTACATGTGTGTACGCTAAAGCTGTATATATGCTTGTCATGCTCATGCCTTGTGAACACGCATAAGTTGTATGACAGGTCTTCTTGGTAGTTCTAATTATCGGCGACGTGAGAATGTGTGGTTGTTGTGTGAAAGAAACGACGACTACAGAGAAGTGAGGTACACGGATCCTAGAGAGTATTACGCTGGTTTACGAAGAGAATGGGCATATCGAGTAAATGAATCAGAAGCACTACACCAAGATCTCATCGCGCTAGGAGCACCTGTGCCGCACCGTCGTTCACTTAGTATGCCGTGTCCTAATGTTGCCAAGTGTAAGAAAGCTGTGCGGCAAATTCGTATGGAGAATAACCGGATGTTGTTACGTAGAAAACGATTTTACATGCTTCAGCTTGCCGAAGAAATGGCAGAGGCTAGTGGCCGACCCTTCACTTCTAGCGAGAGAAACACTATTTTAACCAACGATCAGTACTTATCTGATGAATATATGTCAAATGAAGAGTGATATATATATATATATATATATATATATATATATATATATATATATATATATATATATCTTTCCACCATGTGTGTCTGGAAAATGAATGTTGAGCGTGAACATGTCATTGTTCACGCTGACCTCGCCCCTGCACAGCGTCTCTTGTTTTCAAGCATTTGCTCATGGAATAAGCCGGTGTCTACACATGGTGTCCTGTTTTCAAGCATCGGCTCACATATGTAAATCTCTTGTGGCTACACATGAGATCATCGTCGTTACGAGTGTGTTTTATAGCACCCACGTACCTTGCTTCTAGCTCTGTACTGTGGTCCCCATTTAACCGTTTCGGATCACTTACATTCTAATCTTCTTGGGTGTTGATGCTTAGGTAACCACGCTTGGAGTTTTGAAGAACCCATCAACATTAGAGGTATCGTCTCGTTTGACAGTAAACATTCTTATGTTTGTAAGGCGGTCGCTGGAACAACGTTATTGGCATGGCATCGTATTCAGTAATACTTGTTGTTTTATTATTATAGGGTTTAAAAATAGTGGCCTGTTCGTCTGAACTTGATGTTCTCTTTCGCGGTTTCACTCTTACAATTAGTTGGATCAAGCAAGGCTCAGTTGATAAATACCGTAACTTTAGATGCTACCAGATAATGAAAGGTATAAATGTACACGAAACATAGCATTTGTTTCAGCATATTTACAAATAATTGAACACGCAGAAAAACGTATAAAGTCTATAGACCCTTAATGTTGCTTGCATCCATGATGTAAGTCCGAACATGAATGGCTGACACCACCCAATCAATGTCCTTTTAGATTGCACTAAGATATTGCTTTGCTTCTAGCTTATACAATCAACCTCACGCCTATGCACACAATACAAGTCCTGGTGCACAATATTTCAAGTCCTAAAGTACCGAATCTTGTCATTTTGTGCAATAAAGCCTGACTACGTACTGTGCCTATGCATTGTTTGTATTTCTATCCATATACAACTTTGTCTCTAGCTTCTGATTGGGCAGACTTGTTTCAATGGGTTTTGTGGTGGTGTGCAATAATGCAAGTTAACATCATCTGCTAAGGTTCTTCTCAGGTTGTGTGACTCTTCACCATTGTGTCATTCAACAGCATCTTTTGGGGTCAAGAAAAAAATCACCTATGACTCGGCTACAATACGCGGGCGATATTGGGTTCTGTTTTTTGACTTTTTTCGTTACATAACATTGTGTTACCTATTGATGCTTCAATATTCAATCTTGTTTATTTTCATACGACCCCTTTGGACGTCGCGGTTAATATCGAACAACGTTATTTCGTAATAAAACTGATCATTTGTGGGTCTATCTCATTTTATATGTCTAATTTAAACAGTGTGAGCGAGAACATTACAGGTTTAAAAAGGTGTGTGACCACAGCTTAAATAACATTACTCCATTGTCTACTTCAATTGCATTCAAGAAGAAATCGAAGTTCTTAGCCAACTCTTCTATTGATGAGGGTCGTGTCTGACCACGCCCTCAATACAAGGCAAAGCCAAACTCGAATACTGGACAACGCTGTCGATAGCCATGTGTTCAAATGCGTGCACGTTCATGGTTGCAATGTTATCTACTTACCAAATGGGGAACTAGTTTTTCACAGGGAATTCAGGCGGTGGTTTTGAAAAGCGTTTGCAAGACATCTCGTGTTTCCTGAAGGAGAAATAGTCTATTCACATATATTAGTACTAGGTTGGCTTAATTGGCCTGAATAGGGTAAGTTGGTACACTTCCACTATTGCCAGAAACCCAGACAATGGATGTTACAGTTTTTTTCGGTTTGTGTTACTATTCATTCACATGTCATGTGTTACTATTCATTCACATGTCATGTGCCCAAAAAAATTCATCCAGACAATGGAAGTGCTCGTCTAGTTTACGTGCGAATATTGGGGTCCCATGAACAATAAGGAAGCGGAAGTGTAGGCGCAAACGGATCGTGGTGGCACCGGTCGGTTTGTGCGAAAACAACAGTCGGTTTCTGCAAAAACACCAGTTGGTTTCTGCAAAACCACCAGTCGGTTTCTGCAAATGTGCTTGTCGGATTGTGCGGATGCGCAAGTCAATTTATGCAAAACTTAGCATATGGGGCCCGGGCCCCGCAAGAAAAACAATCTCGGTGGGACCACTACATATGTGGGATGCCCTTGCGGGCCCCACGCAAACACATTGCCCTTGCACCTCTCGTGTTCACTGAGGGCTGTCAGTGTCCCCCGCTAGTATGCGAACTCGGTTTTATGAAATTACGTAACCTCTCCGCTAGGGCGCATCTTATCGCCCCGTTTCATCGTGGTTGTTTCGGCCATGAGGAGTCCGATGCGGGGTGGTTGATGTGTTTAGCGTGAATTTTCTAGGGAAGCGGAAGTGTAGACGCAAACGGATCATGGTGGCACTAGTCGGTTTCTGCAAAAACACCAGTCGGTTTATGCAAAACCACCAGTCGGTTTCTGCAAATATGCTCGTCGGATTGTGCGGATGCGCAAGTCAATTTATGCAAAACTTAGCATATGGGACCCAGGCCCCGCAAGAAAAACGATCTCGGCGGGACCACTACATATGTGGAATGCCCTTGCGGCCCTACGCAAACACATTGCCCTTGCACCTCTCGTGTTCACTGAGGGCTGTTAGTGTCCCCCGCTAGTACGCGAACTCGGTTTTATGAAATTACGTAACCTCTCCGCTAGGGCGCATCTTATCGCCCCGTTTCATCGTGGTTGTTTCGGCCATGAGGAGTCCGATGCGGGGTGGTTGATGTGTTTAGCGTGAATTTTCTAAGGAAGCGGAAGTGTAGACGCAAACGGATCGTGGTGGCACCAGTCGGTTTCTGCAAAAACACCAGTCGGTTTCTGCAAATGTGCTCGTCGGATTGTGCGGATGCGCAAGTCAATTTATGCAAAACTTACGGGGAGGAGCCCAGCTCCATTTCTTCTGGGTGGGAGCACTACGTACGTGGGATGACCGTGCGGAAACCACGGGCTAAGAGGAACATTGCCAAGGGGGTTGGGATTATTGATGGTTGTCAACATCCTACGTTTTGATGAGCATTCTTGCCAAGGGGGTTGGAAGCATTTACTGTGCTCCCCATTTTCCAACTGGCGCCCACTCTCACCTAAACATGATGTGATCAATCTGTGTAACTGTAACTTTTTGTCTATGTAACCATGCTTGGGATTTTTATGTATCCGTTAAAAAATATTATTAGCGGGTTGCCAGTAAACACTCATATGTGTGTAAGACAGTTGCTGGAACAATAAAAAAATATGTGGCACTTCACCAGTAACCATGCTTGGGGTGCTCGGACATAAGCACTTCACCAACCAAAAAATATTAGTATTTTCTTCTGCACAGAAACGACTTGGGCATCGGCACGTACTGACAAGCACCTTCGCGCAAAGTACTGGCGTTTCTGCAGAAAACGACTTGTGTCACATAAACCGTGTACAACCTTGGCGCGCAAGCGCGCACGACATGACTATCCCGCAAGGTGCTCCACTTGTGCACGGTTTGATCATAGTTGAAGCTTGTCTTCATTCGCGCACAGGGAAAGCATGTCACTTTTTGGGATCCTTCGTGGTTTCTTGGCGTGGGCGGATTTCACAATCTATGTGGCATTGTGCCCCGCCACGTGCATACGAAAAGTAACCAATTTTTTTTATAGGGGAAGGGCTTATGTCCGAGCACCTCAAGGTTTCTTTTCGTATGCACATGGCGGGGCACGATACCACATAGATTGTGAAGTCCGCCGATGCCATGAAACCATGAGTAAGTCCCAAAACCTGACGCGCTTTGCCCATTTTGCGAACGAAGACAAGTTTCAAGACAAATCAAACCATGCATAAGTGGAGCACCTTGGGGGATAGTTAGGACGTTTGCGCTTGCGCGCCAAGGTTGTACACGAATTAGCTGACACGAGTCGTTTTCTGCAGAAGCGGTCATCCGTCTATACTCGTGTTGACTAGATAAACGACTACAGAAGCGGTCACTGATTTTTTGTTAGCATTTAATTTTTGCGGGCAATAATCCTTTTGTTTTTTTTAGAGTCCTGAATTCTGCATTTGATTCGGTAAAATCAGTAAAAAAAATCATTACACTGTCAACCTGAACTTGTCGGATCAAACAAAAAGCGGTTATTGCAATGGCACCACCAAATTTCATACACATGACGGCATGTACAATTAAATACAGTAGAAGTCTCGCAAGTTTATTCAACCAAAAGAATGATGCCTAACACTCTCTTCACTACTAATAAGAACTAAAAATACAATACACTACATAAACTTATTTATTTGCTGTTGTATCTGTCGTGCTTTCTTCATTGACTCGATGTTTGACCTCATGAAGTTGTTCCGTCTACATGATACTCGTAACCATCATCATCACCAATAACCAAGGGATTCTTTCCTATGCAATCACCATCCTTTCTCGTTTGTGCGAGTATAGACGGAGAAGATGGAGTAAGCCGAAAAGTCTTGGCACTCTCGCACCTCATAAGCCTTCTTTTCTTCTCACTCTTACGTCCTCTTGCCCGCGCGGTCATCAACTTTAGGCTCAAGTCCACGCTGCATGGAGCAAAAAAATTTAATTAACAAACTCATTGAGACAGCCAATGCGTGTTTATCAAAAAAGGTAATTTCTGGTAATATCCATAAATAAATCTGCGACCCCACGTATCAGCCTATAGAAGGACAATTGAACTTGTGCAATTATCAGCCAACAATAAGTACATGCAATACTCGAAAATACTAAATGGATTGCTTTCGACGTGCT